>OY744515.1:154781609-154784109 GCA_963556195.1 Sepiola atlantica | reverse complement strand
CCAATTAATAAAATGTCTGTTTTTCAAAACAAATATGAAAATATTAAGAAGTTTCATTGGATGCCCTGCTGGCTTGGCAGGCCGAGAGCAGGAGTATGTCGATTTCTCGAATAGTGACGACGGGAGGCGCACGTAACTTAAAGTCAATTCACGACGTTCCCGGGCGTGGCACGTCATTAATAGACAAATGCTGTTGAGGAAGTCCTGTGTGACGTCGCCTATCGCTTTAGGTTATTATTAAAAACGTGCATTTCGAATTATTCTAAATTTCTGACGATATAAAAATGTGAAATTATTCATTCGTAACTTTAGTTTCATCAGGTAGGTAAACACAAGGTACTAGGATATTAATATATAGATTAATAATTATTTTTCTTTGACGCAAGTTTTTCCCAATCAACTTCATTAAATCTATAGTGATTGTCTTTGTTCCCCGATGCTGAGCAATTTCCTCTGTCTGACATTCACCCAATTTCATTTGTTGCCATTAATTCTGGCCATAATTCAATCTCTTACAATTCTTTGTCTTTGTCGTTATTCAAGATGGCGGTTATTTTATGTTCAGCGTCGCGTAACCAAATTTCATTTCGACTACGATGTGTTGAGATTCGATTATAACCTCGTCATAATTTTCTTTTATTTCCAGGATATTCGACCAACTTACGCGAACACTTAATGGTTAAATAAAAAAAAATAATCATAACAAAAAGGAATAAAGAAAAATACGTAGAAGGACAAACAAAGACAGGAAAGAAAACAAAATGTATTCTTATTTGAAAGTCTCATTTGGGTCACGTTAATTGATTAAACTTGCTGTCACTAATTTGACCTACGCCGAAGTAGAATCAATATTCTGTTTCGACAGCTACGTAAGGAAAATCACTAACATTATTTTGCTACATTTTCTTGCTTGGTACATGGACAGTCACTTGATCTCTGGTAGTGGCAAATTGTTCTTACTCACTATGAAAACTAAAACCTAATGTAAAAGTACACCCCAATGCACCCCAGTATCACTAATGTTGATAAATAAACAAAGCGAACTACGAAATACTACAGGCTCTGATTGGATGGATATTATCATCAGCTAAAGTAAAAGGTATATTTTCAAATATTAGTTGGAGCCAAATCAATAAGTTGATGAAGAGTAGTGTAAACATCAGATCGGCTGTGAAAATGCATCGTCACGGTTAAATAATATGGAAATATTAATTAAATGTTATTTGTCTATATTTATTCCCCCCCCCCCCCAAGGGCAGAGTTAGACATAAGATAGGTTTCTAATGTAGAGACATCCAGCTTCCAAAATAGGAGCACTCTGAATTAAAACATTTTCGAAAGAGTTTTCCTTCATTGACCAAGAAAAAAACCACGTTTAATATCAGAACAGATGCTACACTTTACTCCTATTCGAAAGGCCAAGGAGTACGAATATTTTCCTTGTATATTCTGCAACTAACTACCGACCGCTGGGGTTGCTTCGCACGATAGAGAAATGGACATTGTAATTATTTAGCGTGTCCGTGTTCTTATCTAACACGAGCCGCCTTCTAGTTATGCAATACAAAAGAAAACGCAGATAGGCGTTTAGCAAGAAATATCCCACGTAGTTTCTAACTTTTCTGTAAATAATATCAAATATGAAATATAAATATTTAGACTCGAATATTCAATCTATTGTTAGTTCGTCTAATGTATTCAAAAATAATTCAAAGTGAATATGTTTACTGTTTCTAATCAGAGCACGGGAACTTAACATTGTTTTTAAGAGCGTAATATATTTAAAATGTGACAACAATAATCTATGAAAGAAATCTATGTATACGATTATAATATGTTGTAAATATATAAAACGAACAATTAACCCGTCAATGGACGGAAACAATTATTTAAAACCCGAATTTTCGAACCAATTTTTATGTGTTTTTACTTAGCTTTTTTTACGAATGCTGGCGATTACGTAATAGACAACGTATTGTATAAGAAGAGGGTTTAACGCCATACTATGAGAGATGTTGAAAGTAATAAATGGGTCACTTGATAGATTATTTGTAAATTACGACTATATCTATCATATTTTATATCAATTATTATGCTCATTATTTAGTATAATAACAGATTATATATCTATTATTTACTCATTATTTAGTATAACAGATTAAATATCTAATATTATTCTCATGATTTATTACACTAACATATTATATATCTATTATTATGTTCATGATTTACTATTACAGATTATATATCTATTATTATGCTCATCATGTCTAATAACAGGTTGCATATCTATTATTGTGCTCATGATTTAGTATAACAGAGTATATATCAATTATTATGCTCATGATTTAGTATATTAACAGATTATATATTTATATGCTAAAGCTAACCGTTCAGTATCACCTATTTTTCTCAGGCTTTTTATCTTCTATTTAAAGAACTTGAATTTTTACGTTATTTTTGTAATTTGTATTTTTGTTATAAAGTTCAACGTTATCTT
>OY744515.1:154754109-154761609 GCA_963556195.1 Sepiola atlantica | reverse complement strand
AAATAAGATGGATATTCTAAAAATTGTTGCCTTTTTGTATTGGTAAAAATGAAAAGAAAACAATTGTGTATTCCCGGAACTAAAGGATCCCCCAGTTTATTGCCTCTCGCACGTGAAGGCGGTGATATCGATAATAAATGATGGCTTCAATGCTCTCAAAACAAGCCGAAAAAAAAAGAGAAACGGTTCTCAAAATCCATTGCCTCTCAATGGATAAGCACCTCTTTCGTTTTAGAGCGATCGATCGGCACATTTTTTTTTGTTTCGATGCGATATGCTTGTCTCTTTATATTCATAACCTTGTGCATCTTATAGATTTTACAAGAACCCGAATGGAATGCTCCAAGGGAAAGAGGTTGCGTGCCACTCAGGTTTTCGTCTTAGTTTGTTTCCTTTTACGCTTTTAAAACACATTTTATTCATGAACTCATCTCAAGAACTCTTTTTGAAACACGATTGATTTTCAATATTATATATATATATATATATATATATATATATACTAGAAAAATACTCGTCCCCAGACTGATATAAGCAGTACACATAGCATTAGTTTTAAAGTTGAACACTTTTTTCGTTATTTGTGGTATATGGTTTCGGTGGCACCTCCTCAATAGTAAAGATTACAAAATAACCAATTATGTGCCCACGTTATCAACTCTGTTTCCTAGAATACCTATTCCATAATTCATAATTATAAGTTTAATAGTTTTACCAAGAACAAACACATCATTAGCGCTCATGCGCGGGTACTGATCTTTTAAAAAAAGAAATCACTGTATATAACTCCACCTTTGATATAGAGCAATTCTTGTCCTCATAATTTTTGCATTTACTTATTTTAAATGGTTTTGTGGGGTGGGAGTCAGTTCAAATGAACATACTGCGTTAATATAAACATTTGCAAAAATAAATAATGATGTGCTTATGTTATTCAATGTCTTGTCTTGAATAAATATTCCGAAATTCATAAGAATCAAACAATTTTTTTTAAATTATATAACATTTACAAAAATTAATAAGCCTAAGTAACTTAGCGTATTTATTTAGTATATATATTTAACCAGCGGGGCTACCCGGCGTTGCTCGGGGTCATAAAAACATATATTTGAAGAAAAATCGCGTGTGTAACATGTTTATATTAAAAATCTATTTCTCCCCCTTTCTCTATAGCAGTCTCTTTATCTTTCTACCTTTCTCTTCCCTAGTCGCCCCATTTCACCGCTACTTTCTAATTTTGCCTTTTGCGAAAGCTGTTTCTTCCCCACCATTTCTCCTACGTTGCCTAGGGCAATAGTATGACATATTTCTATAAAAAGTAACACCTATATCTGCGCCTTCTATATAGGTACTTATCTCCGCCCCGGTGTTCATACTATATACGTATCTATGGCCACCCCGGTGCGCATACTATATACGTACCTATCGCCGCCCCAGTGCACATACTATATACGTACCTATCTCCGCCCCGGTGCGAATGCTAAATAGTACCTATCGCCACCCCAGTGTGAATGCTAAATACGTACCTATTGCCGCCCCAGTGTGCATGCTACACAAGTACTTATCGCTGCCCTAGTGTGAATAATTAATATGTACATATTGCTGCCCTGGTGCGAATGCTAAATACGTACCTATCACCACCCAAGTGCTAATGCAAAATACGTACTTTTCCCCGTTCCGGTGCACGTGCTATATACGTACATATCGCCGCCCCGTGCGCGTGCTGTATATGTAACTATCGCCGCCCTCGAGCGCATGCTATATACGTAGCTATCGCCAGCCCTGAATTCTAAATACGTACCTATCGCCGCCCTGGTGCGGAAGCTAAATACGTACATATCGCCGCCCCGGTGCGAATGCTAAATACATATCTATCGCCGCTCCGGTATGAATGCTTAATACGTACCTTTCGCCGCCTCGGTGCGCGTGCTACATAGTACCTGTCGCCGCCCTGGTGCACGTGCTATATATGTACCGATCGCTGCCCTAGAGCGCATGCTAAATACATACCTATCACCGCCTGGTGCACATGCTATATACGTTCCTATCGCCACCGCTGAATGCTAAATACGTACCTATTACCGCCGCGGTGCCAATGCTAAATAGGAACCTATCGCCGCCCCGGTGCGAATGCTAAATACGTTCATATCGCCGCTAAAAATTTCCCCGACCCCCACTCTCTCCTGCCCCCCCCCCTCCTCAACTTTTTTTTACTCTGCCTCTACCCTGAGAAATATTTTTAGTTAACAAAAAAAAAAAAAAAATTGGGCCGACCCCTAAAAAGTTTGTTCTGACCCCAAAATGAACATACTGCGTTAATATCAACATTTGCAAAAATAAATAATAATGTGCTTATGTTATTCAATGTCTTGTCTTGAATAAATATTCCGAAATTCATACGAACCAAACATAATTTTGTTAAAATTATGGAACATTTATAAAAATAAATAAGCCTAAGTAACTTAGCGTATTTATTTAGAATATATATTTGATAATTAATTTTAATATATTCATTAGTTAAGCAAATACAAATCTTTGGGGGGCTAGTGCGGTTTCACAACGTGTTCAGGCCGTTTTCAGGTTTACTCTTTACATTGAAATATACTTGAGATCAATATTGTTTTAAAACATTATCTAAATTAAGAATTTAGCTGAGAATAGTGATATTCATTAATATCACACACACATGCGCATATATTAGTTTGTATATTTATAGGGGATAATTTTTAATATCGGTGATCGATTTATTGCGAATAATGTTATGGGAACAGAGTCAACAGCTCATGTTTACTGTCAGTTTCTTGCTTGTCGCAATAATGGGTTGAAAAACGCAACGAGAGTAACTAACACTTACCATGACTCTTTGACGTATTCATAATCTACACTCACGCATACAGTCATACAGACACACACACTATATATATATATATATATATATATATATATATACATATTAAAGATAAAGAGGGGAGGAGGCGAGATGGAAAGAGGGGTGTCGAGAGATATATAATCCAAGAAGAAATTAGAAAAATGAAACGTAACTTATTTAATCCACTCACATTTTTTAAATGCAATTACGCGATAAATTGAAATAATTAAAGTTGTCATGCACTCGTTGATCCAATAAAATGTGCACAACCGAAAGCAAAATAAAATCCACAAAAGTGCATGTATTATACAGAAAGAGAGAGGGTGTGAAAAAAGTGAAGAGAGAAGTGATTGTGAAAGAGATAGAGTAAGAGAAGTGTGAAAGAGAAAAGAGAATAAATGGTGTGAAAGAGAGAGAGAAAGGGAGAGAGTGTAAAACAGAGAGAAATAGAGAAGGTGTAGGGGAGAGAGGGTGGGAAAGAGAGAAGAATAAATGGTGTGTGAGAGAGAGGGAGAAAAGGGGAGAGAGGATGTAAGAGAGAGAGACATAGAGAGAGAGAAGGTTTTAATGAGTGACAAAGAGTGTGTGTAAAAGTGAACTTGAGTGTTTGATAGAGAGTGATAGAAAGAGAGTGGGAACGGGAGACATAAAGAGAGGGGGTGAGATAATGAGCTGAATTACAGTAAACCACGTTAAGACAATAATCTACTCTAAGTCCCCTTGTGTTTGCTTTCTTTGTGTTGTCTACGTTCAGAAATTATGTTACGATGCAGAGGAAAGGATTCCGCGCTGAATCATTAAATAACATAGATGACCATGTAAGTATCAGGTTGGAAAGAAAGTAATGTCGTTTTTGTCCAACGCATTTATTTCATCTAAAACATTCACATTATGGCCTTTTTAATCTTTACAATAATTTCCCTCATTTTCCATGACTTCTGTCACACGATCAACTAGTTTCTTGATCCCTTCTTCAAAAAATTTCTCTAATTTTTGAAAGAAAAACAAATTCAGGTCATTTTTTAGTTGGTCGTCATGTTCATAATTGTTATTGTTTAAGTGATGCTGCAACGACCGGAAAATATGGTAGTCGGATGGAGCAATGTCAGGTTAATAAGGCAGATGGGGCAAACCTTCCGAATTGAAACTCATGACCTTTTCCTGAGTGAGTTTTTCTGTGTGAGGTTTCGTGTTATCATGCTGAAGCACTACACCCTTCCTATTAAGTAATGCTGATCGTTTTTCTGATAGAGCAATTCTTAGATCATCCAGCTGCAAACAATATTTGTCTGTTGTGATTGTTTGATTAGGCTCTAGTAACTCATAATGAATCAGTTCTCTAATGTCCTACCATAAAGAGAGCATAACCTTCTTTGGGTGTAGCTCTTGTTTTGGAACAGTCTGTGAACTTTGGTTTCGGTCTAACCATTGTCTTTTGCGTTGGGTATTCTTATACATAACCCATTTTTCATCTCCAGTCACAATTCTTTGCAAAAATGGTTCTCGATGATTCCTGGAAAGCATAGATGTGTTAACAGTTAATCTTTGATTTCGTTGAGCGTCAGTCAAATCGTGGGGAACCCAGAGTCCAAGTTTATAAACTTTTCCCTTACTCGTGAAGACATGAAATAATTGTGGTATGAGTTTATTGAATTGTTGAGCTAATTCTCTGCGGGTTAACTTTGGATTGGCTCTCACAGCGTCTTTAATGGCGTCTTTATCAATTGAGTTTGGCCTTCCCGAACGTATTCGATCTGACAGGTTAAAGTCTTCAGAAAAACAGTTTTGCAAACCACTGTTGACATTTCTGATCATTCAGAACATTTATCCCATAGACAGTTCAAATATTCCTTGTAGCTTCTGCAGCTGAGTTTCCTTTTTTGAATTCATAGAGCATGCAATGTCTCAGATACTCCTTACTAATATCCATGTTTTTATGGCTGAGATCATTAAACTGTATATTTTCTAACTAATTATTATATCTGAAAGGCAAAGCAAGAGATTAAGACACCAATTCACCCAAAAATTGAGAACTCTGTACAAATTAGGAGGCTACAAAGTGATGAAGTAAAACATACGACATTATTTTCTTTCCAACATGATAGATACTATCAGGTGTAAGGAAATTCCTTTATATGATTAAATAATGCGTGTTGTCGAATTCTCGGATCTTTTGTGATATATGAATAATCATTTGCAATAAATATATGAATAATCATTTGCAATAAATATATGAATAATCATTTGCAATAAATAAGGTTAGAATTATAAAACGGAGTTTTATTACTTAAAAAGAAATGTGGCGGAATTTGAGAGTTTAGTTTATTGTGTAGTTTCTGTAATATAATAACGAGTATCATATACATTTACACAATCGTTCATGTTTATTTTTTTAGTTAATTCCTCAAAATGCTCTACAAGAGTTTACATTCATAAACACACACACACATTATATATATATATATATATATATATATATATATATATATATATATATATATAATCTTTCCCTTATACCAAAATGATTGAAGGGAGATAATTTGAATGTCTACTAGACAACGTCCTCGTGTGTCTGAGGTCTCTCTGTACAAGGGTTAGCCAGGAAAACCTGGCATGAGGATATCCCCCTACAAGTACACCCTGACCAAATATTAAATATAACATAGTATTCGATTCTTAAATAAGATCCCCTCAATATGGCTACACCCCACTGGCTTATACGAGGAATGTTGCACCTTCTCCAAGTAATGTTACCTCTAGTAACAGCACTTAGCTGGATACTCCAGCAGACTAGATCAATACTTGTCCTGGAATCCGGTAAGACCAAGAGACCATAAGAAGGATATACTATAACGTACTTCACCGTTCAATTGGGGAGAGAGACATTATTGTTATTTACTTACTCAACGTTTGATAGATATCTATGTATCTCATATAGAGATCAAGTGTAAGCAACACTTGATTTCTGAAAACTTCGACTGAAGTAAAAATGAAACAAATACATATATATACATTATATATATATATATATATATATATATATATATATATAACCTTTCTATACTGGTAGATTCTTACTGTTTAGAAAACACCCTTAAAACCCATTTCAAATCATAGGCGACTCACAGAATGAAGACAGTTCGAAAAAAATGGAAGCCGATGTATACATTTTTATATTACGTAATCTATGTGTATACGTTTATATGTATAGGATTCACTTCTAAATTAATTATCCGAGCCGATCATTATGGATTTAGAAACACAGCTGTAAGGCGTGAGAGTGTGTAATGTAGACTATATTTAGTTTAAGGCAAACGGGACGAAATGCGGATGGAAGCCCTTCGTAAAAATTCAGGTATCTCAATAATTTGTGAAATTTTACCAATATATATTGGATATTAACTGATATATATATTCCCCAAATCACATGTTTTTAGATATTTTAAATATATTTTAGGGGGAATAATATGATCACAAAATCTCATTTGTAAATCTAAATATTTCCGATTTGCATTGAATTTCACCCAAAGTTATTAAACACCAATTAAGCAAAATACACTGAATTTCAATTTCTTTTAAAGACCATTTAAACTTAAGCTATAATGTTAGACATTTCCTGGAATAAAAATCATGTGATAGATTTTGATCAAAGTTTGACTTAGGAATCTTGACATGAGTTATATTAGCATTATATCTTGATTTTAATTTTCGTAAGTGGATATAAATTAGTTCAAAACTGTTTTGTTCGGGGAATTTATTTTACCGGTCCTTTGATGGATATTCTTATAGTATATAAGTATATATATATATATATATATATATATATATATATATATATGAAATGAGAGATAAGAACCCAAACTGGAAAAATACACTTTTATTAAATTATCAAGTAGTTTAAACAAGAAATATATAAATAATTTGTTTTTTTTCTTTTCTTAACCCATGTATTTTCAAAATGTTAAGCTTTTACTATCATAGGAGAACATGGGGATGAAACGGTAAAATTATTTTATTGCTAGCACATATTTGAAAATATAAAATATATATAAAATTCTGAATCGGAGAAGTTAAAGAAAGTATAAGAAATGTTATATATATATATATATATATATATATATATATATATATATATATATATATATATATATATATATATATATATATATCCATACAGACAAATAAAGCAAAGTAGGTAAGAGCATTAATTAGACATCATTCTTCTAATTGCACATGCGTTAAAAGAATAACGAAAATAAGTGTTTATAAATATAAAGATAAAAACAATCTAAAAAAGAACTCTCTCGGAAGGTCGACATCTGTTAAAAAGTTTAAAACCTGAATCTGTTATATACAAAGACAGCCAAAGACAATGGATAAGGCTTCTTTTAAAGTTTATTAAATAATGTAATAAACCTGAAGCTGTATTTACGGCGATCAGGACGTATTAGATACCAAGCCGTGGAGTTTTGACACTTCAGGGAAACACGTGTGACTGTGACGTCACGCAAGAACTTGAGAAGATCTTCTCTTTGTCCAGCCAGCCATCGACGAGTGAAGAATGGCCGACCAAGCTCAAAATATTTATCTCGCTCTTCTTCCTCTTGTCTCGCCGCCCTCGGGTTTAAATC
>OY744515.1:154726609-154744109 GCA_963556195.1 Sepiola atlantica | reverse complement strand
TCTGTACCAAAATAAATGAATATATATATATATATATATACATATATATATATATATATATATATATATATATATATATATATATATATACCATGATAAATGCCAGTATACTGAAATCATATGCCCTTAATAGGGTTAAGATGAAAATTCATATACACTAAATGTACAAAAAGAAGGACATTCCCGAATGTTTACAATTTTATTGTAATTAATTAAGGGTATGACTACATATCACCCAACCCATTTCATTATCACATCACTACAGTATAACTCTCTATGCATGAGTGGATGAAGTGTGTGAGGTGCGCTAAAGAAAAATTCCTACCAGTAAAATACATAGCCCTTTTGTGCTCGCATACCCTTAATGACAATAAAACTGTAACAATTTGGGAATTTCCTTGCTTTTGTACATTTAGTGCATATTTATTTTCATCTTAACCCTATTAAAGGCATATGATTTTAGTATACTTGCATTTATCATGGAATGTCACTACTTTTGTAAAGGCTATGCCTCAATACAATGGTCATTTTTAAGGTTTTTTGGAATTTCCTGGAACTAAGGTATATGGTAAACTAAAATTAAAATGCCATCAACTAGACCCTAGAACCTCTATCTCTGCCAAAAAGCAGCTGAATCCATCAAATAGTTGATGAGATACAGGGTGTCACATACGTACGTACGTACACACGGATAACACAAAATCATGTCTGAGCTTTCTGGATCTCTTGGTTGCCTTGACTAATGATGCTGAAATTCTACACACTTATAGTACCTATCGAATAAAAATTTTGTGAAAAGTTTTAACTAATTTGGTTTATTGGTTTTTGAGTTATGATTGATCAAAAAAATTAGATTTCTAGCATAGGCCGTTTTCGAAGTCTATAAGGGATAGAGCGCTCTCGCGCCTCCCTTGATATATATATATATATATATATATATATATGAGTTAAAAAGAAAAAAGTGGAAGACCTAAAACGTTTCGACCAGCTGTTGCGTCGTCTTTATCAAGAGAGAAAAAGCTAAAAGTGACTTTATAACAGCTTGGTGGAACATTTGAGGTCTTCCGCTTTTTCTTTTTAACTCATAACGTCGACTTTATTTAATATTTATATATATATATATATATATATATATATGCGTGTGTTTGTGTGTCTATATATAGTGTGTCAAGTTATATTGAAAAGAATCAATAAAATGCTCGATCGTAGAAGAAACGATTTAAAAATGCGGCCATGTTAAAAGTTTTTGGTGAAAAAAAATTAATATTTATTTGCAAGATGAGATCACGTAATAAAAAAGAACTTAGTGCAATGCTGTTCTTAAAATCTACTATTTAAAAAAGATTTGTAATATAAGATCAAGAAATTAAAAGCTGTTAGCGCGGTGTTATTACTTAAAAACACATTTAAGTTATTTTATGGACGTAGCAAATAACAGCCCCTTTTGAGCCCAGAAACAATTGAAGGAAATTTTTACAGTATTTCTAGCTTCCTTGTAAAATTAACAATCATTGAAATGTTCTAAATATACACGTGGCGATTTCTATAACATACACACTAACACTGACTAATATATATATATATATATATATATATATATATATATATATATATATGTAAGTCAATACTTAGCGTGGTGGCTTAAATGACAGTACTCGCCTCGCATGCAAGTTTCTTGGGTTTCGAATCCTAATTTCAAATGCGTCCTATAGATGATCCCAAAGTATAAAGGTTCAGGTCTGTGACTGTCATGGTTTGTGTAGATTGCGGCGTTGTCTGATTGTGGAAATAATATATCTATCTATCCATATATATATATATATATATATATATATATATATTCTTTTTTGTTATACCACAACAACATTATATATCAGTTCTCAGGTTCAGTCATACAATACTAATAAACTCACCCAAACACAAACTTACAATTATACAAAGGAAAAAATAGCATTCAATAATCGTCATACTGCAACTAATGATTTAATATATATATATATATATATAAACGAAACGAGCGAAGTACCCACAACCGAGTCATCCGTATTCGCAGAGAAGGATGTTTCGCACATGAGCTCCATTATACACACGCTGGCAGAACGTTGCATAGAGAACACATACACATTTCGATATGTGGAGGCAATATCGATTATGTCGGCATGACATAGGCCAGTGGATACTAGTATATATAAATGTTTATTTAGTTATATATATTATCGTAAAAAAACAATGTATTATATTTCATGTTTAGATATACAAATATTTTTTGAATACAATAGATTCAAGTTATATGTATACAGGGTGCATAAATAAGAATACAAATAAAAAATGAAATAGATTTAGCTGATATTAGTACAGGATATTAGACTTCTTTCTGTTAGAAGAGAACATTGCTATTCTTTTTAATGGGGGACTCCCTGAAGAGTCTATAGCAGGGTAAGCGCTGTGCAATCTCCAACACACATCTGCCGGACCTGTAATGTTCGACTAAGTAGCAATAAGTCCGGAACGACTAGAAACAATGCCGAGAAAAAAGCAGAGAAAGACTGCTGTTGTATTGGAATTCGACTAGACTTATTTCTTAACCTAGGCATTGAGTTATCATCTACTCTAAAATTTAATCCATAAATCGATAGAGGATATATGGATTCATACTTTTCTTAATGAAATTAATTCCATAGCTCCGAAAGAACTCGATTCTTGCATGTCGAGCTAACAGTTCGCGCCTCTAAAACTTACACCACAACGCTTCCTCATACAGCGTGTGGATACCTTAACTACACATTTTTATCAAATTAAAAATATAGAGGTTGGCGCGAAAGTAGATTAATCGCTATTAGATTTTTATTATGTATTAAGAGTAAAATAGATCGTACACCAACCTTTATCTACAGCGTTGGTTCGGAGTAGAGGTTGAATTGAATGCTACCCCCACACACACAAACATCGGACCTTACTCAAGTGGATTTCTGTTTTGGGCTGTTGTTAAGAACAAAGTTGATGAGAACAAACTCAACACATTAATAATCTTTTCTTTCTATTTTACTTTTATTCATCTCAAACAAGGCATATTGTAACTAAAACGTAAAGGGTTTCTGTGATTAAAGGTCAGGAAAGAGATTTGAAGCTTGTTGCAATGTTTAAGGAGGTGACTTTGACTATCTTAAAGATTAAAAAGTTCATGTTTAATGCTTGAAACATAATTCTAACATGAATAGTCTTCGTGTCGATTGTAAACCTACTGTTGAGCCACCCTGTATATGTAAATGCTAGATTAAACCATTAATCATGTTGAAATATCGATCAGTACAACATGTTACTCTTCCATGTTCTTATGAATGGATCGTAAAAAGTGGACATTGAGTTTACTTTCGGCAGCCTCGTAACTCTCGCTTCTCTTATTTTGTCCTTTAGTCCTCACATTTCATGAGCGATGTTTCTTACAAAGGGAGAAGAATTGCTGTTTTCTGGGTCCCGATCTATCCTACTAACACATATTGTTGGCTGGTTTTTGACCTTGAAGTGTTATTCTTGTGTTGCTCCTTATATCAAGTGGCTTCATGCCTTGTCTGGAGCAATTTCCATAAACAAATGTCTAAATCCCTTATTCGTCGTTCAAAAATAAAACAATCTAATGTTTCGCAATTTTTAAGATCAGGAATGATAATTTGTTCTCATTTTGGATGCTATTCTCACGTTTTGGCCGATATATCTTCCAACCTTCTTCAGTTGTGTCTTGTCGACTTGCTGATCCTTATGTCGAACTCGGGAATCTGTACGGTTCCTTTTGTTTCGTCCACGAGGGTAGCCTTCTTCCGTTAAAAATCTCAATTCGTAATTGTATTTATAGTATCGTCTCTTCAACCTTCAGAAAATTGTCACTTATTACTTACCACATTCATACGGTCTGCAAGGACTCGAGGCGCAACGAATAAAAGTGCTGACTAAATCAGTACTACAAGATAAACCTGAAGAAGGTCGGAGGCTACATCGGCCGAAAAAATGTGAGAATAACATCCAAGATGAGAACAGTAGTCGGACTAATCCAAATAATACAAACCAATCTTATGTTTATAATTCCAGCTTTATTATAAAATAGAAAATATTCATAAACGAACTTTATTTAATTGATTCAACATGACGTCCGTCTGTAGCTGTGCAAATTTCAAACACATCTTAAGCATTGAAAAAAAACATTGGGGGAGTTCGGAAGTTATGTTCAGCACTGCCGAATGTAAGTCGACGACGAAGACGACAACGACGACAACACACATCTCTTTATAACGTTTTATTCGATTTGGGAACAATTCTGTTTATAATAGATAAACATTAACATTTTCGGCATGCAGCGACACCAGCTGAATAATAACGGACGATTCAAAATAACTTACGATAAGTTACGTCTAAACGAATAGCGAGACTCGTGGGAATTCCACAGTTGTATCCTTATTCGGTTGTATTTTTTAATTTTATGTACGTCAGGCGCGAACGCAAACCACGCAATATTATTGTAGCCCCTCTGTTTAAACTTAAATATACTTATCGAAGTACTGTGGCTAATGTCGTATCAAAAGGGTTATGGTGGTCTATCGGCAATACCCTTGTAGGAGTTTGTAATATTTTTCCTTCTATAGGTGTATGGCGCGAACGCAGACCCTACGATATTAGTGTACCTTTTTGAACACACCATATACTATCTTTTGATTCTTCTTAGAATGCAAAGGAAGTGTATTTTAGTTCGAGTTTTACGTTTGACAACAACGACACCAGATTAAATTAAATTTTATTTTTTTATTTTAACATTGCATGTTCGGCGATCGGGCGATCCATATCTTTTTAAAAAAATGTGGAGTGTGATAACGTACGTATAAACAGGAATTTGTCTTGATGTATATATAGATATGATTTTATTTACATGTTAGATATTTCGTTGGATCTCTCTCCTTTATATCATGATTGTGGCGTTTGTTTTTTCTTTACCTCGAAAACTAACTATGATTATTCAGGTATATTCGGTTCGTTTAAATGCCAAAATGTTTTTTTCGTTCATTATTGTGCAGAAAGAGAAACGGATATTATAATCGAGAAAAAAAAGAAGAAATGGTTTTATTTCCAAATGAATTCAAAATGTTTTCATTGCTCAAGATATTGTCTTTATCATTTAAAAAGAAATAACAAAAATCTATTTAAATTGATATCTTTAGAAATTGAACGGTCTATTAACTCACATATTTATTTCTCAAGCAAAAGATATTTATACCTCGTTTTAGTATACGACGGCCTTAAAAAGAACAATAAAACTAACAAATATATTTCACCATTCGAGGAATCTATTAGCTCAGTTTCTTTAAACACAACATTATAAGAACACTCGCAGCATATACGTTGTTAGAATTGCATCTCCATATAAATAAGATATTCTTACATTAGGAGCCATGCAACAGTATTTGCTATATCTAAACTTGAATATCAGCAGAGACTTCTCTTTCTTATCTAAATTAAAATATATAGTTAATTTAAATCATTCTCAAATCATGATATAAGAGTATACACAGAGGCATTAACGTTGTTTACAGCTGTTTCGAGGCGATGTTTATTTTAAGTAATACAAATTTTTTAAAACAATAGGATGTCTTCCGAACAGAATATTCGTAAGTGCCCAGAAAAATAAACAAACAGCAATGGCCCAAAAAGTTAAATTCCTACAAAACAGAAAGCAAAAATCACAAGAATAGATTCATCGTAAACTACCACGGTTGGTTGTTAAGTCAATATCAGAGTCGATATTTATTTAACCCAATAGAAAGCGTTAGGAGACACTAAATTCCAGCAATTTGTAATTCTTTATAAATACACTGCATTTAAAGGGGCATAATTATAATCTACTTTATCAAGACAAATAAATGCTGATTTAAATAACAATATATTTCTAATTTTACTTTTCATTCTATTGTATTTTTATTTAAATTATCCATTTAATTCTTAATAGATTTTAAGTTCGTCTGACTTTGCCTTTCCCTTTTTCATTAAAATATTTCGATGAATACTTTAGTCATAAAGCTGCAATACAAAAAAATTCTGGACGTACAATTATACCTCGGGGATGTCGGTTTCGTGAAGATGGACAATGCATACTATTATTATATAAGTTACATGCTTACATTTGAGGCACTAAACTATTCTTCGTAAATGTGGTACCATTGCCTTTCTGTTTACCGATTCAGAAGATTCTGCGCTTGAAAGATCATCCCATCTCTTCAAACATTTTTTGAGGTGGTGGTGGGGGGGAAGTAGGCTAAACTATTCGATTTACTGCAGACAACACACTATGCCGAATCCGGCTCCGCAACTGGATTTCTTTCTACTGACGAAGTGTCTACTCCATACCAAACATCAAAGAAGAAATGATGAAGGTCTAAATTCTCATCACAGCCAAGCATCTCTAAGATTGATAGTCTGTCTTGTTCGTGGTTACACATGATGGAGCGCCGTAAACTTATATGGAATTGCTCACTCTATTTCTCGTGTCTTCTATATGTAGAATAGCGTAAGGGAACACTTCGATTCATACATATCTTTTTTGTCGTTAAAAACAACCGTTCGTCTTTCTTGGCGTCTAGTTGTAAAGAGGGCCGTTGTACAGATGTGGATCTTTTCTTCTTCCCTCTTTTTGTGGTTGAAATAAAAGAAGCAATTAAAAAGAACAACAAATAACTTCATTAATTACTTTTGGATTAGCTTTACTTCTTACAGGAAATTGCAGCAATTACATCAAGATGTATCTTCCTCATTAAAACTCTTGTAGTGTCATCGAAGACTCAACACATACGTCCTAGCAATTCTGCATCTAATTCTCAGAAGCAGGAACGTTGTAGCTCTTCTGTCCCGTACTTTCTCCCATGACGTAACTACCGGAACACGTTAGCCTTACTCTAAACCTTTTACTTTGTATATAATGTTTCACTTTTAAATTAATTATTACATCATGTAGAAATTTCGCATTTTAACCATAATTGTACACAGCCGCATCTTTATATCGCTACATACAGAGGTCAGACCTCATAGTCATACAACACACTTGGGATTCCAAGTACATAGTATCATAGGGATGTAGTAGGAATTGTTCTCATATTTTTGGGTGCTGATATTGATTAAATGTTGTTCCAATATATAAAAGACATTAAGTAATCCTGTTCAAAAATTTACGTAGCCTATAATTATTTACATGACTAAGCACTCTTCATCAGAGTAAAAAAAACTATGTTTACCCTTCAGGGGATAAAATACTCTACCGATGTAAAATATTTCGCAAATATGGAAAACTCACCTCATTAGCTTTTATCAAAATCTATCCAATGATAGAGTTAAAAATTGTACTTGTTAGCCGAGAAAAACTATAATTTTCCCCTCAGAGTGCTGGAACTGACTTTCAAAAGATAGAAAATGCAGTTATTTTCATTTTCATTTACACTATTTACCTTTACGAAATAGGTTATGTTTTATTGACGTTACTTGTTTTTTTATGTGTTTACTCATACGTCTCTCACATAGATTACTGAATTGAAGTTAAGAAAAGACACAGTGAAAAGATGGCAGGAGGAACATAGAAGCAATCTTCTTGTTACAATAACGAAACAAAACTTTCGCTTTTACCGCAATGTTCCGAGCGTCAGGCGAAATTCCCACCAACAGAGCTTTCTCGCAACCATTTTCCGTCTGTGGAACACATTGCTGTGGGACTGCGCACCTGCAGATCGAACTAGGTGGTGTTCAAAGCAAATGTCAACAGATTCCGATTTAGAACCGTCCCTACAAATATTCGGATTTGGTTCTAACAATCATTTCATCTTATTAATACTTATTTTCGAATGGTAGCTGCCCTTGATACGTGGAAGGCATTTTTAGTAAAAAAATCTCCTTTGGTTTTTGGTAAGATCGGAATAAACGTATTTAGTATATGGTTTGCTTTTATTTTATACGGATAGTATTTAATTTAGGTGTTTTTTATTGTTATTAGGTTATGAGTTTTTTAGTTTTACTTATATGTTTTTTGGTTTTACTCAACTGTTTCATGGTCGTTTAATACCGAAACGCAATACCGATTTCAAACCATTAATTTAAAATAGCTTTCTTTTTTCCCATTACTGGAGATGAATTGCATAGCCATTTATAACCAACAACATGGATTTTCAATTACATGCAATAAATCCGATACGATTTCAACTCAACTCAGTGGATTCTATAGTCAATTCGAGTGTCTATTATGCCAATAACGTACTGTAACTCGTCGCTAGTGAATTCAAACATTAGATGATTTGGAAATTTCCGCTTATGACGTTACTTGTACATACCTGTATCTTACTATTGCTATATATACAGAGGTCAGACCCCATAGGCATACAACAAACTTGGAACTATAGACATAGTGAAGTAATAATTACAAATTTCTACGAAGCCATGATAAAATAATTCTCATTTTTATGGTTCTAGATGTAATTGCTTTTTTAACTCTACGGTCTGTGACTCTTTAGGTCAACGTAGATACATTGTATTATATATATTGAGTGCAATCAATCCTTGTGGCTACAAGTCACATCTTAGTCTGTCCCTTTTTTTTCTTTATTCAATTCATTCTTTTTATGTACGTCAACTTTTTCTTCCTCACCACTTATAATGCTACCTTTCTACTTCTACTAATACTACGATTTCTTCTCTTGTCTTCATCCAACAATGCGATATAATCTGCTCATCCTGCCACTTCTCATTTGCCCTTCCTCCCGCCATCGAAAACATTCAATCTGAAAACAAGCAACAACAAAAAAAAAACAATCAAAAGAAAGAGATGGTAATTCATCGATCGAAAAATTCTAAAATATATTTCAATTCTTTTAGCTAAATTTCATGGTAATTTGATACCGACACTAAATGATTTCCGCCCCTTACTGGTATTGATACAGCAACTGAGTATATCAAATCTCGTCTCTACCGCGCTTCTCTTACTTTAGAGTATTTGCACGAGAGGAAAAGTAACTACGGTGAATGTATTTAAGCATTGTTTTTATTGGCAAAAAACATTTTAAAAATGGGGGAGGCACTAATATTTCGCTTTTAAAAAATGCTGAATATCCTTTGCCTACTTTTTTGCGAATTATCAAAAAAAATGTCGTAAGTTAAAACAACAATGTAATGCATTTTTATCTTATTATGTTATGTGATTCATTTAAATTCATAAAACACGTATCCAGTTTTAAAAAAAGCCTTTAGACACGTGAGATTATTAATGTTCACTCTTCTTATTACTTTTTTATCAACCAATTACATGTTTCTATTTTTTTATCAAATGAATACGGTCGAACGAATTGACCGAAATATCTTGGTTCATCTTAAATGATGTGTTTATGACATTATTTATACTAACATGTTTCCTTGTTAATTCACTATTCAATAAATTAATTTTCCCTGTTTCTATTTGCTTACTGAAAGACATACTCGACAAACACCAGAACTTTTCAATAGTATAGAGATCTAAATTGAATAGAGTGTTCTTGCTTTTTAAATACAAATAACACAGCACTTGAAAAGCACAGCGTTCCAACATCGCCAAACGATACCTCTCCTGACAAGCAGACTTGATGAGTGAGGTTTCATTATTTTCCCTAACACCAACGTAGATTATTTGACTATTATATCGACATTTTTTATAACAATGAAACTTTACGTCCGGGTTTTACATGCAATAAATTTGCCTTTTTATTAAAAGAAGAAAAAAAGGAATTTCATTCCATACGCATCTTTATTATTCGTAATCCATGCAACTTTTACTGCGTGGGCGATGCTTAGAGCGAAAGAAAATCACTTAGAGCTAATTACTAGCTCCGGCAATAAAATCGAATGCTAATATCGGACGATGAAAAAGCGCTACTTTAAAATGCATCGGCAAAGACTATTACAGGCAGCGATATGCTGATCATGTCGATCAGACGAAACGCAACAATAGACACGCCGATGACAACGACATCATTACGCGATAATTGGAAAGGAAATGGTAGAAAAATAAGAATAATAAATAGAAGATGCTTATTATTATTATTATAACTCAATAGGAGTTCTCACGGTAGCCATTATCAGTTATTACTCGCTGGTAAAACAGGTGGTGTTCCCTGGAGTGTGATTGACAATTTTCCATAGATTTCCAGTGGTCTCCGATTCTTTGTATCACCGTTACAACTGGGTTTGTGTTTTAGCATCAGCCGTCAACCATCGTGTTTAAGCTGGACGGTTGAGCGACAACAAACCTCATCAGGATTTTAGTACTCTTCTTGCCCGTCCAGTTGAGGTCTGGATAGTCTTTCCGTCTTGTCTCAAGCACTCCATAACCATTTTCTGATGTATCAACCCTTGTTGGTGCCACCATTTTTACGTCGGGCGAAGAGTAGATCTCAGGTTATAGGACTGTTCTTATATATCTCTTCTGTTAATCTCTGTTACTTTAGTGTGGCTTAGTCTGAGCAATATAGATTCCTAATTGTTCTATGTTTTTAATATAGGAACTTTATTTCTGACTATATTTTTATGCTTTGGTTGCACGGATAGTATTACTAAACAAACGATTATTTAGTCCACGAAGCTCGGAAATATGCAAGGAATACCATTAAAGAGAAAAATGAGATCCTTTCATTTTGGTTATTCTTTGTTTATTTCCAACCCCGCGGACTAAATAATAGTTTAGTTATATCATCCGTTCATACCATTGCATCATATGGAAGTATCTTAATGCATAACATACTATATATTGTCGGAAATACATTTTCTAATATTAAAAACTTATAAAAACGTCTATGATATTTCGCTAGTAATGCGACAAGGAGATACGGTTACATTGGTAGTAAGATCGTAAACAAAGATTTCAGCCTCTCTCGCCGAATGGTTCCGTAGTCAAATGGTTCAAGACGACACTCATGTTAGGCGGTCCATCCTCTGAGACACACATTCGTATGTTGTACAGGTATCATTTTTCAATGTGTAGTATGTATTGCTGATTTACAACCCCGCGGACTAAAGAATTGCTTGTTTAGTAATATTATTCGCTAAAAATAAGCATTAACAAATAAGCATCTTGAAGCATAACATTTCTAGTTGCGTTAAGGATGCGTTATTTTATTTCAACTCATTCGTGGTTGGTAATTGACACCTGACTATGTGGGTTTGCTTCCGAATTCTATGATTTCCCTAAATATTTCGGCTGTTTTAATCAGTGCCAAATTTATATGGTTTCAATATTCTATTTTGATGTTCATTTTCATCCGTCTTTTCTATTTTTTTTTCTGAATTGTTCCTAGTGATCATAAAATTATTGGTGTTACTGTAGTTTTCGTCATGTTCTATATTCCTGTAAGCTCGTTGGCAAGCCACATGTATTTTTTTGTCTCCATAAACTTTATTCTGTTATTTGCTGAGACGGAGAAATCTATTACTTTATTATTATTATTATTAATAATAATAATAATAATAATAATAATAATAATAATAATAATAATAATAATAATAATTACTATTATTGTTATTATTATTAATGCGACTACTACTACTACTTTTACTAGTAATAATGTTTTATTTATCTACCTCCCACAAGGTAAGATGTGACACAAGGTCGGGAAAGTGGGATTAGATAAGCCAGCGCTCGAGAGGTGAGCATTCTGGCCATTTAAAAATTGCCTGGGCAGCCCAGTCGGCATTCCCCGGTAGGGGCGCCTCAGACAGTAAGCAATAAACTTACTCCTCCACAAAGAGGGGAGGCAAAGCCTGAGAGGGTGCACCTCCGAGAACTGCACAGGACCAGACAACCCCCAACAGACAGGCGTAAATCAAGACCCAAAGGCCCGGACAATACCGGTTTATTAGGCGGGGTATATTATCATGCTATCCATGTACCGATAAGGTGGGTAAGAGCCGACGTCCTTCTCCCAGACTGGTGGAGTTCAACACGAAAACATACCACCATGTGAGATTGACCTTTAAAATGAGATACGGGCATTCAAGTCGCAGAGTACACGGGCCGCTTGCGACCGGATTTCAAAGGTCAAGTGATTACATTCGGTCACGTCTGCGACAAAGAAGAGGAAGATAATCAAAATGAATAAAAATGAATAAGCCTTGTTTGTCGTCACGAGACAGATTGTTCATCATGGACGCTGTCTTCTGTAGCATTTTCTGTTAGGGTGTCAGGCTTGATTTTGGCATTGGATTTTCATTGATACACACGTAGATAAAAAGGTGAATTTGTGTGAATAATCATGATACAATTTTAGATCGATCTAAGTGCGTTATTGTCATTGTTCCAGGTACTTACAGAAATGGACCATATTAAGGTTCTCAACATCCATAGTTAAAGTGGTGCAATAGAACCAACATGATTCGATCTCGGAACGCTCAGGTTGTTAGTCCATGACGGTATTCACTTAACCACGGTCACCTCCCAACAACATGTGTGAGGAATTTTAAGAATATCCGTTCTTGCTACATTTCTGGGACAAATCTTTCATAAGAAAATTACGTGAAGTAATATAAGGATCATTTTTACGCGGGTAATGTTGTAATTCCATTCACATCAGGTTCTTGAGTAAAAGAACGTATAAGCATTGGATAATTAACATTAAACACATAATCTTTCCTCCCACTACCAAATTCACGAAGTCTGCCTGGGAACCCATTAATCAGCCTCTGTTCTATATAACTGTACACTTCCACTTTTCATTCGTACATTTCAATATCACGAATGTGTTTACACTCTTGATAGTATGATGGGAAAGTGTCGTCAGGTTTCCTACAGGGAAAGGCAAGATACACCCTTTCAGCTTCTGTAAGTTGTCAAAACTTCCTACAAAATAATTAGTTCATGTAATGTATTTTTAGATGCCCTCACGCTTCGACCAGTCAATCTGTCACGCTTCAGGTCGCCATAGCAGTATCAGGCTTAACGTCTCTTCACATTTGTGATCTTAACGGAACCGGTTTCAACGTGATTAAAGACGTACTATGACGTTCTATCTCTAATAAATAGTGCGTAGTATCGGTTGCAGACAGATATACACACAGCTCTTTATAGTCCAATTCAAATGTACGCATTCTTTCTACATCTATACTAGCTTTTAAAATGGAAGATTGTATTAATTAGTAAACGAAGACAGACACTAAAAGGTGAAGTTAAAATCAATAGAGAATGTGTCTATCATAAATCAATTGTTTTTTGCTTTGTTTTGAAAGAATATATCGCACGCTTCCGGTTATTTGTTGTTCTTCTGGTGAGAGGTTGTGCCAAATTTAAATTTCATCTCAGCTTACGCGAACATTTCTTTCTTTTTTTTACTGAAACAACTTCTGTTTATTCTCTCTTTTCCAACCATATATATATATATATATATATATATATATATATATATATATATATACATATGCGCGCGTGTGTGCGTGTGTGTATGTGTGTGCGCATGCGTGCGTGCACGCTGGAATGATATCCGCCCGAGAACGGGTAAAATTTATTTCTCGAGCAGAACAGTTTTGCACCATTTTTATGCCTCCTTACGAAGTTTGAATTCACGATATAATGCCACTAAACCTTATGCCAAGAATTATTATTCCAATGGAGATGAAAATCAATTATATGATTTAGATTCTAGAAAATGCCTATGTTGGTGGCTAATGTTGGTCAAATTCAATGCAAATCTGAAATAATTGATTTTTTTAAATGGGAGGTGGTGCTCATATTATGCCCCCTTAAACCCATTTAAGAACATTTAAACCTAAATTTAGGGAACATTTATTAATAGATGTATAATACCATTTATTAAATTTCAGAAAAGATGAACGTATCTGAAATTTTACGAATAACTTCCTCACATAAAACTAAATTACACAAGTTGTATACATCTATTGTATACATGTTTAAAATGATATCTAATCTCGAAATCAACAGAAATACACAAATGTGCCATAATCCCGTTATACTATAACCTAACATGATCTGCACTCATGTTCAATAGTTATTGCTGAATCATTACCAACCATTACTGTTGATAACTACTTACTAGGTAGTTTACTAGTATACTTTTCTATCAACATGGTATACCAACAGGAGAAAGGGATAACATACGATTTTAGCAGTGATACAAATGTTGTAACGACTATCAACTCTCGTGTAGTGCGCTGCAAATCATTGGAATGAGGCAATTGTAAGGAATCCAAGAAGCAGGTGAACCAAGCTCAAATATTTGGAAAATATGCCGAATTACATGTTGAATACATTGAATAATTTCTTTAATATAGAAATAACCTAATTTTAAAAATCCATATCAGTGGTCAGCGGAATCAAAAAGTATACATTTCGTGGCTTATAAAGTTCAAGAAGTTGACAAACATTGTGCTAACCAACAGTTGACAATGGTTGACTTTCGAAATTGAAGCCACATTGATTCTTGGCTTTGTTTACAATTGAACAGAAAAACCAAACAAAGATAAGTTAACTAGTAACAAACATCACACAACTATTGATTTAGAATTTTAAATGCGATGATCTGAGAAACAATATTAAATGTTTGAATACTTTTTAGAGCGGTATTACAGATTACTTTGAGAAACGGACATAGGCATGATAAACAGTGTACATCATTGCACATATGTATTAGAGGATTTATAGATAACACATCTTTTATGATGCCACTTTTCGTTTTACGATGCATGTATGATAGCTAACTGAAAGACACCATCCTCGAGTGTCTTCAGTTTCTCTGTACAAGGGTTTGTCACAATAACCTGACATGGGTATACTTCCCCTATAAGTAAACTATGACCAAATATTCAAGATAACATAGTATTCAAAGCTCAAATAAGATTCCCTCAACACGTCTATACACTGGCTCATACGAGGAATGGTGCACCCTTTCCAAGTAATTTTACCTCAAGTAACAATACTTGGCTGGATACTCCACCAGACTAGATGAATTTTTCCTGGAATCTGGTAAGACCAAGAGACTACAAGAAAGATATAGTATAACATAGTTCACGGAGAACTAAATTGGAGAGGAATATTAACATTCCTAACTGCTTTACTAACTTAACGTCCGACCTGTAAAGGAGAACATAAATGGAATATTCGAATATCTATGTATCTCATATAGAGATCAAGTGTTAGCCCCAGGAAGGGGCCCCTTGATTTCTGAGAATATAATATTTTCCATTTTTGATAATCGCCTATATTAATGGTACTTTTATATTTATATTTTAGTTATTCATTTTCAAATCATAGTAAGGCGTCAATGGAGTAACTATTATCAATATTCCACCAATGGTTGTTGTGTACTGGCCAGGCTCAACGTCGCTTAATTTCGGTGATCTACCGAGAACTGTTGTGTCAGATGGAGCACCATGAGGGAATGCTAGACGCTCTGACCGATATATATGTATGCAGCTGGGTACCGCTTGTGAATTTGATATTATCTGTAAACGTTCGTAATCGGAGCAAACGGACAAAGCTAGACTAGGGCTAATACCACATCACATCAGGTATTACCGGTCTTGATTATATATATATATATATATATATAATTCTTGCTAGATGAATGGGAAAACATATTTAATCTACCGGATGGACGGATACTGTGGTTCTGTAAACTATTGAATAATCTTGTGGTATATAATTGCAAAGTAGGGACGAGATGTGGGGGTTCATACCATGGTGAGAGTTAAAGAAAAAACAGTTGGTTCTTTTTTAACGGCAAGTCTCGCGGACATACGCATATTGAAGCTCGTGTTAATCGTTCCTCCTTTCACAAAAACCAGCTTGGAAGAAGACGAGGTTGGATTCCTTTAATGTCGGCCGATTAACAAGCACAGTTTTACAAGATCCTGGCCAGAGGGATATAACATAAATAAATCTGTGAAAAGTACAAACATGTGTTGTGTCTTCTTGCAACAATTCTAGTGTAGGTTAACGCAGTGCGTTCTGTAGTTATGCAGCAGCTCGAACTGAAATGTGGACACATCGTGTTACGACCAGAAAGAAATAAAAACACACGATTCTATGATAAAGTGTCATCGGAAGACATTCCACCGTCACCAGAATTATAGATATGCCTAGGTGCGCAAACACACCAGCACGTTAACAACTACATAAAATACAGCAAACTATCTAACCTCTGACCTCCCTTCTCGACTGATAAACCGGCATTAGATTGAAGGTATCAAAATTGTAAAAGACTTACGAAGAAACTTTACTTTGTAAGAGTGCAGAAAGATCTAACAAAAAAGAAAGAATCATATTCCTAATGGTACTTATGCAGTTTACCACCCGGGCTGAAATAATAACGTTATAATTTAGAAACCATTTTTTAATAATCAACTATTCTGTACTTTCAGCTAACAATTCAATAAATAAAAGATAACGTAAAAATCCTATCGAAAAAATAGCACCTTATATAAAGGCAGCATTTTTATCGATTTATCTCATAAATAGCTTTCGTTCGTATAAAAATAATATTTGATTCTGGTTCGTCAATTCTGTTGGTTCATCATTGCAAATTTTTAAGAACAATATTCTGTAATTCCGTTTAATCCTTCCAGGAAATACTTTTACCGGGTCAGACTAATTTTTAAACGGACGCGATCTTAAGCAAACGACATAATTCTCTATTCGTCTAAACGAAGTTACCTCCCTTCGTTTAGAACAAAACTATATTTAATTTGGAGAAAAAAACGGCATAGTTTGAAAACTATTTAGAAACAACACTATCGGGTAAAGTTTTATAAAGTTTATCTGTTTTATTCGTTACTAAGAATCTGCTCTTATAAGAGTTCGAGATAAAACTTAGTCAGTGGGTAGCGGTGAGACCACCTGGACGGAAATGGACTACACGCATCTTTAATATCGAAACATAGTACCTATTTAACCGATTGATTTTATAAGATTAAACGAATAAGAATATAAAGTTTACACACGAATAGGTGGAATTATGGCTTCATAGATTTCCTGAACGTATTAGAACGTCACCGACTGCATAGAATTTGAACTTGCCATATGTGATTTCACCATCAGTGACGGGATCTATGTGCTCTTCAGAATTATGTGATCTATTCCCCGCTTCTTTTTTATTGACTCGTTGATCTAGTAGTCTCCATCAATTCGCTTTTTTGATACCTCATTGTAGCACAGCTTATTATTCCAGTAGCTTCTTTCCAAAGAATCACAGACTTGTGGAATTCTTTTCCTGCTGACTGTTTTCCTCCTACATATAATCTTGGTCTTTTCAAGACTATGGTCAATATGTATCTTCTGTCTTTGCGATAGTCATATTTGTTATTCTTAGCTCCTTACATCAAGTGGCTTCATGCCTTGTCTGGAGCGATTCCCATAAAAAAAGTTAATCACAAATTCGCATTTAGAAGAGAACTACTTATGGGTAATAGTGAGCGTTCGCTGATGAGCCGGGAGACAGAAGCTTAGTCCTCG
>OY744515.1:154704109-154716609 GCA_963556195.1 Sepiola atlantica | reverse complement strand
TTAGACGGAGGGTGTACACCGGGTATGAAATAATTGAGAAACCCTGTGTTCGCTTGTAAGTAATAAAAAAGAAATGTATTACAAATTTAAAGAATATAGAAATGCTCGCATCACAAACAGCAAATATCGAAACCAAATAAATATAATGAAAAAGAATTATAAAATTCTTTTTTCTATGTCTTCAATGTCCAATTCTTATTTCATTTTGACCTCCATTTACTTATTTGGTCTCGTCTAATCTTTTATCGTTTCACTTCCCCAGCCAACCAATGGCGACTGATTGTCATTCGTTATCCCCGCGATTTCGGAGAGAAAAAAAAAAGATACAATTAATTTCAATTTTCCAACAAACTTGACATTTATCTCGGGCACAAAAATAGCAATTATCAGAAGGCCTTTTAAATATTGATTGGCTTCCATGCGTTTTTTCTCTTTTCCTGCACCCTAGACGAAAATAGTTTCGACGCATGTGCAGTTGTTGGAAAAATCTGAAGACATCGCATTTAACGCATTCCGAGAGAAAGAAATTCGCTTTCTAAATTAATTAATTTTCCGCAAGTATTGCAATTATTAGATACCGGATCATATCCGAGATCACACCCCCATTGTGCATATATATATATATATATATATATATATATACACACATATATATTACAGATATACATATATAGATTCTGATTCGGAGTATTGAAGGATCTACCAAATGATATCCAGACATAAGTTGTCTGTCATATTCAACAATACTTGCCTGCAAGAGAAGATGCTGCCCAGATAAACACACCCACCCACATTATATATATACATATATATATATATATATATACATACATATATATATATATGTATATACATATATATATATATATGCAGCCTGTTTGGGAATTCAATGGCATAACTTAAAAATATGCTATATATTCATATATATATATATATATATATATATATATATATATATATATATGCAGACTAAATCCAAAAAGATTAACCTGGATATGAAACTAGTGATTATATAATTCAGGAAAAGAGACAAATGATTGAAAAGAGATCAAATAGTGACAATATGTCGACATGTAAATACACCCATATTGACATTTTTTGAAAATCATTTATTCGACGTGGAGTTTCCATGAATAAGCATTCACCCTTGATGTGATTCGGTCAAAGATTATTTGAATTACACACGCTACCGGAAAGAAAAATCCTGTCAGATCACTGCATAAAGCCACAACTGTATGTACCAGCTGGACACAATAAATAACCCATATGCAAATATTTATTTATTTGCAGTAATACATCACCTTCAGTTTCTCATCCGCTTGATAATATAAAAGAAAAGTGCGCCAATTTAACGCTGACTACTTAAACAATCGGAAAATCGCATTTGATTGACTGATCCGCAATATCTGCTAAGCTGTGAACAGCGTGGTCTATGCCCTTCCATGATAAATACAATCCCGTATTCTTTTTCGCGTTTAACAAATAGAGGGCTTATCAGAGACTGATCATCTATGAATTTGTCTATGTTAAAATAAAGGTGCATGTATGTAAATTTGATCGATTCTTTACCATTGTTCTATTTCATTTTTATTCGCCCCCTTGTGTACATATGCAAGAGAACCCACTACACAAAATGGTAGCCTCGTTTTGCAGAAAAGAATTCGACATGTACGTCGCTAAATAACGTTCACGATCGCATATCTAATCTTATGCAGTTTAACATTAACGAGTACTGAAAAAACAGGTAGAAAATATTTGAGAATTTGGCAGACACAGGAACCATCAATAAACACGTGAGGCAATATCTGTTCAAACGCTTCAAGGAGAATCACATCAGTCTGGAAAGTACATTACGGGTTAGATCACCTGATGTTCTGGAAGATGGTGTTTTCCTTGAAATGATTCAAACACAATCAATTGCAGGATATACGAAACACTCTGTACCCCCAATAGCACTATCAGTCGTCATTAGCTCTGATTAATCCAACACGTGAGCTCAGCATAGCAATGTCATTAAAATATTCTTAATCTGAATAAGCAAAATTTTGAGGAAATAAACGTGCTACGCTATGGGTTTCAGCCCAAACATTAAACCACTAGATTATAACCTATTCCGGTCCATGGATAAAGTTGGAATAAGCGGAGAGTTGTTTTTCTTTCTTAACTGACTAGTATCATCGGAGAATTGAGCTTCTGCCACAGAAATGGCACCAAACAATATATGATGATGGCACCAAACCATGTATTGTGGTAGCATGATTCGATAGTTAACCTACGGAACAGTTCGAATTTTAAATAATGATAAACATGTACTATTTGGATTATTCAGATTACTGCTCTCATCTTGGAGGTAATTCGCAGAAAGTGGCGGTCGATGAAACCTATGACCATGTCGAACTTGGGCACCTTTACGAAATTTCAACTATGGCTGAATAGAAGCGCCAAGTAATTGTGATGTTATTCTTCGTAACACCTGTAGTGAGGAATCGTAAAACTCCAGAAGATTATAATTAGCACGTTATCTGTTTCACCACGGGTCCGCGTAGACAATTGTAGTATGCATTCTGAGAGCGGTAAACCTGATCTTGTTTCAGTATGTAGTGTTACTACTTATTACTGAAACGCTGTAAGAGTTGCATCCAAGATGAGAACAGTAGTCTTAATAATCCAAATAATAGACATCATAAATCCTCATCTAAGAAATTCGGAAGTACAAAGATAAACATAAATTGTTGACTCTCGTATGTCTCCATTATCAACCGACAATGTATATAATTTAACAAAAATGATATTTTATTAATTCATTATTCGCTTTATGACTATGTGCGTGAAAAAGTGTGAGCTTTGTCGACATGTGAGTTTCATATAAAAGTCATATTAATGTGAAAGATGCATTACTTAAATTAATGTACATGCCTATGCACATATAACCAAAATGATGTCGAAAATTGCTTTCTAAAAATAGATATGTTATGTTGTTATTGATTCTTTTATCGACATTTCAAATCATAGAGGTTTTGGAAATTCGAAATCTTCTCAATTATATAATTAGCTATTCAAATAATAACAATTATTTAAAGTTCTATAATAAATCGTCTTGATTATTAGATTATAGGAACTGTAGAATCCCTCCAAACATAAAATAAAATATACAAGTCTGAGAATCTTGCATGTCTAGTTGATTTTTTTAGGATGGTAGACAGAAGGGCGAATACGAAGAGACGTAGTTTGAGTAAACTAGATGTAGTAATAGTAGCATCATCCTTAAAGGAACAATAGGATTGAGTAAATAACTAACAGATGTAAATAAAGACAGGATTAGTAGAAGTAGGAATAACCAAACTAGAGGGTGAGTAAGAGTATGACGTAAATAAAACTCAGATGAATTTGATTGCTTGTTTTGAATTGTTAGCTGAAAGGCAAATAAGACGAGGAGTGGTTGGGGGAGGAGAATAGAGGGAGGCGTTGTAGAATCAGAGTAAGAGAAGGAAAGTACATGGATTATAGAAATAAATAAATTACGTAAATTAAGAAAAAAACGAATAGTAGCAGCAGTACCTGATTTGCGATGAAAGCCGAACGTGACAGAGATCATTTACCTTCACACTCGAAATATCACTAAGCGTATACAATGATGTGGAACGTCCCAACGTTTTCCCAGCATGTCTCAGGTTGTCTAATATAATACTAAAACTCTGATGATCTTGCTTGCTTGTTTGCTAGTTTTAGATGTTGCTAGGCATTGTGGATGAGACGAGAAGTGGTGCGATGAGAGGAATATAGAGAGAAGTAGTTGTAAGCGAAGGTGAATAAGAGAATGACGTAAATGAAGAAGAAAAGGAAAAAGAGTAGCCACAGGGCATGATTGGCGTGAAGGCGAATGAGACATATATGCATTTACATTCAAAATCAGTTAAGGTCTCTAAATGTATACAGTGAAGCGCGATGTATTAACGTTGAATAACGCTGGAGAAGAGCTATAAACGCATGCTCCAAGAGGAGTGAGGAGACGAGAGAACAGTAGTGGAGGGGGAGGAGAGAACACAGACGGCAGAGGGCTGAAACAGAGCTCACGCAACAAGACACCACCTACATCTGTGGAAATCGCTTCAGACAAGACATGAAGCCACTAGATGTAAGGAGCTAAAAAAACTACTTCAAGGTCAAAAACTAGCCAACGATAAGTGTTATGTAGATAGATTCCGACCCAGAACACTGCAATTATTCCTCCTTTGTCAGAAACATCGCTCATGGAATGTGAAGACTAAAGGACAAAATAAGGAAAGCGAGAGTTACGAGGTTGCCGAAAGTAAAGCCAAGGTCCACTTTCTACTCTCTTGGATACGAGTCGTCTCGTATAATACTCGCTCTGATGAGACGAGGAGTGGTTGAAAGAGGGGAATAGAAGGCGTAATCGAACCAGTGTTAGATAAGGAGAGTAAATAACAGCGTTAATAAAGTAGAAAAAGGAGTACAATATGCTTCGCGGTAAATATCGAATGCGACGAGAAGTTGTGGGAAAACGGAGACGCAAGAAAGTAGTAATAGCAACAATAGATGCGAGGATAAGAAGATTATGTAGATAACCAGATCACGTAAATAAGGTAAAAAATAATAAATAAAAAGACAAGTGAGTGGAAAAAAGAGTGCCGAGCGGAAGAAAAGAAGGGAAAAGTTTCAGTGATATATGGAAAACAGTCTTTGTTTATTGCCGTTTTTCGATATGCGATGGTAATTTGGCGATCATCCCATATGATGGTGGTGTAATCTTAAATAGGCTCTACACTACACGGACCTTAACCTCCCAAAGTTGTATTTATTGGGTTATATCAAAGATAATTTCTATCAAAACAATTCGCAGACTATACTGAAACTGAAAAGGACAATCACAGTAAAAAAAAGGGGGATGTGCCGAAGGAGAAGCGTATCCGAGATATTGAGAATTTTGCACGTTGTAAACTGAACCATTTCCACATGACATTACGCCGTAGATTCATAGAAATCAAGTGGCAGAACAAGATACCAGACACACAGGTTTTAGCCCGGTCAAGCCTCCCGTCAGCATACACCATGCTACAACAGTGTCAGATTAGTTATATATGACGCATGTCAGATTCAAGACTCCCAAAACAGCTCTCTTACAGTTAGTTGGCCAAAGTCAAAAGAACAAGAGGAGAACAGAGTAAACGGTTCAAGGACAGTTTTAAGGTGTCCCTCAAACAGTTCGGTATGTACTTCGACTCGGGGAGACTAAGCGTACCGCAAGCCACAAAGGGGCCACGATTGCTGAATCTGAACGCATTTAAGAACGCAAGACGACACGTGCTATTCGAAAAGAAAGAGCAGTTAGCACCTCTAATACAGGATAATCCCACAGGTGCTCTACATGCGGGAGATACTTCAGAGCTGGGATCGAACTGACGAGCCATATCCGCACCCATAAAACAACTACATGATCACGGTCATCTACGCAAGCGATCGACGAACATTATCATTTAAAGACGATAAAACCAAGACTTAGACATTTCTGATAGAAAGTTGGTGCTAAATATAGGTTGAAAGAAAGAACTGTGAATGTTATTAACGATTTTATGAGTGGTATTTTTTAGGGAGCTGGGTTACCCTGTACTTTGATATTTTAGCTATTTGCACTTTATAAAGTTTTCAAGGGTGCCTATGTACTTGCTTCTCCACGGAAAGAAAGTTATATGCACCGTTGGTATTTTATGTGGGAGATATGAAGCCCACCAACAATGGGCACACTGGGTGAGACAAACAAATTCAACCACCTCAGTCAAAAAGGAGTTACTCTCCTCTAACTTAAAACATAACAGATAATACAATGTGATCCTAGCTCAATGTGCAAGTGTTCAAGGGTGTCTCCATTTTATGAGCGCATCCTGGGGTTGATACTCTTGCTAATAGGAAACATATTATACGCTGTATTTTCTTACATTTTTCAGTAAATCTGTGTCTCATTGATTTTCATTATTGATGCCAGACCAATACCTCGACTTATTGAATGGTCTTAGGGTTTCTCAATAGTATATGCATAGCGATAGGGAATGCATTGTTTTATACCTATTCTAAGAATTAGCATCGTAACAGATCACACGGGATTTGAACACGCCATAGCCGATCAAACATACCCTGGCAGTTTTAGAAAAATTGTCGTTTCATACATTTCTAAACAGATTTAGTGTATAGGTGTATGCAAAAATCCGATGGAATTTTAACTTGATATAGATTACACCAGCGGCGCCAAACATCCGAGAGATTTTCTTTAGATGCACTTGAGATAAATGCTTTTGAAAATCTGAGAAATATCAGCAAAGCAATTGTTTAAGAGTCTGTTCCGGTCCGTATACGTAGATCTGGTTTCAAAGCTTTTGCTAAGATCACAAGTGCTTTGATGGCGTTGATGATCAATACATTAGGAAGGAAGAACTCCTTCAGTGACGACATTCTCAGGAAATCTACCGAGTCAGAACCTCAAACATCACAACATAAGAATGACTCAAACAGAACGATTCTACAAACGAAATTCTTCCTCGTCTTGCATTTTCTCTCGTCTTTTTGCTAACAGATTTTGACAACGATATGACTAGCACACACTTTTAAAATCAATCAGTTTGAAAATAGGCTGTAATGAGTTTTAAAAAATATACGAATAGGATATGAAAAACATTGCACGTAACTGAATAATGATAACACCGTAAAAATACTTGTCAGCTAAATATCTTTAAAACGATTAAAGCTGACAATTCTAATTCATTAATTTATTTCAACAGTTTAATTTTCTTTTTTAAATAAATTCTTACGGTAAAAATAATTGTCATGTAGATATCCGTTAAATAAATGATACGAATCTTAGTTTTTAGTCGCTGAATCTACATCATTTTTTTATGACGTCTTGTTCGATTTTATAACTAATTAAATTTGGATATGGTACCATCTAAATTTTTGGTAAACACCGACACGAGATAATTCACAATTACTTTAATTTTGCACCATTACAATTTGATTATGTAAGTTACGTTACCTGTTTTGTTATGTCAGTATGTGTTGTAAAATTAACAGTAATTACCCCTTAAAAGAATTGAATATAACTTAGTTTTAATTGGTTGATAGTTATTATCTGATTTCTTATCTATGGTTTCACACAACATTTACACGCAAATCGTGACCAACGACGTCACGTGAGATTAACGTAGCGATGTTTTTAATGTAAGATTTAACTCTATATTGTGAAACACCTGGACTATGATCTGCCATTTGACTATTGGATTGGTGTACAACATTCTATATAATTTTGATTGATGCGTTGCGAAATGTTATTAATGATAATATACGACAACATGATCACGTTGACACATTGATTCTCGTTAGATTATCGAAGTAAAGCCACGTTCAGCCTTGTCGGACGACTTGGGAATACCAGACGACGCTGTATGTAAGAGGAGGACGACACCTCATCTCCACAAAAACGAACATCGCCCAAAGATAATCTCTTCTGGCCGGGATACACATGAGATTTAAAGGTGCCACTTGTGAATTCAATATCCACGAAACACTTCTTATTGAATCCACATGGTGGCGAGGGAGCCAGCCGGTTCAACTCCCCCATACAATAAAATACGATGAATATAATGCTTTTAAAAATAATTTTGTAAATTATTTTATATATATATATATATATATATATATATATAGTTTGAAAAGTCACACATTGAAAACGTTGCTGGAATAGCAATAATAAGGAGAATATTCTTTTAGAATATTTTGAAAAGCTGGACAACGCAAATTATTTGTTTTTTTAAATAAATTATTTATTTACTTTAAAAAACCTTTTTTTAAAACTGGAGTACTTTCGATGATAAACATATTTGTCAAAAGTATAAGCATTTTTCTTCTCTTTCTCTTTTGTACAATCCTACTCGACTGAGACATATTTATCGCAGTCAAGTTGAAATTCGTATTGATGTTATAGACGATAAGTGTTGATACGCCGTTGCGTGTAGCACGCGGTTACGTGAATAAGGTAGTTTGAAAAGTCACACATTGAAAACGTTGCCGGAATAGCAATAATAAAGAGAATATTTTTTAGAATATTTTAAAAACCTGGACAACGCAAATTATTTGTTTTTTAAAATAAATTATTTATTTATTTTACAAAAGAGTAACCTCTTATCAAAGGCCTAAAGACCACAAGTTGATATGGGTTAATGAGTTTGTCAGGTGGAGCGTAAGATAACACTGTAAGATTGGTAACAATGGTTCAGACTGGGTCCAATTTTTTTATTTAAGAGGGCGGCTAAACACGAATTTATTACCATTGGACTTGGAAACGACCACACTGTAGTCAGCTAGGAAGCAGGCTCGTGGTATCTTATTTCACAGCCAGGAAGTTTTGGAAATGAAACTATGCTCATTAAAGTTTCGTTTAGTTTGGAATACACAGAGGAGTAGAGGAAACTTATTTAGAGTGGTTGTAGCTAGTCGAGTTTTTGTTTCAAATGTTTTACTGTGTGGAACCACAGATTGGGGCTAAGTCGAGCACCTACATTTAAAATAACGATAAAGTACAGAAAGACCAACTACTTCTCTTATGTCAGAAAGAGGCTGTAGGGAAAAAAAGACAAGAAGTGGTTTTGTACTCTGACAGGAAATGATGCGCTGAGCAGCACCTCCCTAAATGTGGTAACAATACTCCATCTTAGCACGTATTTGTCTCTTTTATTCCGTTCCTTAAATGTTATATGCGTCAAATCATCTCTATAAGATGCGTGGAACGTTGGTTTGTCACGCTTTAGATTGAAATAGTATGTTCATCACTAAACGCGTAGATTAAATAGACACATATCAAGAATATTTATTGGTTGGTTGTTGTGTTTTACAGCATGTCAACCGACATGTTCCTTACTAAAACAGGGTCACCACTTATCAAGGAAATATGGCACTTGAGGATAAGGGTTAATAACATGAATGATTGTCAGAATCAAGTCTGAATATCTATGGGGACGGTTATAGATAGGCCTCTGGGTACATTGTCTTTGAAGACGATTTAGTTGTAATCCGAAGAAAGCAGTCCCGCGACTATGTAACTAAATATAGCCAACTGTACTCCATTTTAAGTCAAGATTCTGTGTTCCAAAATTCTATAATATGGATTAATTTGTTCCTGAATGAATCCTATACACAGAAAGATATAAACATATACACATGCTATATATATATACACATAGTATATATCGTACATATGTATATACATATACACCCACAGCCACACACAAACACACACACATTATATGTATATATATATATATATATATATATATATATATATGTATATATATATATATATATGCCGCAATTTTTCCTTTATGCAGATTTGATTAAACTGAGGAGATTTCTGCCTCCGTTTGATCCGTTTATGGAAGGGTTCTATCGAGCTGATTAACGTAGGTAGAAATAGAATAGACTGATACATTGATCAAAGATTAGTTTTGAACTAAAGGTCTGTGGGCGTTCAACCGTAACAGAGGTTATCTTCAATGGAATAATCAAATATATGAGGAATGTGGTAGCTTGTTTTTTTATTGCAACCGTAATAATTTCAGTGATGTATATAAAATATAATTAGACGTGCAGGTTTCTAATATATATATATATATATATATATATATATATATATATATTGTTTCATGTATCAACATAATATCATGAGAAAATATAATATATTATCTATCGATTTACAGTATTTACTTCAACAGTGCTCAATACGTAAGTAGAGCAAGGTAGTAAGTTATAAAATATACTTATGGCAATTAACGTACACAAAGGCGTCTGCGTTTCATCCACGTATGCCTGACGATACCCTATAGGGATGAAAAGCGGGCGCATTGTGTAGTTTAATTGACATAAATATATAGATATATATATATATAAATAATTTATTAATTAGACAATGTCAGATATGCATTCACACTCACACACACATATATATATACGAGTCATGTGTAACAATTATCCAACCTTCTGTCAGAAAAAAATATTTCAAATACGTGACGGGGTTGGGACCCTAATCCTGGAAGTCTTCTTTTGGAATGGTGTTCATCTCCACCGTCGTGTTAGATTCAGCAGGTGTTTGGAGAAGATGGGATGAGGTAACACAAATTAAGGATCGGTTTGACCGATTAAAAAATGGCCGCACATTAGCGGAGAGTGATCAGCGTTCTGGCAGGCCCCAAACAGCTGTTGTTGAGAAGGTGCGAAGTAAGAGATAATGCGGAACGCGACGGCGGAGATGAACACTATTCCAAAAAAGACTTCCACAGGTGTTTCCAGCGGTGGATGGATCGAGGGGCTAAGTGTGTGCAACCACAAGGGGACTACTGTGAAGGGGATTAAAATATATATATATATATATATATATATATATATATATATATATATATATATATATATATATATACATATATATATATATATTATATTCATACATACACGCGTTAGTGTGTTTAGGATCTTACAATGTAAATTATGTGTTTTAAATCAGATGCTTTCCTGAGGTCGATGTAAATTCAGGATAAAAGTTCGTTTTTTAGCAAAACAAAAAACGGTTTTGCTTGCCTCGGTGGGTTGAAATGATAGAAAATGTTCTTTTCAACCTCGTCTGCTCATGGGACTGGTGTTTATACAGCGTTTTCCAGCATTAAACGTAACATATGACACGTAGCCGGTTTCACCTACGGTTGAAGTGTTCCCTAATCATGCATCTGCGTCGCTTACGGCATTTAGTGTAGAGTGATCCTCCTGCCACTCCCACCCTCGAAAAATAAAGAAATGCCACTCATGGTGGCAATTCTTATTGCAATTAAATCATATTTGTTAAAAATAAACTTCAGTCGGTGACAGACTTGTCGACTAAATATCAGTGATGAATGTTCAACAGGTTTTTGTTTTTCGCTGTTCAATGATATGATCCAATTGTTCACCTCTGGATAGACTGATTTTCGCTATGATGACGTTCAGTTTAAGTACAGCCTTGGGATTGTTTTCATATACATTATCTATGAGAAAACCCCACGGAGGTTAAAATCCGGTGAGTGTAATGCGTATTCAGGATCACACCTACTGATGAAACAATCACCAAAGTGCCTTCACATAACATTGAACGATGATAAAATAAGACTGTTGGAAATTCATGACTGAAACTCGGTGGACAAATCAGGCATCGATTGAAGTTTATGTGTACCAAAAATGGTAAGATTGAAGAAAGGATTCTGAATTTTATGAACAATTCCAAAAATAATAGCAAATACGAAAAGTAGTTCCTAGCCTTATTTATTGTCGACAGAAAATCCCCGCCCTCCAAAAAATTACAAAATGAAAAAAAAAACATAAGCAATTACAAAAAGTGCCAATAAAAACTTACATTTGGAGAATAGGGTTAAATATTAAGTTTTATGACGATTATTTTTGAGTAACAATTATTTGACCTGCCTTCTTTCTTTTTTTTTTTTTTTCATTTATTTCACTCTCTCTACATTTATGTTAATTATTTCTTTTTTATCTCCATCTTTTTTTTCGTTTTCCTTTATCCTTGTTTTTTTTACCTTTCTTCCTTCTGTTACATCTATCTACGCCATTTCTTCATTTTTCTTTCTTTTTCCCAATTCATCTTTGTGTTTGCCTTCTATATCTATTTTTTATACATCTATATATCTTACTTTTTCCAAATTCTTTTTTACTTTCTTCATAATATCTCCCCATGCTCTCGTCTTTTTGTCTTTTATTCTTTTTCGGGGCGTTTTCCTGAATAAAAGTAATATATTCGCACTTTTATTCCTACACTAGCATTCAGCAATAACATCAGTGCGATAATACAAAACACTCATATTACATAGCAGGGAAAACGTAGACAAAGACCAAAGCATAAATACAGACACAGACATACGCGCACACAAATACACATACACACACCTGTGCACACTATCTGCTTGATAACCATGAATTGACGCACACGAGTCGAAATGAAAATTCCAATTGATTCTATGGAAGCTGAATTCCTGGGTGACAGGTAGCAGACAATCAGGTAGAGTAGGTACAAGAAGAGAGAACCGACCCACAGTGCTTTGCAGGGCGAGAAGGACCGAGTTGTTTGCGGCAGAAGCTGACACGTGAGATGCCAAATGAATGTTTTTTATTACGTTATTTTCCATTATTTTCAGCTCACATATTTGTTGATGTTCTGCCAAAAACATACACATAAGACGCTTGCATATGTTTTAGCAAAAGCATACGAGGTTCTTCTTGCTACTGTGTAGTCACCATTAATATACGTCTACGCGTTTTTTATGAAATATATATATATATATGTATATATATATATATATATATATATATATATATAAAATACTGGAAATTATTTCTGACAGTATGTTTTGCATTATGTTGCGTTTGTTATGCTAATAATTTCCCGGGTAATATCACTAAAT
>OY744515.1:154671609-154699109 GCA_963556195.1 Sepiola atlantica | reverse complement strand
TTGTTACCGACTACATAAATTCTGATCAACATTACTTGCAAGTAATATTATTTTAAATGTAAACTTAGATCATATATGTCAGGTAAAACGTGTTAATCGGTATGATTCACGGGAATTGACTTTAAATCAGCAGAAGCCCTATATGAAGGTACGTTTCTGATTGGATAGTTTACGTATGTTAACCAACATGTTTGCATTTCGGAATTTTTTAGATGATGATTGATAATTTGTACTATTCGGATTACTGTTTTCATCTTGGATGTTATTCTCATAAGTTTCGTCCGATGTAACATCCAACCTTCTTCAGGTGTGTTGTGTCGAACTTGGAAATCTTTACAGAATTTCGAACAGATTTATTTAATCCTCTTACCGTAATGAAGTCTCAAAATCGTAAGTAATTTTTTTATTTGATTTTAGTTAGTGTCGCCTTTAGTAAGGATTGAGCCATTAACTTCCAGAAGATTGTCACTCAGAATTTAACACATTTATTCCTTGTATCACGTGTTCATGTAGACAATTCTAGTATGAATTTTGAGAACCTTAAACCTAATCTTGTTTTAGCTGTGTAGTATTACTTCCTATCTATATAATAATACGCTTAGACATGTAATGTTAGTACGTACGTTTAAGCTTTCAAACACATTAAAAACAAACAAGATCATCCGATCAGCAAAAATGGTGACTGGTGATTAATCTGATGTCGAAAAGAAACAATTCCGACTTCATCTTATTCTAAAATGAATTATTCCAAAATCAAATCATGTCGCCCCGTCAAATAAATCAGTGCAATTTTAAAAAGATACACTTCAAAAAGTGACATTTGTTTTATTAATTTGGAGAATGCTTAGAAGACAACTATTTTTCCGGTAAATAGACAGATAACAATTAGTATTTTTAAAAGTATTAAATCACTACTATTTAAAGTAAATAAATAAAATAGAAACATATTCGTTTTATTTATTTAAATATTTACAGAATATTTAGCTGACGATGACAATTATTTTTACGGAATAAGAAACACTCATTTCTTCTAAATAGTATTAACCCTGACAAACATTTATTAGTTCAAAACGCATATTATAATTAGCATGAAATTATACTGATTGATGTAGGAAGCGCTGTAGCATTTCGTCTGATCCTCGCTAGTTATTAATAATTACTACCTGTCTAATGGAACGATTATAATCTGCAATCCGTTCTGTATGCATTTATTCAAGTTTGTTTTATATTTGCGTCAAGAAGGCGCACACAGTTGTTAGTAAATTTACTAGACACAAGAGATTATTTACGGTTACGCTATAACAAGATATTCTTCTTCAATGTAAATTTAGACGTGGTAAACTTTCCAAGATGGCGGATATGTGTAAAACTGTTTGAAAATGTTTCACCTCTTCTTTCTGAAGAAAGGAGAGAAAAGCTATTGATTAGTGATGAGTTGCTCGTCGAGTGTTTCAAGTTTACGCCGAGTGTCTAATCAAGTCGACTTCGCTTCCAAATTTAGAATCGTTAATCAATGCCATTTCATAATTCGGGCCCACCTCCAACTTTTCGTTGCTTGAACTCTAGACAAAAATAAATAAATATACAAAATCCTCCCGAAGAGAAAATTATATTATCATTTTGAGATGGGGCAAAGCATCTCTATCAAAGAAAACCTCTGTAATAAAACAGCATATTGGCACTGAAGTGTATGGGGCTGCTGTTAAAGGGGTCAAATTGATGGGGGGATTAACCTGGGCGGGGAGTAACGTAACAAGATGATTGTTCACATTACATGTAACTTTCTCCGTGTTGGTAGAATCGGAGTAACAGGAAGGGAATTCCAAAAGGCGAGAAGTCGGAAGAAAAAAGCTATGAGAGTAGAAAATCATCCGGAATCTAAAGACCTCAACAGTGAAGGGACGTGATTTTGATGCTAGTCGAGTGTTTAAGTTCGGCGGTCTGTGACGCTTAACTGTGAAATAAACGTTTCGTACTTAAGCTTGAAATATCATTTTTAAACGTGTGTACGTACTTCCAAAATAAGCTCATCCGGTCGATCGGTTTGTCACGCCTACGTTTCAACACATTTTCGTCTTTAACAACACATTATTGGTTGCATACCAATAACAAATGTTTGTTTCCTTAATAGGTTTCTCTTTCTCCCTCTGATATATATATGGGTTGAGCACTGTGATAAGTGATAACCCCAACTATGATTAGCAATAATGCAAGGCGATTCGTAAACACAAATGGAAACCTATCGGGTATGTCTCTATAATAATTGATATGTCAATTGCTAACGGCAACTGCCTGGCGGTTAAATGCTGAAAATTGCTGACTGTCAACTAGATAGTTGTAGGTTCTATCCCGACTTGAAGCATGTGTCTGTCTGGCCACGCTGAAGAGCTGTGATACATCAAAATAGTCTCTCTGTTGATGATCATATATATATATATATATATATATATATATATATATATATATATATATATATATATACATACATACATACACGCACACTTAAAGAGTATTCTCCCAGGACATGTAAAATTAATTACTCGAACCCAACAAATTTGCACGAATTTTATGTTCGTTTAGGAAGATTATAATCAAGACATAATGCTGTTTAACTTCATGTCTAGAATCTTTATTCCAATTTTGATCAAAATCCATTACACGATTTTGATTCTAGAACATGTCTAAAATTAAAGGCTTCAGCTGATGCAAATAATTTTATTTAATTGTTCCAACTAATTTGGATCAAATGTAATTAAAATCTGAAATATTTTAATTTTCAAATGGAAGGTTGTGCTAATATTATACTCATCAAAAATCCTATCAAATATCCCAAAGAAATTGACACTTAGGAATATTTATTAATGTATATTGTTAAAATTTTAGAAAAATCTTCACCCTCTTTGCATAGAACTAAATATAGCCCACATTGCGACCTCTTGCGCTTAACAGTTGAATTTGAAAATTTATAATGATCGGTTAATTAGTTTATTAGTGAATCCTGTACATACAAATATATAGACATATACATACCTTATTTTATATAAATAGAGGTAATAATAATAATAATAATAATAATAATAATAAGACCTGTAGAAATTCCACAGCTGCATCCATTATCAGTTGTATATTTCTGTCGTGCGTAAAGGTGTCTGTTCTATGGATATCCGGCGCGAACGCAGACCCAACTATATTATTGTACCATCTTTTGTTCAAACAGGATCATACTAATCTAACTAATCTGGTTAATGTAGTTTCAGAATATATCTGGTTATGCGGGTCTATCTCCTAAACCCTTGTAGTAATGTGGGACATATTTTCGATTCATGGACGTCCGACACGAACGCAAACCGCACGATATTATTATTACATCGTTGGGCATAACTCATATTACACTTTGATCGTAGCCCGAAGGTCAAGAAAGTGTACTTTAGCTCAAATTTCACATTCGACACAACAGCAAATTTAATAAACTACATTTTTACATTGGCGATTAGGCGATTCCATCTTTTAAAAAAAGGTGGAAGGTAATAACGTATGTACGAACATGAAATTGTTTAGCGTATTATTATATAGAGTATTATGGTTCTTCCTGTTGTTATATTTACTTAAACAGATTACATTTTAGTTGTATTCGATGAAACGTGCTCACTGTAAACATTGAGATTTTGTAAATAGCATTAAGAAAATATGTATTTAGTATCTGTTTAGTCGCAGCCCGGCATTCATGCGTTACTTGTCATTTCAGGGTATGGATATGTTTATTGCCTGTTGCCGTTGACACCCTTATATATGTTTATTCTCACCAATATTCTTTTGAGGACAGCTGGACATTCCAGACCTTCGAGAACTGACCTAGTGCCTAACTTAGCATCCATTGGTAAGCAAATAAATAAACACAACCCCATTATTATTTGTAAAACAAATCTATCATCTTCGTTGCTACGCGCTATAATTCCTTCAGATATTTATTCACGGTTTCCGCTTTTGACAATACAACCGTTATGGAATCAGCCAATAAATACCTCGGTTTGGATTTCATGTGGAACAGGTTTCCGGTTTATTCAGGGATTATTAATCTTATATTTTATTTCTGATATCCGTTGTATAAAATTAAATATAAAAACAAATTTACTGCACGCATTCAGTTATAAACATTTCCGAACATCATACATCAAATATAGAAAAAAAAACTACGCAAAATTAGGTATTCATGGACGGAGAATACCGAGAAAATAATGTATAAATGACCGTTTAGATATCAATATTATAATACGTTATGGCATTTCGTGTTTGTATCTACGTTGTCAGCTTTAACACACACACACACACAAATTAGATCGTCCTATCAGTAAAGATGGTGATTGGTGATTAATCCGATTTTACTAAAGTAAAACAAATCCTTTTAAAATAGAGTGTTCCAAAATCAAATCATCTCGTCCTGTCGACTAAAACACTTTTCAATAAGTACTTTTCAAAAAGTGACATTCGTTAATAATTTGAAGAATGTTTAGCAGACAGTTATTTTTACCGTAAGAAGACAATGTAGTTATTGTTTAAAATAAAATTAAATTACAATAATTTTAAATAAAACAAAAAATTAACATATTCTTTTCATTTATTTAAAGAATATTCAGCTGACAATGACAATTATTATTACGGCAGAAGAAAGTCGTTTTGTTTAAATAGTATTAACCCTGATAGACATTTATTATTAATAACATATTATTATTAACAGTAAGTTATACAGATCGATGCAGCTAGCAACGTGGGATTTCTACGAGGTTCCGCTAGTAAAACTAATGATATCGTTTTCAATATAGTTTTACGTCAATTACTCTCTAATGCACGTTATGAGTCAGTTTAAATTTTCAAAGACCTATTTCTTTGTTTTTCGCCTTAATTATCATTCTTTTCTTATTTATTAAACCGTATCACACCAGTGGTTATCAGTGATATCTCGCTGATTTTATCACATACGATTCTTGGGTGACAGATTTCCAGCACTCTCTCCCTCTTTCGATAACAATTGCAAATCATTTTGCGTTTTTGCAACGACCGTTTACCATTGATTTCTCGCTGATAAAGACCGTAATTATTTTATAGATAGTGAGTTGTGATAAGCCTCTTTAAGGTTCCAATACTCTTCGAGCACTTCAAGCGGAGATCGTGATGGTACTCTTTCTATCTCCCTTGATGCTTCACAATCAGGTTGGTGTCAGCATTATTATTATTATTTTAAAAACATCGAACATTCTCTATTAACCACACGCTTTCTTTTAACTCACGAGTGGTACTTTTTGCCTCTTTCTGCGCCAGTGAGGCTTATCATCGACTATTTCATAATAAAGAACAATGTATTTATATATATACATACGAATATATATATATATATATATATATATATTTATATATATATATATATATATATATATATATATATATATATATATATATATATATATATATTCGTTATGTCATACAAAGTAAACGAGTAAAAAACTAATGGATTTTGATAAAATTGGAATAAACATTCAAGACATACGGTTCAGTGGCATTGTCATGATTTTAACCTTCGTAAGGGGACATTAAATTGGTGCATTTTAAAAATTAAGGGGAATTGAGAAAGCAAATCTATTTCCATTTTTTCTTTCTGCTTCGTATATAATTTATACGAATCTTTGTCCTTTTTCCTTTTTTGTAACTTTCCACTTTACTTTCTCTCTTCCTGATTTTTTGTACATTTCAGCGATTCAGAAGTTATTTTATATAAATATGGCTATTCGTGTGACCACTGGCGAAGGATAATTTCATCTGCCATTTTCGACGAAGGCTGTAAACTCGTATTATAAATATTGGCTACAATCATTAGTATCCCGTTTTCCGTAATCCGTTTCTAGTTCTTCTTCTTCTTTCGTGTGAATCATATGATTCTGGTGTTGGCATTAGTTTCCTCGATTTTTTCCTAGTCAGAAATCTTTCTGGAAAGACATCGTGTACTTACAAGAAGGACTACGAGAAGGTTGCCAACATCCCTAAGTGAAAGTGGTACTGTGGAACCGACTGGATTCGAACTTGGAGCACCCAGGTCTTCAGTTCGTGTCGATATCCACCTAACCACCGTCAAGTTGATCCCAATAGAGAACCCTTTCTACGCAACATGGATTCCTTCTGAATATCATTCTTAAACCTAATTCGTTGAAATAATAACCACTCTAGTGTAAAAACATCATTTCGTATCTGATATTTGAAAAATAAATCAACATATTCAGGTTTTTATGTTTGGCTTTATCATAAAAACAGTATAGGTATACCATTATCAACCACGCGTCTCCCTCTATCTCAACTTTTAAGTAGACAATTCGTAGAACTCACTAATTTTTCTTTATTTATCGTTTTCCTTCTGTCTATTCTTTTCTTCTTCATAACTCTCAGCATCATACCTACGTGTGTTTATGTTTGTGTTTTGAGTTTGTTTGAGTGAGGGTGTCTGTGTTGGTTTGACTTCATCTCTTTAAAAAAAATTTTTTTTTGTCTGGTGCTACCAGATAGGGCTGTCTGATGATACCGGTATCCTGACCTAAAATGCACCAACCATTAATGCTATTGTTTGTTTTCTTTCCCTTTGCAAAACTCAATAATTTTCTGCACAGCTAAAAACAACACTTTTCCTCTACAAAACAACCAAACCAAACACCATGAATAAATATTTGAAGATATAAAGAACTTGAAGCATAAACACTTTTACCAAAATGCCCAGAATCGGCATTAAATAACCCGAAATGGGCTGATACGCTGTTAAACAAAACTACCAAACCAAACAACTAATCCTAAGATTTCAGTTTCTCATTATCTTCGCCCTCTCGGCTCTGTTTAGTCCGACATCATTAGAGACGGTGACTGCTACTCTCCCCCCCTTGTCCCACATTACTGAGTGAGTTTAACAGATGTGTGTGTGTGTGTGTGCCATGTGTATATATTTCTGTATGTAAGTGTGTCATCTAAGCCCACAATTTGTTCAGCATTTCTCATTTCAATACATCTTTTCTCGGTTGTCTTTTTTACCACGTTCTTTTTGGGTTTCACCAACAACACCATTTTCCATTTTCTTCTCTGTCTATGTCTCCGGCAACATCTATTCCCAATGGAGCTTATGTATTTGTCTGTCTTAAGTCTTAACTATACTATTACTTCTATTAATTAGACTATTCAACTTTTAATGCTCAACTCTGTTTACTATACGATTTTAGACTAATGTATTATGTTCAATGATAAATTCATAGTACTGGCGTAGTATCTGTTCTGTTTTCATGGCAGCATCCTCCCAGGGATTACCTTCTTTTTGGAGGTTCGGATAGTTTAATATAGCTTATGTTGTCGCAATTGATTGTTCATTAACAAACTCAATACTTACATTATATATATTAACAAAAATATGAATAACATACCACACGAACTTGTTTTATCGCTTTATTAAATTCATACATTTAGCTACTACTACTACTATTACTACTACTACTACTACTACTAAAAATCCTAGCTGATTTATTGCGTACAATTACGCACTATTTCCGTGAAAAAGTTATACACCCACAATTACGGTTCCATTATGAGTAAAATCGCAAATGTTCACTTTCTATAGATGCCTATCTTTTTCCTTCTTCATTCTAGCTTTCGTTATCTATTTCTTTTTTCTCTTAATATTTATTTCTTCCCTTGTTTATTCAATATTCCTTAGTATCGCTATCCCTTTATTTCTTCTTTCTCCTTATTTTTCATTCTTTCTTTCGATTCCTTTCTCTCGTACTAGTTTTCCTTCTCACTTAATGCCCTCCTATGTATTCTTTATTTTACATTATTATTTATATTTCCTTACATGTATATTTGTTGTGCCCTGCAGGCCGGTAAAAATAAAGACAAACGTGGTGATATAAGTAACCAAATTGTATTAACAGAGGTATGTTACAGAGGTACGCGTCAGGCGTTTGGCGCCATAACTCGCACACTTCGATTCTGCTAACTCTTAGATGCTACTGTATGTATTGGGTCTGAGTAAGTTAATTCATTCTTGAAATAGCTAGATCAGCTAATTCTATAACAATATTTCTCTCCTATATTTAATAGTTCTTTCTTTTAATATGTCATTCTTTCTTTCCATATGCTTTATATAATTATATATGTCTATAGTTAATACCTTTTTTCATTCAATCCTTACGTCTCTATATTTATATTCTTTAGTCTATTTTAAAAAAATCCACTTCTTTGTTTTTTTCTATGCGTATTTCCTCCCTTCCTTTTTCCATATTTCTTTCTCACTAGCGATATCCCTTTATTTTCTTTATTCCTATCCATTCTTTTCTATTCAATTATTATTCTTTGTATTTTTCTTTCCATCGTATTCCTGTTCTTATTTATTCTATCGTCCTTTCACCACTTATTTTTTTCTTTACTTCTTTTAGCTCTCTGGTTCATGCCAGTTTTATTTCATTCTTTCTATTTCTACGAATATCTGTTCCAATCTCCTACTTGTTGCATATGTTCTACGATTCTCCTTCCTCTATAATAAATCTTCCTCGTCGCCATCTCTTAACCATCCCTGCAGCTTCGATCATCATTTCACGTATTATCATTCAACTAATCTTCCTCTTTCCTCCATTTTATCCTTCCAATAAATACCTCTACCATTGTATTGTTTTTACTGTCAGTATTCTTTCTGTCTGCTTGCATTTACTATACATCAGCTTTCCTTTTATTTATCTAATTCTTCTGTCGAACAACAATATCTTATATTCTTTATCGTGTTTTTATTCACTTTCACTAAACTCTTTGAAGCACTTGAAATTCAGAGAAGAATGCCACTTGGAGCAGCTATTTTATCTGTAGATATCAATCAGATTGTCTCCCATTCCGCGAGAATTACTGCAGCATCTGACAGCTAATAAAATGCTCCGAACTTTATCTGTTGGTGCCAAAAACACATTCGTCTCCAATAAGAAGGAAGGGCGATAATATGCTAGTAACATTCAGTAAAATGTGCAGAAACGAAGCTTTACTGTAGAGATGCTAAAACCCGAAGTATTAAACAAATTCATACAGGTCCCTTTAAGTGGTTAAATACATTGTCTTTGAATGGAACCCTCGTACAGCAATAGAAACTACTCCTTAGTGGCGTCGTTTTTGTTATATACTCCGTATGGTCGCGAACCAGCTAATACTTACAATAACCGATTTTGGTAAAAATTGGTGAATGTATTTAAAATAACATACAGTGTATCCTTTGAATTAGACACCTGTTTGTTTGATTAGTTTGCTGTCGACTGCTTATAGAATAATGAGGTCAAAGCAAACCGGTTCTTTGTTGGCTGAGTGAGGTGCGTATGTAGGCAGGTGGATTAGCGTCGTAGACGACGTTTGGTGTTCAGCTGTGTTACTAATCGAGGTTGCAGAGAAAACCCCTGGGCGTACTATGCTACTAAAACTTGTTGAATTTTTATTGTCATATTGTTATTACACGGTTATTTTGCTTGTCCCCGTACGCACTGAATTACGTCACTAAATGACGATGCCATCCATTAAAATAGAGAAATAGGGAATAACCGTGCACAGTGGATGATATAGCAAAATAATGACTTCCACTATGATATGATAGAAGAGAAAAAGGAACCGTTGATACATTTTATCTAGATGACCCGTTGACCCTTTTGATCACAGGTCGTTAACTAGATAAACCATCTATTATACTTATAAAACTCTGAATCTTGTTATTTTGTTTTTTATCTTGTTTGTTACTGAGCAAAGTAGATGATCCATTTGGTAAAGTATCTATATACTATAAGTGGAATAGGGTCGTGGTTCTGAGAAGATCACATAGGTGTTACCTTATCTTGATGATGTAAACCAACAATTATATATATATATATATATACATACATTGGATTTACTTTCGACAACCGTGTAATTGTCGCTCCTCTTATGTTGTCCTTTAATCCTTACATTCCATGAGCGATGTTTCTGACAAAGGGGAAATTATTGCTGTTTTCTGGGTCAGAATGGAATCTATCCATCTAACATTCATCGGTGGCTAAGTTTTGACATTAAAGTAGTATTTTTGTAGCTGCTTACATCAATTAGTTTCATGCCTTCACTGGAGCGATTTCCATAAAAAATGAATTTGGTTTGGAACAAGTCATTTTTAATAGAGAAAATCGGATTAACTCACTACCTTTTGTGGATCGTTTTTCATGATCAATCGTTTGTTATTAGTTCTTAAATCAAATCATATTTACTTATTTAATTTCCAGGCAAGATGTATGTGTCATCTACACAGATAAACGGTTTTTCATTTTTGTTTTTCATTTTCCGTGCGTCCATTTACAAAAACAAGAAATGTGAGGCAAGCCTAAAAAATAGATGTGGTTTGACAAATTTTGAAATGCTGAATTAAAATTTCCAAACAATTTTAGTTATTTTCTTTCATGTATAAAGTTTTTACTATAATATACCTGTGGACGGAAATGATGCGATCGAACGCTTATATGGTCAGATAGTGTCTACAAATCTTACCTAACCATATGTGAATGAGAGAGAGGAGGGCCATCCCATTATAAACTGCTTATCTAACAGCCTTCTAACAGTGCAGCTTGAGAGATCTTGCAGTGTGCAATGCCAATTCAAAGACTGCGTTAAAAGTGGGAAAGTGTCGCATGATTACACGGTTCACATGCACGAAAAGAAGAAAACTATATAATGCATACATTTATAATTAGACGTGTTTATTTCATACAATATTGAAAAGCCACAATGCAAAAAAAAATAACACGAAGGATCAGGTGTGCACAGGGTTCCTCATTAAATCCGTGGCAACGTCGAGGCTTCATGCTAATACTTTTTAAAAGTTCTCCCCAAAACTGCCACTATGGAATCGTAATAAAATTAAAAATCTTTTCTACGATCTTACCATAGAAATTAACGTATGTCTATGCTTGATTTGCCCATCAAGTGTCAGTGAAAAGTGTCCAACAGTCTCTGTTTTATCGGCGTTCAATAATAAGCAGCCTTGTATACAACGTGCATAAATATCAATTAATGAAACACTATTCTTCACACTTCCCCTGTTTGGGCTGTTATGGTCCTGTTCAGCTCAGGAGTAGTCTGGGAATTGTTTTGATAGACATAATCTTTGAAATAACCATACAGAAAAAAAAATTGAGGAGTTATTGTCAAGTAAGTGTGAAGCCCATTCAGGATCACTTACTGAAACGAACACCAAAGTGACCCAGTATATCGGTTATCGGTTAACGGGGATGCGACTGTTAATCACTTATGATGAACTTGGTAGACAAGTCAGACATTGACTGAAGTTTATTAGTTCGAAATATGGTATAATTGCAGAAAGGACTGAATTTTATGAACGCTTTTATTATGTTTTGTTAAGTCACATGACATACTAAGAATATAGATAACGGATAAGGGTTTTACTTTAATGCACCCTATGGTGACACATAGCATGTATGCAGTTGCATTTATAAATGCATATGTGCATGTTGGCTTAAATAGCTACAACGCTAAGGTAGAACCGGAACATCTAATATTGTTTATTATTGTTTGATTACATTTGTTTTGCAAATAGATTATCTATAAACAAACAAATATCCGAGTATATTTGTAAAACGCTAATCCACACTTATTCCAGGGATAGCTGGATATAAATACATTCATGAGTTCGATGTTTCCAAACGGAAACTAGCATATGTTTATAAAGAATCAAAATCTATTAATCTATTTTCTGATTTTTGAAACGTTAGGCCATACCGCCATTATCAAAGTTGTATATAACAATACACAACCTTGATAATAGCAGTGTGATCTAATTGCCCGGTTGCTCTTACACGAAGCTATGGAGTCGAGGACATCTGGAGGCTAGACTCTGGGGATAATATGATGACATCTCTGTGGCGTAACGAAACTTCTTTAGGTCCTGTTAATTTCAATTACACAGACGAATGATTCTGAAAGTTTGGACTTTCATTACATCTGAGTCGTTAACGAAGCACGTAGTGAAACAGAGAGACCTTCTTAGTTTGCTTTAACTAATAAGACCTCATTTTATTCGTCATTTCCGACTCGCTCCCAGTCAGCTTCTAAAAAACATGTTCCAACTTTATTTATGATATTAATAAATTACGTGTCTCCTACTTCTGTTTTCCCTGCCCCACAGACGTCACTCCTGACTTCTTACCTCCTCCTATTATAGGGATCAAGACGAATCTGATATACTACATTTCGTTAATGTTTATAACATGTTTACTGAAAAAAGAAGTTATTAGCGTCAGATACATTTTGAAAGTTGCAAGAACCCCCCCCCCCATAGCATTGTTATTATACATTTCTTAATATTTGCGTTTCGTATTGATGTTGAGAATATTTTTAATATTTATACTCATTAACCAAAAATAAAAGCACTAAACCGTAGCAAGAAATTTACGAAAAATGTCAAACCAGTGCATAAATATCTTTGGCTTAAGTGATATTCACAGTAAATATACTCTTCTAAATTAGAATATGTTCATAATTTTAAAATGCGAGACTCCTCAACCGCCTTGGTCTTTCAATGTCGCGCCATACCGGGGACCAACGTGAGTTGACTTGGTTCTACGGGCACATCCCCATCACCATTCTTTGCAGGACCTCTTTAAACTTGCTCTCAGCCTACCAGGCTATAAGGATATCCAATCAAATTTAGTGATATTTTGGATATATTACCAAAAAGGCTTGTAAATTTGGCAGTTTAAACACATTATTTAGAATAGGACAATAACAAAGTTAATACTTACATTAAATTTGAACTTTTATGCAAACTTTTATATTTCGTCAAAAAGAGAATAATTCTTTTTATTTCGTTATTCCGATTTAAAAATAAATATACATATAAAACGGTTTTAGTTCATTTTGAACAGTTTTTAAAAATGTTTTTAATCGAATACGTAAATACGACTAATGTGTTTTCTAAATCTACAGTATGCTATTATTTATTGTACTGAACTTAACATCCATTACTCTCTAACTACAATTACTCTTTAGCAACCATTACTCTTTAGACACCATTACGCTTTATCAGCCATTACTTTTTAATTACCATTACTCTGTAACATATATTACTCTGTAACAACCATTACTCGTTAACAACCATTACTCGTTAACAACCATTACTCGTTAACAACCATTACTCGTTAACAACAATTACTCGTTAACAACAATTACTCGTTAACAACAATTACTCGTTAACAACAATTACTCGTTAACAACAATTACTCTTAAAAAACATTGCTCCACAACTAACGTTTGCATTGCAAATGACGTACACGTTTTTAATCAGTTTACTTCATCATCTATTGAAGTGATCTTTTAACGTTTATTTTCCCACCACACAAATCTCTCTATTAAGAATATTACGTAACCACTTCTTGTATCTCTATGCGTGTCTTACGCCTCTACGTAACCTACGTATGTTTACGATTATTTATTGAAATAACCAATGCAATAGCGCAATTGACTTTTAAAAATCCTATTTACACAATTTAATTACGAAATTAAATTCACCACAATGAAATTAAATTCATACGGAAACAAGTCAGCCATGTAAATCTTTTAATAGCTTAAAAAATAACAGAATTAATGACTTCGTGATTTGAGAGCAATGTGATTGCGTTTAAACTGTAAAATAGAAACCTATTTAACCTAGGTTTAATTTTCTTTTAACAAATTTTCATGTACTGAACGATTGAAAGTTTGGAAGCAATTTAGATCCACTCATTTTATGAATATTGATTTACTCCCCTCCAGGAGTTAGGCACAAGGCCAGTTTTTATCTTACTCCCACAAGTAAGATGTGACCAAAGGTCGGGTCGGGAAAGTGGGGTTTAAAAATTGCCTGGACAGCCCCGTTGGCATTGCCCGGTAGGGGCGCCTCAGGAAGTAAGCAATAAACTTACTCCTCCCCCAAGAGGGGAGGCGAAGCCTAGAAGGGTGGACCTCCTAGAACTACACAGGACAGACCCATAGACCGACGTAAATCAAGCCCTGAAGGCCAAGACAATACCAGTCTATGGGGTGCAGTATCCATCGAAACAGATACTACACTTTGATCTTAGTCAAAACTTTCATTTAATAATAAAACGATACCGATACGGTTATAACTACATTTAAATTCCAAAGTGCTATTTAAAAAATTGGTAAAAACGGCATAGCGTGAAAGAAGGAAAGAAAAAGGAAAGTAAAAATTATCCCCAGCAACGCCGGGTATGTATAGATAGTCATTTAATATACTTTACTTTTTAATCAGTTTGGATTTTATATAAAAAATATTTCTATTATATATTTGTTTACTTTTCCATGATATATAATGCCTGGTACCTAGTGCGGAATTAACCCTAGGCAAGAATATATGAAATTCACAAACTTTTCCTAGTCACATGCATACTCGGTCATGAAAGATGGTTATGCCTTTGTAGTTCTTTGCAGAGAGGTATCGCCGTCTTCCCACATACAACGCCTCTTATTCAAAAATGATCACCGATCTGGTTCGTGCCAAGCTCAATTTCGCTTAACTACAGTGATCTAGTGATCACCGGTGTGTCAACGTGATCATTCCGTATATTTATATGTACTCGAAATTGGCCACTGAGTGTTCTAACAGCCTTAAGTTAATTATTGTAGATTTGATAGCAGCAAAGATACCTTTTTTTATAACTGACTCAAATATATATTTCTCTAAAATAACATTACCTTCCTGATAGCCTCGCTATTTTCGGGATATTTCCTGTCAAATCCTTAACGCAAATCGTAAATGAAAATGTTAAAAAAAGAAAAAAATAATGGCTTAAAGTATGCGGCGTAGCATCATTTCCTACCTGAACACGACTTGCAGGACAACAACAGTGTTAGTCTTAACCAACATAAACATGACTTACCTGCAAAACAAAAAAAAACACATATTAGAAATGTCATAAAGTAAACAATGTCATATATAAGAATCATATAAGCTTGGTGAAATACTCTTCCACGCCAGATAAATGCATTATATTCAATTCCATTGAGTTTATTTTTCTATGTGTTCTGCTACATCCTGTTATGAACATTATTATAAGTGCATACGTTAAGTGAAATAATCAAGAATATCACACACGCGAAAGAAAATGTAGAGGCAAATATATCTTTTATTCTCCGGTTGCAAAACAGAACGATGTGAATATATCTTTTGATCACTCGACTTTACTTTAGCGCTAGCAGAGACCGATTAAGACAATGCAAATATATATCAGTTTACTTCCTACTATATAACACATAACAACGGAGCTACATCATAGTCATCTGCAAATACAATCTTAACAAATACTTCTCATAAACCATTGTCATAAGTAATCATATTGTGTTCATTCCAGTCAGCATTCTCATCCTTGAAGGGCGTTGTTTTTGCTTTGACAAGTGGTGACATATTATTAAAATACACTTTTAAAACACAAATATATAATTAGTCTTTTAGCTGAAATTGCTTGAATTTTTTATGTGATTAAATTAAAATCATATTGTTACTTTTGATTTACGAAGTGACGGGAGCAGTTTGATAGCGGTCAGAGAAGAATGGCAGGATAGACATTCTATAGCCGTTCTGGTGTGTGCAGATAAAAGCAGAAGCACATATTATCAGACGATGCAACTCACTGACAGTGAGATTAAAACGAAGAAATTCCTATTCAAAATAGAAGAAAAGCTTTCTAATAGACTGATCATGTGTGTGCAATCGACGTCCTCAGATTAACTAATTTGCATATTGCTTTGAAAAAGGACATCTCATTAATTCACTATTGGTTTCTAATCCAATTATTGTTTTCATTTAACTATAACACATATATTAATTTACTTATATGTTTCATATAATGGAAATAAATTTATCATTTTGGATGAACCGAGACTTTCCAGTCTTTTTGGTGATTTTTTTCTGGGGCGCTATGATCCAATTTTACATTAAAACCTAGTATTATTACGAATTCTGATTCGGGTACACTGATACCAGTCGAAGACACGTCTCCGACGATCAGTCCGAAAAACGGTGGGCCCTTGTTGCAGCTTCTAATCCTGCTATGTCGAGCTGAGGTATTTGCTTTGTGTAGTTCTAGGAGGTCCACCCTCCCAGGATTAACCTTCTCTCTTTGAGAAGAGGTTGGTTTATGGTCAACCACCTGAAGGCTGCTTATGCATTGATGCGGTGTCAGAGTGCGATACTTATTGTGCTCTTGCCTACAATTCCCAACTTCCGGTCTTGCGGCACTTTTTCCTGTGTTGGGAAGGAAGTAGATACGTTACAGTTAAAACAAGCCCTCCGCCATCATCAACACACACACACCGCGGCCGACCAAACAAATCAGTGATCACCCCCTCTTCGCCAAATACACTTTTGCAAAATAAATGTTCATATCGTGGATAGAATTTTGAGTGAAGATATTTTTTTCCGGTCATCTTAGGTCAATTTACTTTGGGTTGTTGTAATTATTGGTTTACTCGATTATCCCTGACAACGCCGGGACACGGTGCCAACTAATCTATAGCACACAGGTGAATATACGTGTTTCCGGCTCGTTTCAATAATCACGTATGCAAACTTCATTTCATGAGGGTGCTTGATCTTAATAATAACTGATATAGGTATTAAATTGCGAAGCGTTAGCGTGCGAGCGAAGCCAGCGAATATGAAATAATTTGAAGTTGTATCCATCAGTTTCCGAGTAGATTTTAGCAAAGAAACATGTAACGTAAATTGCGGATCGATAGGGGTGTTTTAAACTAAGATGAATTAAATATATCTAAAATGTAAAACAATCGTCTTCTTCAATAACATGTTACAATTAATGTTACCGGGGGGGGGGGGAGATCATTAGAAAAACAACTTTTACCATGGTTCATCAGAAAGGGAGGGACATAAATAGTTGTCAGTCACACACTGAGCGGCAATCTAACCCTGACACACACTGTGTTTAACTGTTATGTATATCCCGCTGTCACTAGAAGAGTACCCTGCGGCTCAATGCACAATGTAAACACTTGTCTCTTGCGTTCTGTCTATTGTTTGAACGCCAGTCACCAGTTCTAAAACTCATATTTATTAAAAGAAAACACAATCATTTACATACGCGTCCATACGTTTTATTTCTATTGTCGTACACATATACGTTAAGCACGCACTTATGTTATATAAGGAACGGTTATATTTCAAAGTATCTGTAGCCGTAATTATAAACATGGGATGCTAAGCAAGGTTTACACGTGATTTTGAACAAATTATATAAAAATATGAAAACACATAAAATGTTGGATGATAAAATTATTAACCATGAAAAAGCTGTAGAAAAAATAATACAATAATTAATATTTAATATTTAATCAAGAGCTCGCGAATTGTGGATTTCGATATGCTTATGTGTTGTGTAATGTAGATTATTTTCAATTAATGTCTTGATTTTGTCGTGATCTGTTGAGGGTTGTCTGCCTCAGCGTTCTCCATCATTAAGTCTAAACTCCTCAACTCTAAACCTTGCCAACCACTTCAGTACAGTTTTATCAGCTAAGGAATCTCCATCGTGCGTTGCACATATATTTTCTTGTTTAAGAGATAGTTTTGCCTGTATGGAAATTGAAAAGCATAAAGTGATTAAAACGGATATTGCGATTTTTCCTTTTCAAATTGCTATAAAATTTGCACGAGTTAAATAATTTTAACGTTCTTTCTCAATACATTGCTTGAAGTATAATCGAACCAGAAATGTAAGTATATTATATCTGTGAAATATGAACAACTAAAAATCGACACGACGTTTCCAAACAGGCTGATATGATTTATGGAAAGAAACACGTGTGAACAAAAGAATCGATTTTTAAAAATTAATTTAAGCCCATTAACACGTTTGAAGATTTTTTTATCAGACATGGCCATTCCATTAATGCCTATTAACTGAATAACATTAATATTGACAAAGTATTTGAATAATAAATGGCGCCTAAATTTCAAAATTGATCCCTGTCAGAAAATTGCGAGAGAAATGAAACGTAGGTAACGGCTACATGCAGTATGTAACATCGATGACAGCATGTATTCATTTGTTGAAACTTATACATTATCTATAATAAAAAAAGATAACATGTGGATATATGAATGTCTTCATTTCTAAATGACACAGAACTAAAGTTGACAAACGTCTCTTATTAGAAGAGAGATTTGGAGTTCCTTTGTACCAGAAAATACGTTCGCTTAATCCAATATGTTTTGTCAGATTCTCAAATATGTTCTTCATACGGATTGCTTCAGAGTGGATCAGCCTAAGCCAGAGACTACGTTCCCCAATTCATCCGGCGTTAAATAACGTAATGTAATATCTAGTAATTCAGGGGTATTTCTCTAAAATTTAACCAACAATTGAAATATTGACACGTGACGCAATGGATAAACGTGTTCAGTGACAATTAGAGACAGTCTTCTGGTGTTAATGGTGTAACCATCACTACAGGCGATACTAATTTGAAATAAAATGAAAAAATACTTTAGACTTCTACCCAGTCATGGCGGACGGAATGAGAACAATCTACCCTGCGGATTAAATTAAACAGTTTAATATAATTTCTCGAGTGAGACAACGCACACCTGAAGAATATCGGAGTTACATCGGTTAAAACGTAGTGAGATACCATTAAAAACGAAAACAATTGTCTGAATAACTGAAATCATACTAATTATCAATACTAAAGAATTTCAGTATTCAAACATGTTCGTTCACATATGTAAACTATCTAACCGAAAACCAACTTTCATATGGGAATAAGGCTGATTTAAAGTCGACCCCCATTAACAATACCTGCTAATCTGTCTCACCTTAGATATACAGTCTGAGCTTACCTTTAAAAAGTACTTCCAGGTAATATTTATCACACGCTTATGTAGTAGTTAACAACAATGCAAACGCTTGCTTCCTTGTTAAGGTTAAACTCTTAAACGATGTTTAAAGATTAAGAAATGAAGCACACCGATTTGACATAGACCACGATTTTGCTGGAAAATGAACGGTTGCTATTTTCGTGGTACTTGTAGTTATCGTCGACAGGACTTGACGATAATCTCAAGTAGATTCCACACAAACAGACTAAAAGAATACACTAGAAAAGACTGCACTCGGCCGGTCGCAATGATAGAAAACGCGAAAATATTCTCCTTCTGAAGTAGCGCTCAATTCCCTTTTTGAGACTTGCTTGAACTAGAAGATCCAGCTGAAATGCCGAGACAGATAATAAGAGGTTCTAATAATAAACCTAATCGTATAAAACAGAGAAAAGACCTAACAGCTATGGAGGGCGGCAATTGCGAAGAAGAGCGCACACGAAAATAATGCGGGTTGAAAATCAGAAGCTATAAACCAGCAAAATGTAAAAGATAAATAACTTTAGAGAGAATTATTGACGTGAAGAAACGAGACAAAAGAAAGTGTACATAATTGCGAGAAATAAGAAAAAATGTGAAGCTAAAACAAAGACTTTAAAGACGCATTCACTAAATTAGAGTAACACTGAAGCGAAGATTGCAGTATCGTTTATTTGTCATAAGTACGTGAGAGTTATATATATATATATATATAATACAGTAATCCACACGTTTTTCATCGTCTCCACGACTCATCAGTGAAGCTGGACCTAGTAATATTTGAAATCGAGAACCCAGGGAATGTCGCCCGGCGTTCTACCAACTGATCCAAGAATCTCCTAGCGGTAGTGAGAAAAATGGTATCGCATTAAAAATGATGTTATATATATATATATATATATACATATATATATATATATATAGCATCATTTGTAATGCGATACAATTTTTCTAACTCTCTCTCTCTATATATATATATATATACATATATATATATATATGTATATGTGTGTGTATGCATCTATATATCAATATGAATAACGTAATAAGCAATGGTAAAACTAAATAGAACAGAAAAAACTTACACAGAATCATGCTTCTTTTGATTCAATATTTCGTCCTATTTATGAAAATTTAATTCTCGACAAAATTGCGTAACTGAGACGAAATATTGAATCTAATGAAGCATAATTCTGTTTTACTTATCTTGTCCTCTTTAGAGTGTTCGTTGCTTATTACATGATTCCCATCTATTCCTACACGTTTCGTCGGATAGTTATGCTTTTAAACAAACTTTCTTTCTATTTTTGTCTCTCACACAGATTGTACGGATATTTAAGATCGTCCATTAGGTCTTGAAAAGAAAGAATAATATGAGAAGCCAAATTGAATAATCATTTTCAAGGTTACGTACATACAGAATACACTAACAAGAATATATGTAACCGTTGTTAAATAATGTTGCAGTTAGTAGTTTATGTAAAGTACACTACAATATTAAGATGCGAAAGAAGAATTATTGAACAAGTTTAAAAATGTGAATCTTAACTTTGACTTTATTTGGCCAATATGAAATAGTAGACCAGAACAGAATACAGACTTTTCATAGACTGTACAAAAGAAGAACTCTATTACCTGGTCAGAAGACTAGGCAACTAATAGACATGCCCTACACACGAAAAATGATACTGACAGACAACATAAAAGGAGGCGAAAGGAGAAGAGACTTAAGTTCAGTATAGAACACTGTGGATGACACAACAAAAATAAATACAATTGAAAAATACATAACCCAAATCCCTAAAAGGCTGATGTTCGCTGAAGCGAAACGGGACACAAAAGGAGAATTATAAGAAGCGACGCAGCTCCATGGACGATTTATACGACAGATAAGAGAAGAGTGGCCCCAAAACAAGTTGACATTGCTACGAAACGGAAATTTGAACACAGAATGGAATCCCTGTAAACAGCTGGATAGAACAACTCAATCAGAAAAAAAAAACTATTTTAAAGCTCACACCTGAGAAAAACAGTAACTGCAAAGTGTTTGAACAGGGAGACAAACGGATAATGAGAAACGTGAACGCAGCGAAATAGCACTAAAAGAATACAAGAAAACAGACATGACTGTGTTAAAGGCAGGCTACTCTGAATTATGTAAACGTCTGCATTTTGCACATGGAGACAAATGGCACAGACCTAAATGCGATACAATATTAGGAGATGGAAGTACAAACATACCATCTACTTCAAACAAAGAGACCAGACGTGATAATAGTAAACAAGAAGCGAAACAAAATGCAAATTCGTAGATTTCGTCATCCCATCAGTTCATAGGGTGAAGATGAAGAGCATAGAAAAACGAAACAAATACATAGAACTTGCCAAAACAGGTAAAGAAATGTGGAGCATGAAGAAAATCACAATACTGCTAATAATTGTAGGAACACATGGAACAAGTAAACTTGGGAACATGACTAAGAAATATTGGAACTAAAGGGAAGACTGAGGCGATACAACTTACGGTAATGATGAAAATATTAAGGAAAATCCTCGAATGCAGAAACCAATAGACACTACCAGCCACAGGTAAATTGAAATAAAAATAGAACACACATATAGAAAAATCACACGATTCCAAGGTAACTGAAACTGCCAGAGCTTCCAATAAATGACACCCCCATAAAAACACCCACACAGATATGATTGTACAAGCCTCAGCTGGTACCACAGAAAATGGTTATGAAAGGTTAATAAACATTGCTGTAAGACTAGGAGAAGAGATACACCAAACTTCCACTGAAATAAATAAATAAATACATTAATAATAATAATAATAATAATAATAATAATAATAATAATAATAATAATAATAATAATAGTGACACCAGCCTTGTTTGTTATCACACAAAATCGTCGTGAAGCGCAAGGAGAATGGAAAAACCAATGAAGGGAAGCACCATAAACACTTAGTAGGACGGAGAGAGTACTGGAACATCAGCAGATTTATTGCCACTATAAGAAGACCAACATTGGTTGTCAGCGATAATTTAATGATAAACGGCTGTTGCTATAATGTAAACAGATGTATAACGTTTGCGGATTTCTGGAAATGTGGGAAGACTTGTAGTCCTTCAGACTCCACAAAACACTACTTTTATTGTAAGTGAGCAATCACTTATAATGGCTTATACTGACTTGTAAGAAAAAAGTAAGGCGCGCCAACTATTGCACATGAATTGAATCATATTTCACATGAAACAAAATTAAATTCTTGAGAGTGTAATAGAGATGTCGGAACTCTACAACTATTACTGGTAAATAGCATAAAAAAGCCTATAATAGCGCACTTTTTCCGCTAGATTTATAAAACAAAACTAGTTTAACCACACTTCGATTGCCCTATAACGCAGATGATACCCATATTAAACGCAGTGATATTCATAAAAAAACTGAACAACATTTACGTGACAATCCATTCAAGTATCAAGTGCTAAAGCGAAGGTTATTTAAAAATCTTAAGTGTTAAATAATTATTCTGGTAATGAAAGCGTATATGTTTCATGACAGTCATTTATATACAAGATATATAATTCATGTTCCTTCGAAATCATTTACATGTTTTAGACACATGTCATACATTAAGAAATGATATTCAGTAATAGCAGATTTCACCTGTCAATCAACGATATACGTCAGAATGATTACAAGCAATTCCGAAATCTCCATATATTGTCAACTGCCATCACACTGTTCTGTTTAAAAATACACCATGACGTTGCTTTTTCGAATAATTTCAAACAGAAAATACATTTGTCACTTTTGATTCATTTATTTATTACTTTTATTCATTCGAAATAAATCACATCGCATCTGAAACGTAGTAGGCTAATGTGATTAGTGGACAGATTTATAGGGACCATCCTAATTAAGGATTTTGGCAGCAAGATGTATGTTCGCATTACATTTAAATGTCTTCATGTTAGTACAATCAGAGAAACAGGTAGCAAGGAGGGAATTCAAAAGCAAGAAGTCTAAGGACAGACGTTATAAAGGTGGAAAGTATTGCGGCATCTGAGGACTTCTACAATGACGGGTTTGCCGGGGCATTCACGTTGAGGAAGTATAAGTGCAGTAAGTCTATCGGCGCACATTTCGTGGAAGTACTTGTAAAACAAGCACAGGGATACAACACTGCGGCGATGGGACAGAGCCTGGAGCTTGGGAGACAGTGCGGGACCAATTAATGTAAGTTGTTTCATGTAAATAACTTTATTTACTTGGTCCTGTACGAGCGCAGGATATGACACAAGGTGGAGCTTTAAATATAAATGTGGTCATTCTTGCACATCATAAGGGCGATCAGTTGATCGGACCAATGAGAAATCATCAATCAGAGTAGGGTAGGAGTGTAATATGACACGTGTGTAATAATACATTTTAATTTTGTAGAGGGAAAAGAAAATGTTAATGTTTTTAAAAGATTCATCGTCAAATCTATGTGTACATTATACTTATACGTCAAGTAAAATTTCAGAGTAGACTTGTGTTCTTAGTGTATTTCGAATTTTGTAATATATATTTAATTTGGAAATCAGTTTCATGACATACCGTGCCCAGCTTCTATCGTATAATAACATCTGATGACTAAACTTCGCATCAATCACTCCCACCCTCTAAGAAGTGAAGTATTCTAACTTTTTATTTGGTTTACTATCGATTACTTGAAAATAACTGTCGTGCCCTTTATATGTATTTTGTGAACGTTAATTCACAGTAAAATGATCGCTGCCATCAATCTTATACGCGATGACCTACTAACGCCAAATCGTACATTTTTCTTTCACTTACAATTTCTCCAGCAACAAAATGGTCAAATAGATTCGACTTCCAGTCCTTACACTATAGCGTTCTCTGATTTCAGGTTATTTATATTTAGCCGATACTCTTTCAATAAATATCAGTTGAAGTAATGTCTTCTCATCAGACTCTTTACTTTTAGGAATATATTTTTCTATCTAAAACCTTATTACACCTCAAGATTTTCATTTCGTATATTTTGGCAGCATCTTCTCCGTCAAACAAATAGATGAATCAAAATAGGACACTTATCTAATAATTATTTTATTTCATTTTTCCATGGATTTTGATACGTTTTAATACCAGGGTTGACATTATTACCGATAAAACAGCCAGTGTTCATGCAACTCGTACGGTCGATTCGGTCATTAATCATTTTCGTATCGTATTAACTTAAAACGAATGAAACATGTCGAAACAAGTACATCCGTAAAAATTAACATCTGCAAATGGTATTGTTGGCGTTTACTTTTTATATAATTAATTCCATTAAACTTGTTCGTTCATTGATTCTCAGAAAATCGCTCTATAAATTAGAAAAATGAGGATTTGGTCAAAACAAAAATGTATTTTATCATTAGAATATAAACCGCATTTTTCAAGATGAATATTGTACTTAATAAAACAATGTTTGTTGATTTTACAGTCGGTGTTTCCTTCTGGTTTTGACATTAATTTTATAAAAGTGTTGACTAATAATTTTCTGAGCAAAAACTTTTTTAATTAAATTAATTTGCAACGAACAGTTATCGTCTATTTCCTCCGAACATGCGTAAACAGTATTGCATTGATACTGCTAAGATTGCGTAGAATTTGGATGAATTGCTTCCCTTTGATTTAACGCATGCGCATTGTCAGCGTTACGGTCGTGTAAACTCATTAAAGAATAGCCAATCATTTTAACCAGGGTTTTTTACTCCGCCCAATAAACCGCTATTGTCCGGGCCTTCGAGTCTGGATTTACGCCGGTCTATCGGTTGTCCGTCCTGTGCTGTTCTAGGAGGTGGACCCTCCCAGGCTTTTATCTTTTCACCCTTTGAGAATGGGTTAGTTTATTGCTAATTGCCTGGGGCGCCTCTACCGGGGAGTATCGACAGACTTCCCGGGCAATTTTTAAATGTCCAGACTGCTCAACTTCTCGAGCGCTGTTTTTCCCCCACTTTCCCGACCTTGTGTCACATCTTACCTTATGGGAGGAAGATAAATAGAATCATATACATTTGTGTCTAGAATTTTTACGTGTTCGATTAAAACTTGTTCTGTACTAGTAGTGGTAGCACATCTCTATGTTAATAAAATTATGTTAACGCGTCTGATGTGTCTTTATGTGTTTTGCCCATCTACGTGACTTACACATTTGTAAGGGTTTAGTTAGTAGTAATCGATTATTTAGTCAGATAAAACAATGACATAACACAAGGTGTTAACAAAGGCAATTTAAACAATAATTTAATTAGAAAATAAAATCCACAATAATGCATTTCCATTTCTGCGCAAAATAAGTTAACAATTTTTTTTTGCTACCAACTGTTGAATAGAAAATCATTTCTGGCTTTGAAATTCTTCGGAAATTCTCATGTATTAAAAGACTGAAAGTTTATCAATTTACTACATAGAAATAAAAACATTGGCTAAACAAAATTAGTTATCGTTTTATATCAATTTATTTAAATTAATAATTTAATTTGTATTATTTAGATTATTATGTGTACTGTTCCCAATTAGATGCAATTCTGATTACATTTCGGCCGATGTAACCTCCGACTTTCTTCAGATGTATCTAGAATCTTGAATCTTGATGAACAACTTGAGAATCTGTACGGAATTTTTAACCTTTTTATAAAATAAATTATACAGAATTCAGAGTTCGACATGAGAGTTCCGAGTTCGACATGACAGTTCCGAGTTTGACATGATAATTCCGAGTTCGACATGACAGTTCCGAGTTCAACATGATGATGCCGATTTCGACAAGATGATTCCGAGTTTGACAAGATGATTCCGAGTTTGACAAGGTGATTCCGAGTTCGACATGATGATTCCGAGTTCAACAAGATGCACCTGAAGTAGGACAGGTTAGGGTTACACGTAAGAATAGGATCCAAGATTAAAACAGTAGTCGGAATAATCCAAATAATGCAAATCATCATCTTCATCTAAAAATATTCCGAAACATAATTTAATTACTAAATAGCGTAATAATATAATTAAACTGTCATAATTCCATGAAACTAATTTGGTAAAATAAAAATAAAACGACATAATTAAACAAAAGCGAAACAAGAATGAAAGTTAACATTTAAAAAAATCATTGGGCAACGCCGTGTGGTTTATAATAAAACCAGTTAATACATGGGCATTACGTGACATTCTTTTGGCGTGTATCAATACATATCTGAAGCCAATTTACTAACACGAAACTGCACTTATACCAGCTATTGGAAAAATCATGAAGCCGTTAAGATTTATTCAAATATTTTATTACAAAGTTTCTGTTATTTACTCTGCAATTTTCTTTGATTTATAATTGTTGCGGTGTGCGGATCTCATGTATTTGTACATTCACGTCTATTACAATCCCAACACTGCAACAGTACCGGATCATTTAACAAGACAAGCATTAAACAATACAGTGAAGTATACTGTGAAAAATCGTCTATAAAATGTGTCCCTGGTGTATTGTAGTCATATAATTCTTCTCTTATGTCGACATGATGAAAATCAGAGGAAAACCTTATAAACGCAGCGAGGCGAAGGAATCTCTCGTAGATATTAAATGAGTGAAATGGTTCACAGCATCGACGTTCGCAATATGACCGCGCCTATATGCTCTCTTGCCCCTGACGATTCGTTCCGTTCGCATTGATAATAGCGATGCCTATCTCCTTGGACGAATGCCAACAATATTTGAACTTGTGTGAAACCAAATAGCAAATTATCGATTTGGTGATTTTCCAATATTCGCGAAATAGATTAGGAAAGCCAATCGTCAAATTCCCCATGACAAGTCATTCCGATTCATGAAATAGATATAGTTTCCAGGCACATCAACACATTTTGAAGACATAAAGCATCCTCGTCTATCATTTTATTTGTCTGTGTTCGCACGTTTTGTTTGTCTGTTTCACAGAATTTCAACCCAGAAACGCAATATTATGTCAACGATTAGTTAAAGAGGAATGCAGTTTTTACCCATACCTGAGGAGGAATGCTGATCCCATGCTTTTTCGACAAGAACTAATACGAAATGGAACATAATAGATCCAAGAGAATTTGAACTCGGTATCACCACTTCCATATTCCGCGATTGGAGCTTGAAGGCCAATTACGAATCTATAGCTAGATAGGAATAGAACTATCAGAAAATCGACGAAAAATAAGTTACCTTCGAAGTCTTTAGTCCTGTGGACTGGGTTTAACATGTTTCCGTGAAACAGAGGGTATTGGTGGCAGATCAAACTAATGTATAGTGTCAATTGAAATTTAAAAAAAAAATATATATGCTCTCGCACAAGTAATTAAACTCTCTGGTTATTACTCCTATATAACTCCAATCGCACTAATATATCTATATATCTATATATAGATATAACTTTATAGAATATTAAAATAAAATACAGAATTTTCTAACCGTTTTGGAAACAATCGTACGCCATCATGGACTTCATGTTGTAATTTTTGG
>OY744515.1:154664109-154669109 GCA_963556195.1 Sepiola atlantica | reverse complement strand
AAACTAAATTGCCTCAGTCAAAAATGATTTCTCCTTCACTATCCGAAGACAGAAAAGATGAACTGTTGATTTAGTTCAGTCCTAGAAGGTGTACCCTCCCACGCTTTACCATATCTGATTGAGAAGATATTGGTTGATCATCAATTGTCCGGCGCGCCTCTACCGAGGAATAACTACACGACTGCTGAGGCATTTTTTATAGGGACAGCTTCACTAAATTTGGTGCGCTAGCATTTCTATCCTTACTTTTCGGCCTTGTGCCACATCGTCCTAAGGTGGAAGGGAGGTAAATTCCATGCGTTCAGTGATGAAAGTTATATTTCAGATAATTTACAAAAATACGGAATTATTTAGATGCATCAATTCAATCTGTTCGGTTAGTGATGAAGAGAATAGCGCATCAGAACAAGTGCACTCTGGTGCCACAAAAATGCGTAAGAAACCCCGTCGTTATTCCCCGGTAGGGGCGCTTCAAGGAGAGAAGGTAACGCTTGGGAGGGTGAACACACCTCTTCCTCTTGTAAAAAGACGAATCTACAAATGATATTTCGTAAATGTGACAGACCAAAAGAAATGCGATTTGAAACTTAAGCGAGACAGAACAACCAACAAACAGAACTTCTTATAGATATTTGGTTGCATCTAAAAATAACATGCATCCAGTCAAACTATGCGCCAAAAATCTTAAACGCTATGACAGTTGTAGATACGTTCTCGACACTCAGTCCGACGGAGCGAGCCGCCGTGGTCCCGACTGCCCTATTCTGTCGGGCTGAGTTATGTGTCCTATTTACTTGCTTTCTTTACGAGGTCAGTTTGTAATCTTGGGAAAATCCAAATCACCAAAAAGAGACACTTTGGATTTGGACAAAACTAAAAATTACTTCAGTATAGAAGGATTTGTTGTTAATTGACCGAGGACACACAGGATAATGTAGGTTCTTTGCAGATGCATCCTTAAAGGCTTTACCATCTCTTTTTGAGAAAATAATTGGTTTATCTTTAATCGCCTGAGGCGCCCGTACTGGGGAAAACCTACGAAGCTGCTCAGGCCGTTTTTATAGGGCCAAAGTGAACTACATTTTGTGCGCTGGCCTTTCTATCTTTCTACCTTCGGACATTGTGCCACATCGTCCTGCAGTAGGAGGGAGATAAATTCCATGCGTTTAGGGATACAAATCATAGAAGGTTAGCATGATAGATTGACAGACGCCATAGCCTATTATAGAGATATGTGAACGTGTTTAAGAATGCCATTTTTTTATTGTGACAGACCGAAGAAAATAACATTTCAGACTTAAGAGATAGACCAACTGACGGACAGAACATTAAACTTTTTATATAGATATTTTCTAGCATCTAAAATGAGATGCGTCTATTCAGTCTACGCAGTTATTGATTAAAGTGATGTTTTAACATAAGAGTGACATACTGATACGCGCCATCGATTCTTATGAAGATGTGTGGACGTAACTAACAATGCTTTTTAAAACGTTACATACCAAAAGAAAATGTCATTACAGATATAAATGATACAGACCAACTGACGGATGGACCCTCGTAAAGATATTTGTTAGCATGCGTCAATTCAACCTACCCGTTTAACGCTGAAAATGCTTTTTCAAGATGAAGCGTGACAAAACGACAGACGGACAGAGCTTTTCACATAGATGCAAAGACGCATCTTAGCAATACTTTCTAAAAGAAGTGAAATAGAATCAAACCCTTAATGGCTCTGCCTCATTACATCTTAATCAAGACCAATGACTTCAGGTCAATATACAGTGCAGATGATTCATTTTAGCGACATATGTCTTCAAGTACAAAGGATTAACGACCAAGCGATTTTATTTGTGTATATTTTGTGTCCGCAAGGATTATTTTCTTCATGGATTATCTCTTAATCTCTAGCTTTATCAATCAATCAATCCTAACCTATTCTCTTTTTTAATCTGAACACTTAATCCTATTTTGTATCAGAAGGTAACCTCGTTTCATAGCCGCCATTTTATAGTCATACTTCAGTAAATGTAGTTTTTACTCGATCTTCCTTGATTAATTCTGACCTTTCAGCTTATAGCACCTTGAAACGTCGGTTTTCGTTAGATTAACAAAGGCAAGTAACTTTGAGCCTGGTTAGTACCTAGATGGGGAACCATTTTGTAATACCAGGTGCGGTTAGGTTTTTAATTGAAATGAATGTAAAATAACTTTTGTAATATTATCAGACGCGGTATTAATCCACCTGTTCTTTTATTGTCTATGGTTTAAATACTTAGAATCGGTTCTACATCTTTGAACGGTAGCTCGTTTAGAAGGAAAACTTCGGAATAACGTCAGTCACTTTGTTACATAATGAGAACCGTGTTCGAATGGAAAAGTGTTTTGTTCATGGACATCGCTCTAAACAAGACATAAAACCACTTGATGAAAGTAGCTAAAATAATACTACGTCATTGTTAAACACTAGACAACGATAAGTGTTAGATGGATAGATTCTGACAAAGAAAACAGCAATTCTTCTCCTTTGCCAGAAACATCGCTTATCGAATATGTAGACTAACGGACAACATAAAGGAGGCGAGAGTTACGAAGCTGTCGAAAGTAAACGAATGGTCGACTTTCTCTTCTCCTTTAGTGTCAGTTTAAGGGTCAAAGTTGACTCCAACGAAGTCGATGAAACGACGTGACTTTCGTCCGGGCCAAGATCAAAGTGTAGTATCTGTTCCGATGGATACTGCACTCCATAGACTGGTATCGTCTTGGCCTTCGGGGCTTGATTTACGCCGGTTAATGGGACGGTCCTGTGCAGTTCTAGGAGGTCCACCCTCCAAGGCTTTGCCTCCCCTCTTTAGGGAGGAGTAAGTTTATTGCTTACTGCCTGAGGCCGACGGGGCTGCCCAGGCAATTTTTAATGGCCAGAGTGCTCACCTTCTCGGGCGCTGGCTTTTCAAGTCACACTTTCCCGACCCGACCTTGGGTCACATCTTACCTTGTGGAAGTAAGATAACACTGGTCTTGTGCCTAACCTCCTGGGGAGGTAAATAAATCTCAGTTGTTTAAGCTGGCGAAACTCAAGCAGAACAGATATGGCTGGCCGCTGTCCCTAAATAGGGGGCAGCACGCACAAGTGTGTACCGAGACGAGCTATCCGTCTATCTATTTGTCTGTCTTTCTCTTACTCACGTATACACAAGTTGTCTCTCTGATGTTTTTCTGTGTGAGTTTGCCAGCAGACCACAAGAACCTGGATTCACGACGACGACGACGACACGAGTGTATAACGGTTTATACACGCATCGGCAAGTGAAAATATAACACTTTTCTGTGTATTCTAAAGTTACGTACATTCATTCTGGGCTTTTCTATCTCAACGGATTCCCGCAGTGTCGGCTCAGTGTCGGTTTGTAATTTCACTTCATGTAAAGACAAAAATGTGAATGCTTTCAGACCAATTCATTATAGCACACGAGAGACACCTATTGTATTTTTATGATGAATAGAAATGAGATTAATAGCCGAGGTTGGAGTTGGTTAAATAATTTGTTCAAAAGAAAATCATAAAAATTGTATGTAAATGACGCCAGATAAAATAAATAAAACTAATTTAATTATTTTCAAAATCTACCATCTCACCCTGAATCAAAGTAAAACTCAAGTTCGAAGTAAATAAATGTGTATTTTGTCATGTGTTTTCTTTGGTGAATACTTTTGGTACACTAGTAGAATGAACAAGATACCAACTTAAATAGGTCAATTGTGCTAGAAGTACAATTCTAACATAATACTAGTCCTGTTTTATTTGGACTATTTACACTATTTTTTTCATCTTTAATGTTATTCTCACAACGTTTCGGCAGATGTAACCGTCGACCTGCTTCAGGTGTGGTTTGCCGAACTCGGAAATGTTTTTGTAAAACTCGGGAATCTGTAAAGAAATTCGAACATAACTCTTACTGAATACACGGAGTAAAGTGTTCTCGTTCCGTTTTTAAGTAATTCTTAATAATATTTTGAGTATAGCCTGTACCGAGAATTAAACCTTCAATCTCATGAAGACTCGCTGAGAACTGATTATTACTTAGCACTTTATTCGTTGCGCCTTCCTTCCATGTAGACAGTCTACGTTGTCGATTAAATAAAAGGTTCTGAATTCTGTACACATTTCCCAGTTCGACACGGCGCATCTGAATAAAGTTGATCGGCACTAACATTGAACGAATAACGTCCAAGATGAGAACAGTAGTCCGAATAAGATAAATAATATCGATTATCATTCCCTATCTAGGGAATTTCGAAAATTTATACCAGTCTTTCCCGCCTTATTTTGCAGTTGTTTCTAATTCATCTACTATTTATCCCTGGAACTGGATTCAAGCACTGGCGGGGGATAAGATATGCGGTTGCCAAAGTATAAACTACTTATCATGCGGGCATCCTTTCAGTGGGTATCTACTGTCTCTAGAGGCTGAAGGTCGCTACCAGCAAGAAGGAAAAAAGTAGGGTCTCAGCGTATTTAATATCTAAAGGGAAGTGTTCTTCTGATGGAAACCAACATCAGGGGCGTGACATTTGAACCCAACTCTATGGCGCCATTTTCGCAGACATCAAACGGTTCTTTTAGAAGATTGTAAATAAATCAAAGAGAGATAACTGGTATTTATCGCCTTTTCTCGAAACAAAGACAACTAAAAAAAATAATATTATTTTATCATAGACCTTTGCCTTTTCCCCTCTAGAGTTAAGTGATCGCCACCCTGCCTTTTTAACACGTGGGGAATAATGGTAGTTTTTGTTTATTATCTCTGACAAAAATATAACTAGGTTTGCAGTGTTTTATCACAAAATATTTAATGACTAACCATAACCTTAACAGAAACACATCCATCATCATACGAATCGGCCATGTAGGCAAAGATTGAAAAAAATGCTCATTTTTAATATTTATAAGAGCGTATTTGTCTCCTCAAAACTGTTATGTTCGACTCATAACCGCACAC
>OY744515.1:154621657-154658909 GCA_963556195.1 Sepiola atlantica | reverse complement strand
ACACATACATATATACATTATGTATATATATATATATACACATACATATATACATTATGTATATATATATACACATACATATATACATTATGTATATATATATATATACACATACATACATATATACATTATGTATATATATATATATATACACATACATACATATATACATTATGTATATATATATATATACACATACATACATATATACATTATGTATATATATATATATATATACACACATACATACATATATACATCATGTATATATATACATACAAACATTATGTACATATATATACATACATATACACATCATGTGTATATATACATATATACATCATGTATATATATACATATATACATTATGTATATATATATATACATACATACATATATACATTATGTATATATATATATATACATACATACATACATACATTATGTATATATATATATATATACATACATACATATATACATTATGTATATATATATATATATATACATACATATATACATTATGTATATATATATACATACATATATACATTATGTATATATATATATATATACATACATACATACATTATGTATATATATATATATATATACATACATACATATATACATTATGTATATATATATATATATATACATACATACATATATACATTATGTATATATATATATATATATACATACATACATATATACATTATGTATATATATATATATATATACATACATACATATATACATTATGTATATATATATATATACATACATACATATATACATTATGTATATATATATATATATATATATATATATATATATATATATATATATATACATACATACATACATACATATATACATTATGTATATATGTATACATACATATGTACATTATGTTGACACACCGGTTTCTGTTAGACTACCGAACTTAAACGGCGTCGGCCTGGCCAGTACTAAATGGGTGACCATTTTAGAATACCAGGTGCTGTATGTGCTCTCTGCTTATCTCGGCATTGTTTCAAGTCGTCTTGTACTACTACTTGCCATTGGAATCAGGCAATGCCGACTCAAGAGAGCGGTTGTTGGAAATTGCGCAACCCTTGCAATCACAAATTCCCGCGCGGGCAGTCATACGTCGAAATCGACGGGAGAATCTATTATACATGATATACATAATGTATATACATATATGCATTATGTATGTATATACATATATAGATTATGTATATATATATATATTATGTACGTATATACATTATGTATACATATATACATTATGTATGTATATATATATACATTATGTATACATACATTATGTATATATATATATATACATTATGTATACATACATTATGTATATATACATTATGTATATATACATTATGTATATATATATACATTATGTATATATATACATTATGTATATATATATATACATTATGTATATATATATATATACATTATGCATATGTATATATATATACATTATGTGTATATATATACATTATGTATATATATACATTATGTATATATATATATACATTATATATATATATACATTATGTATATATATATACATTATGTATATACATTATATATATACATTATATATATATATACATTATATATATACATTATATATATACATTATATATATACATTATATATATACATTATATATATACATTATATATATACATTATATATATATACATTATGTATATATATACATTATGTATATATATATACATTATGTATATATATATACATTATGTATATATATATACATTATGTATATATATATACATTATGTATATATATATACATTATGTATATATATACATGATGTATATATATATACATTATGTATATATATACATGATGTATATATATATACATGATGTATATATATATACATGATGTATATATATATACATGATGTATATATATATATATGTATATATATGATGTATATATATACATCATGTATATATATATACATCATGTATATATATATATACATCATGTATATATATACATACATTATGTATATATATACATACATTATGTATATATATATATGTATTTACATTATGTGTATATATACGTATATACATTATGTGTATATATACATATATGTATATACATATTCATTATGTGTGTATATATATATACACATTATGTGTGTATATATGTATATATATACATTATGTGTGTGTATATATATATATATATATATATATATATACATTATGTGTGTATATATGTATATATATATACATTATGTGTGTGTATATATGTATATATATACATTATGTATGTGTGTATATGTATATATATACATTATGTGTGTATATATATATATATATACATTATGTGTGTATATATACATTATGTATGTATATATATATACATAATGTATGTATATATATATACATTATGTATGTATATATATATATACATTATGTATGTATATATATACATTATGTATGTATATCTATATATATATATACATTATGTATGTGTATCTATATATATACATTATGTATGTGTATATATATATACATTATGGATGTGTATATATATATACATTATGTATGTATATATATATATACATTATGTATATATATATATACATTATGTATGTATATATATATACATTATGTATGTATATATATACATTATGTATTTATATATATATATACATTATGTATATATATATATATATATACATTATGTATGTATATATACATTATGTATGTATATATATACATTATGTATGTATATATATACATTATGTTTGTATATATATATATATACACATTATGTATGTATATATATACATTATGTATGTATATATATATGTATATATATATATATATAAACATTATGTTTATATATATATCAGAATGCATGTCGCATGTCAAATGACACACACGAAGAGAGCGTAAAAGTGATAGGTAGAAAGTTTGTAAAAGATAGGTCACATGATTAATTATATGCAAATTATAACTAATTAGAACAATTAAAATAGAATTTCTTTTTCAACATAACTCAATCCCGAAACTGAGGAATATTTTAGCACGTATTTCGTGTGGTTAAATTATATAGAAACATAAGGAAAGAAACATAAGGAAGGACACTTGATTGATCGTGGTATGCAAATGCGTAGTCGCCCCAGCTTACGCAGCACCGATTGACTCATGCAGGTTTGTTTGCACAAGCACGCCGTGCTGATCATACTCATGACATATGGGCAACGGCTTCCGTTTTCCTTCTTAACCTGTTCGTAATATCCACATATAGCACATTTTTATTACTCAGAAAAAAGCCATCATGATAATATTTGCATCAATATAATAGCGCAAACTTGTTTTGATTTTTTTTATTACTCACCAATGCTTTGTTGATATTATTATTGTTCATGAGGCAAGGACAATTTTGAACAAGACAAAATAAAAAAATGTTCATGAATTGACGACGAATCACGCCATAGCTTCAAAATAACGCGTACTCGCTTGTTTATAATTTTTTCTAAACTATTAAATAAATGAGAAAAACAAAAAAAAATACACATATGTCGGCACATGTGAACATCACAGTTCTAAATAAATTAACCGGAAAACTCTTTGATATGCTGATGTATCAGACCAAATTGGGTATATACACCAAAAAGTAGCAAAAATTATCGAGTAGAATTTTAATTAAAAATAAAAACTAGCCTTATCTTATTTTGAGAGTCAACCTTTGATTTGAGCGAAAAGCACGTACATTAGAGGGACATAGCTGTCATATCAACAAGTAATACATCAATGGTGTTCGGCAAAATACGATGAAACTGATTTTTATTTTTTATTAAAATTGTACTGGATAATTTTTCCTAATTTTTGTTGAGGATACTTATTTTTCACTGATACGTAAGTATAAACAATAGTTTTTATTTGAAAATGCGCCTTAAGTTCACCTTTATTCACCTTCCCAACGCAGGCTTTATTTTAAACTTACATTGATAAAATGTATTTTTTCTTCCGGTGTATTTTTATTTCATTCGTTGTACTTTTCGTTAAACATTTCTTTATAAAAAAATAGTTTTGTAACTGCCATCAATCAGTCTTTCGTTAGTCAAGTTTTTTTTCACATTGAAACCGATCGCAGTCTATAAATTCCTATCTTCACTGACCGTTGTCGCAAATGCATTTTTCTGTTGAAATGATTTGTGTTTTATATATAAACATTTTATGTACATTCATTTTTTAACAATAAGTCTCCTTGCCTCCAACAGTGTAAACATTTAAGTATCATACACTCGCTTTCTCTATGCTGAAAACCGTAAACGGCGCACAAACGAAAATCATTCCACCATTTAATTATTTTAACAATAATTATTTAATTTTGTTATTACTCAGTTTTTCATTCATTGCATTCTTAATTTCATTCTATTTGTGTCCATTGTGAAACATGGATGTGCGAGGATTTGCATATTTACAATTAGAATAACATTGAAAGGTTTTACACAATTGTCACTCGGTAACAGCTAATTCGCATGAATCAATATAATATAACTTTGTCGACTGGCTTGATTCTGTTGTTGGTATTCTGTCAGGTAACCACGTGATGCTAGCCAACATCCCTAAGTGAAAGTTGTATCATGGAATCGATTGGATTCAAACTTGGCACACCCAGGTCGTCAGTCAACGTTGTTATCCACTTAACCACTGTCACTCGGTTGTAAAACGGTGCACAGATTAAATACAATTGTAAACTTATAGAGGTCAAGTCTGGTTCCAGTACGGAATCGTTTTATTATAAACTTAAATAATGCACTGACCTTCAACCTCCACCGAAAACTTAAAATACACTTTTTCTCAATTTTCTTTCGCGATAATCTGAAAGTTTGGCATCTAATCGATATCAATTTATTTAAAAAAAGAAGAGGGATAAAAAAAAAGTTGGGGGGGGGAGACACTGCTCTAAATCTGCCAAAACCGGTTAAAAACCAACTTTGAGAATGACAACCACTTAAACTTCCTCTTGAGAATATCGTTTATTTGCGAACTCTTGTATGGAGTCACCACTTAATTGCTAATACATTTATTCTAAACTGGTGTTGTAGTAGTACCTTTTAGAGTGTCATCTATAGGTTAAATAGAATACTCTATTTACTAACGATTCATTTACCAAACGTTCTGTAGAAAATTAAAAATTAATCGAAGGTATTAAAAATTAAATCATGACAATATTTTATAAGCGTGAACTGAATTTGCATTAAATAACACGAAAACGGTTGTTATACGATCAAAAAACCTATGATTTTCATCGCTAAAAGTGCAGATTGAACGGACGCCTCTTCAAAATAGTTCGAAGAAAAGTGTTTTTCTTTCATTGCCATTCAATGTGAATCGTTGTCTGTGATAAGAATAGTAAAATGGTAGCAATTCCAATTCCGTAGTGATGTAAAGCCGGCCAGTGTGACGTTTGATTTAATCATCACCATTAATATTATTAAGTCTTATTTTGGGCTCCATCAATTTCTCTGTTTCCTTAGTGACCAGAATTAGAATGAGTTTTTTAGTTCGTGATTAAACATTTTAGACAAAGTTTCTTTTCTTGTTGTCTAGAACGGGGCCGAAAACTGATACATAATTCAGACATTTAATAACTCATTTTGGCTAAATGAATTAGATTCATAAAATTGAAAGTAAATTGATAAATGACATACATATATGTATGTTGCAGACGCACGCCCATGCATAGAGATACTTATACGTATATATATATATATATATATATATATATAGTATAAAATATACTTATGGAACATAAAATATACAAAACCGTGTGTTTTTCTTTCCCGAAGGAAATCATCAGGCTAATTATAAATACTGAAAAGATACAATATTTTATATATATATATATATATATATATATTTATCCACAGACATGTTTCGTCGTTTATATGACTCATCAGTGTTGTCAGGAATAGCGGGATTGGAAACCTGGGACCCCCTTGTAGCATTATGTTTTCGATCAACTGAGCCAAAGAAAATTGCTAGTAAATATACCGTATTTAAATGAAGTTATATCATATATTTATATATTTTACCATACTAATATCCATAGGTACTAAATTGTTATATATATATATATATATATATATATATATATATATATATATATATGTTATTGTATGTATTCACATAAAATGTTATGACATATAATATTTTATGTATCAATTTTCAGTATTTACTTCAAGACTGCTCAATATATATATATATATATATATATATATATATATATATAATTATCTACGGATAGCCGTTTCGTCAATCGAAGACTCATCAGTATGGTTAGACACACCAAGCGTATCAAACCCGTGATTCGAATCCAGATATCAGTCACTACAGATCGTCACAGTCCGACACTGTACCACCTGAGCTTACAAGCGGTTGTTAGTGGACGAAATTTATATAGCTTTTAAATTAATTTTGTTTCAATTATTCACCTTTTAACATATTCATAATCTTGAGTATGCAATTACTTTTACAGAAAATATCCTGCTTTACGCTTTCATAGAAACCATACCTTTCTATATACCTTGCTCTTCTATATACATTTAAGTGCTTTTTTACCGTAGGGCCGAAAATAATTTGTTTTATCTTTAATTTTAGGGGAGTCAAATTAGGGGGAGATGACTCTAGTTTACAGGTCAAAGATTTTGGAATGAGGCGAAGCAAAGAAACACAGTTGAATGTGGCATCCACACGCAAATGGTGGAATCGTACCTAGCTGAATTTATGTGGAAACATAAACTTCCGAAAGAACACTGCATTAAGAACTATTTTTAAATAAATTGCTGAATTTTTCCCAGTGTAAAACTGTCTTTTATTTGAAAAACTTTATTTTCCTTGTTTCATTTTTTTCTTTCTATTTACGTATTTTTCTACTTGTTCCTTCTACTTCTATGCTAATTTTAATAAATCATTTCATCTTTCATTGCTGCCGAATGCGTTGTGATTGTTTTATTCCTGCCCTTTTTACGAATACATTGTTTAACTTTATTTTAAAATAATTACAACAGTAAAGTACATCCAACTAGAGTTATCTCTCTCTTATTTGAGTCTAACATTAAAGATAAATAATTTTTTTCGGCCTTTCGGTTAACAAGCAACTACATTTGTCCTCAACATTCATGGGTTTAGCATTCTAATAAGTTAGATTACCAGTTGTCATTAGCGATAACGTATTGATTTTCGTAAACAATAGAGCGTTCTTGGCTGTTGATCATCTTATATTTAAAGTAAAGTAAAATATTCACCTATTTTTAATACAGGCTTCAAGTAGAATTGTGCTTTCGTTGAGATTTAGTCGATCATTTGTACGTATTCCCAGAAAAAAAGATTTTGTTCGAATTCCCCCATTTTTATATTGTATCAACTAAACTATTTTTCTTTCCTTAGTGAGATCAGCATGGCAGTAAGAATTTTTTAATCCCTCCACAATATAAGTCCTCATGCATTTGGGTCGAAGCAACCCAAATGATTGTAAAAATATGGTATAAATTTAATTACAATAACTTTTTCGTATTACACGTGAGTTAGATAACTTCGTCCGAATGCTACGCTGATTAGTGTTTTGGCGGTTAATAAAAACATACTGAATATAGTTTTCTGATGAAATTTGTATACAAAAAACAAAAACACTTTTCTTCGAAGATATATTTTGAATACACGTACGAAAATGTCGCCTACAATTCTTTGTTTTAGACTCACACTTAATAGATAATTGCGCACTATTGTTCTATACATACATGCCTGTTTGTTTACTTTATGTAAGGAGAGGGTGCATATTCATAGGAGGAGCAGGCAATTTACTTACGCTTGAAAATTTCTCACACGCCGGCTGGCAAAAATAAACAGTTCTCACCTGTCATCTCGGCGTGGCGCGAGAAAGTAGGTACGGTTCTCTCGTAACAGAGGGGTTCCCGTGTTTTAGGCTTAAACGCTTTTTCTTTATGGATACTGCTTAGAAAAATTAATTTATTTACGAAATAGATTTATTCATATACAATATAACCTTACTTTCAGTATTTATTTATTTCTATATTTTAGATATTCAATTCGTATTTAGCGCCATTTCCAATTATGACTGTCACAACAAGTATTGCATACCGGAAGTCATCTAACAGTTAAAGATTCTATGGATATTCAACACCCAATAGGCTTAAGCATTATTAATGTATCTTTGGTTCAAACAAACATTCGGAAAGTATATGTAGACTTGCTGTCATTGATGTCGTGAAAACACCGAATGAATACTTATAAAACAAATACTTATATACGTACATGAAGAATGACCACATGTTAGTTACTACTATTACAAAAACTATAATAATGACCGTCGCCTATCTAGTATAATATATATATATATATATATATATATATATATATACCATAAGATATTATCTTATATATATACACATATAACATTATATGAAATAGTAAAATGATATATGTGCACTAGAAGAATACCCGTCCCATAAATAATAGTTTCACAACAATTTTATGTTCCCCTACGATGATTAAACTCAAGATATAATGATACTTACCATCATTCCGATTTGGTTCAAAATCCATTACAAGATTTTGATTCTCGACAATATCTAAAATGAGGGAGTTAAGTTTAAGGCGTCTTAAAAAGAAATTAAAATCTAGGGAATTTTGCATAATTCGTGTCTAATGACTATGGATTAAATAAAATGCTAATCTGACATATTAAATTTTCAAATCGGAAGTTGCGCCCATATTATGCCCTCTAAAACCCTGTGCTCCAAAGAAACTAACATTTGGGGAATATGTATTAATATGTTATACTTTCACAAAAGCCGGGAATAGCTGCATTTTCTTGAAGGGCTTGAACACCCTCTTTGCCCCCTTTTCAATCAACTAAATTAAACTAAATACAGCTTACATTAGGACCCTTTATGTCCAGAAGCTGTGTTCCAGAATTTATAATGATCAGTGAATTGGTTTAGGAGTGAATTCTGTATATACAAATATATAAACATATACACATACCAAACTGAAATGAATATGAGCAGAATGTGTATAGCATGGGGTTTGATTAAAAATCCGATATGGGTGCCACCAATCGCCACCAGCTTCTAAAGCTGTCTGGGAAAAGCATCAACTGATTTGATAAAAAAAATGTTGTTTTTTTTACTATGAGTAAACACTTATCAAAACTAAAGGTCCACTCAAAGATTAGGGTCGACAAGTTGGATAGATTGATAGATGAATGGCGATGAATACTATGAGAGTATTGAAAACAGAAGCCGACCCAGAAAACAGTACTATTTCTCCATTGTCAAAAGCATAGCTCGTGGAATATGAAGACTAAAGGAAACAAAAACGCATAATTCATAATTCTTGCTCCACCGTTGATTTCTTGTAAGAATTATATTTCAGTAATAACTTACAAGTATAACTCACATGTATAGGGCGTTACTTTCCAATCACCCTGTATATAACAATAATACATAATTCAAATGTGCTTTTCTTGAAGCATTAATGCGGATTCATGCTAAAAGCGATCCTCAGAAGCGTGTTATTATATAATGCGTCCTTATACATCTAATGAAAGTTCAGAACTTGTATTCACATGCACAAAAACGTATGAGATAATAATGAACATCGGACGATACAGTCTATCGTTTAATTGCAATTAAGTATCAAGATAACTCCCTTTTGACTAGTCAATCTGTTATACTTCATACTTTATATACATATGCAGCCGTCTACAACATAGGTATTGGCATCCGTTGTAAACAAGACGCAATTAAAAAAATAATGCAAGAGCGAGGTGTAGTAAACATGAACCTCGAATAATCTGAAAGATGTGGTTTTAATCTATGTACGTTTTTATTCTGGCTTCAAATCACGATGAATATGAATTATCAATATTAGACAAGAAACGTAAATATAGTATTGGTTGAATATAAATCAATTTCATTTTGATATTTTTCTATGGTTGATTGATTTGTTTTGAAAATGTAACACTTCTTTCCACCAGTTTTGCATTTTTGATTTGACGACTACTCAATAATAATAGTCAACTCTATAAGAATAAAAAGTGTGTGTGTATATATATATATATATATATATATATATATATATATATATATATATATATTAATTATATATCTGCCTAGTCACACCAAGTGTATAGATTATAACACTGCTGGACAGAAATAGTTTCAAGTATTTAAGGAAAAAGAGAACATTAATAGCATGTCTTACAACCCCTACCGTCTAAAATTAATTCGGAATTTAACAAAAGGAATACAGAGCTGGGCATTATCCTCGATAATATACCCAGGACAATAAATAAACTTGCAAACTTGGATAAAATAAACAGGAAACTAATGATTATGAGGACAACATAGCAGTCGAACTATGATATATTAACGAAAAGTTTCGACCACGACAATCCTGAGGCACTATCCCCGTGAGCCCTAAGCAGAAGTCCGACTCGCTCAACAACAACAGAAAGTATCAGTTCGAGTCTACGAAGGTGCAAAGCCAAAGGGGAATTGCATTACGCTGACATAGATTTGAAGAGTACGGATTGTACTGGAATCTTGAGAAAGTTTATTTTCACTAACATTGAAAATGAAAACCGCCTACTGTTATTGGTGGGCATCGCTGGTAAACCGAATACACCAAGTTACAATGGTGATGGAAAAAGGGAGAATACTGAAAATATGGAGAGATTTACTGTCACTAAAACTCTATCAATTTTTCTCAACGAGGATCACTGGTAACGAAAGGAATGGTAGAGGTTCTTAGATGGCTGAAAAATTCCTACTTAAATAGCACCTTACCTTCCTGCTTCCAAAACTGTACTAACATGCATAAATGCAAATGTAATGTGAACAAACATCTTGTCGCAAAATACCCCATTTATTATGCTCTATATAAATCTGACACTTAATCACAGTAGCCGCTTACATCTCAGTGACAATATGTCTTTTTGGAGTGAATACAGTATAAAACAACTTAAGAAAGAAGAGATAATAACAACTAACTCTCCCTACCCGACGTCGTCTCGAATTTAATAATGTATTACTATTATGTTATGTAAAGAGCATTAAAATAAAAAAAGCAGTCTGATCCGCTATCGTATGAGCTATATGCGTGGCTCGTTTATTAGATAAAGCTAAGCAATAGGACAGGTCATATGCTGCTGCTTCTTTTATAATTTTGTAGGTCATTATCTAAATATATTACCAGTGTAAGATAATTCTAGGTAGGATCCAATTTTATTTGATAGAAATGTAATATAACTACTTTTTTTTTGTTGTGAAACCATAAGTTCAGTTTCAACAAACGAAATTGAAGAATGCGAAAAAAAATATTGAGTTTGTAGGCCGAATGCTATCGATGACGATACAGGTGAAATAGTCATGCTCTTCCGTAATATAGAGATAATAACAACGAGGGCAATAAAAAGAGCGAGAAACGCGTTTAGGTAAAACTATTATGAACAGAAACTAACAGAGTAGATGTGAAGGGTAACCCATCATTTCCAACATGCGGTTCGTTGGACCAACCCTTGAGAACGATTTGCACCAGGTTTTTGGCAAGATAAAACTGCAAAATAACTCCTGCGTAAGTTATGTGATGTTCACAGGAAAACTACGAGGCTTTTTGTGAGTAGATATAGAAAGTTAGCTCAGCGGGAATGTAAGAGGAAATATGATAATACCGCAAGATACATTTGCTGGCAATTGTGTGGAACGACCTGTCTAGTCTGATTGAAAGCGCAGGGGTGAAGTTGATAAGGACAATTTAAACATGGGGTCAGATTTTATTAGACAGGGAGGTCAACTGGTGCCACACGGAAAAGGTAGAATTATCTTCATATGCAAATGAAAAGTAAGCGTATTTATAATTAGTACAAGTGTACAACAAGTGAAAGAAAGATATACAATAGATACGTATAAAATACTGGAAGAGGAAATAGAATTATGCGGAAGATGAGAACTATGCGGAAGATGAGAATCATATGTATTTGTAGCTGTGGTTGTATGAACTACGTGTTTTACCCCGGAAGTATGTGTGTGTAATGTAGGTAGACTAGGAACTAATATACGAGTTAAAGCTACCGGAAAAACATGTAAGATATTGTGAACGCAAAAAACACGATATTTTTTCAAACTGAAATATAAGTATTAAAGTACTCTGGTTGATGTAGTTTCAGATTATATCTGCTTGTGGGAGTCTATCTACAAAACTCTTGTAGGAGTTTGTGACTTCTCCATTCTATAGACGTCCGGCGTGAACACAGACCACACGATATTATTGCGTTACCTTTGGACACAACAGATACTACAAACTAAGAAAGTGTGTTTTAGTTCGAGGTTAACGTTCAACACGACAGCGGCATCAAATGAAAATTTAAAAATTACTTTCTTTGCATTGCATATTAGGCAATCGGGCAAACCCATCTTAAAAAAAATAGTTCGTTTAATCTTATAAATAGTTGCCAGCTAAACATTATTAAAATAAATCAAACCAATCCACCTTTGAACTTATTTATTTAAAATGTAACTATCAGATGTGTAACTCGTTAAATTACATTAAAATCAAAGAATGCAAAAATTGAACACTGGTTAAATTGACGGGGCGACATTATTTGATTTTAGAATCATCCATTCTGAAATGTGTAGATAACATTTTTTAAACTTAGAGACACCGTTTGTTTATTACTTTTAGACAAGCGGAACCTTTAGAAATTCTACAGTTGTATCTTTTTACTGTTGAATATGGCTGCCGAGCTGAGAAATATTTCCATTGCACAGACATTCGGCGCGAACGCAGACCCCACGATATTATTGTACACCCTTTGGAGAGACCAAATACTACACTTCCAACCGAACCAGAAAGCTGGAAAAGTGTATTTTAGTTAGAGTTTCAGGTGCGACACAACACACATCTAATAAAAACAGTGTGTAGCGGGGGGGGGGGGGGGGCGGCGTGATTACGTGTATACGAACATGCAATTGACTTAGCGTATTATCATATAGATGAGAAAAAGTTGCAGAAGCGTTTCTTATATTAAGGTAATCATTCAGGATTCACTTTTTGGGGGCTTATATATTCTTCCATTTGGCACAATGGTAGGAGTGTTTGCTAATGGGCTATCAGACCAAGTTCGATCCTCGGTCGCGTAATATCAAATACTTAAAAAAGGCCACTTCATGCACACCCCTTGATAAAACACTAAGGACGGTAAGGGTATTAGAGTAATCCTGGGAAAGAAGTAGCACCCTCCCCTACATCGCGGTGTAATAGCTAATGGAAAGAGAGCCTTAGGGTCGTCCTCAACTACGGTCGACCACTTTACTTACTTGCAGACTCGTATTTATAATGCTAGGTAATGCTATTGTCTTTTTACGAGGTTTGGTAGACACATATTCGTGCATACGACGAAATAGAACACCGTGTGACGTTTTTGTCAGTAACAAAAGTCGACAGGTATGCACGGGAAACGAATAAACGCACACCTTATTTGAGAAAGTCGAAAAGTTAACTCGGTTAAACAAGTAGGTACCTGATTGTTTGCCCAGCATGTAAGTTCACTTGGAAGGAAAGCTAGAAGTGATCTGTTTTGTATTCTTTATCTTCCTTATCTAGACACGTTGGCACGATTAGGTATGTTTTGCAATCCCCATTGTCTATTGCCTCTTTCAAACCTCATCGACTTTGTGTCATTCGTGTTGTTTGTATTTTTCTGTTTGATTTTTTTGGTTATCTGAAAGAACAATCATTGATTTATTTATTCTTATCCGACAAACAGTATTGCAATTTAAAACACCCAATCACTTCTTCACGGAGATAAGAAGATATTTCCTACGTTTAGCTTTTCAATACAAAAGTTAAATCAAGCGATATAATATCATGCAGCGCCAGTTCCCCTTTTTGGAAGGTATTACTTATTTTCAAAAACTAATATTAGAAATCAATACTTACTTGGACAAACGAATACAGTTGCATTTTTTATTTTTTACGTTGTTGATTGTGTCTCGGTGTTAAATTATCCGGCCGGTTCTATATCTGGTTATAGGGGTGTTTTCCTTTTAAATTATCCGGCCGGTTCTATATCTGGTTATAGGGGTGTTTTCCTTTTAAATTATCCGGCCGGTTCTATATCTGGTTATAGGGGTGTTTTCCTTTTAAATTATCCGGCCGGTTCTATATCTGGTTATAGGGGTGTTTTCCTTTTAAATTATCCGGCCGGTTCTATATCTGGTTATAGGGGTGTTTTCCTTTTATATTCCAATTCTGGCCGCATTAATCATTATTTATTTATTTACATATTAAAGGTAGGTTTTGACGAGCATTTTCTCCTACCTATTCTTTATATTTATCTTTATAAAGTTAAGTATCTTTATATACTTGTATGCAAATATTGACTTCGAAACTAATTAAATGATCTCATGAATTATGGAACACAGCTGCTAGGTGGAAATGTATACTATATTTAGTTTAATGTAGTTTTATTCAATGGAACTAAAGAGAAGTGAAATCCTGTTGTGAAATTCAGATACCTCCGATTATTTTGACATTTTAGCAATAAATATTAGACATCAATAAATAAATATTCGCTAAATTTAAGTTCCTTCGAGGCATTTAAAAGATTTTAGAAGAGATGATATTGGCACAACATTCCACTTGGAATTTAAATATATGAAAGTTGCATTAAATTTCATCCACGGTCATTAGCCATCAATTAAGGAATATTCCCTTAAATTTAATTTATTCGTAAGACCACTTAAGCATAAGCCTTACATTTAAAACATTTTTTTAGAATCAAAATAGCTTAATACATTTTTATCAAAATGTTAATAAAATGTCTAGACAGAAGATTAAGTACTTTTACATCCTTATATCTCGATTCAAATCTACGTAAAAGGACATACACATAGTACAAAAGTGTTATGTTCGGTGATTTAATTTGACTTGTCCTGGGACGGGTATTCTAGTTATACATATGGAAAGATATACAATCATATATTCATGTATAAGTAATTGTTATACTAACAGTAACCACAGTTTATAACGTTATTCGCTTATTCCAAGCCAAATCTAACGTCATTACTCTTACGCTTTTCCCATTGGAAATGATACGCATATTATCCATATTATATATATATATATATATATATATATATATATATATATATATATATTCACAACTGTTGTTCTGACATTTAAGACTGATTAATGTGGCTAGACCCAACGAGCAAACTCCCCGTGATATTCGAATCCCGAACTTCAGTCACTACCGGTCATGAGAGGTCAACGCTAAGCCGTATGAGTAAACGCGCATGCCGCTGTAATGGAACCAATTAATATCATTTGATTTAATTTTATTTATACGATATTGATAACCTAGAGCATTAAATACCTTTCCAGGAGAATCTTGCTTTACGCTTAAGTTGAGGACACCTTTTTCATTGTAGAGAGTGTAAGATGCACATTCGACAGAATGTATAGAAATTAAAAGAAACAAGGGATGAACGAAAACAATATCGGACTGTTGTGATTTTTCGTTTCATAGTTGTCTTCGTGTATCTCTAGTTACATTTTATGTTTTATATATATATATATATATATATATATATATATATATATATATATATATATATATATATATATATGAGGGTAAAATGCACGATATATCATAAAAATGAAATGCCGTGAAATACGATATGTGTGAAAGCAGACAAACGGAAAAAAACAAATTTTAAATACAGGAAAAGATCATCAAAAAAACAGGAGAGATTTTACCTGTTTCATTCGGGTCAAGACGTCCGTTGATCCGAACGAAACAGGTAAAATCTCTCATTTGCGTTGATAATTTTTTCCTGTATTTAAAATTTGTTTTTCCGTTTGTCTTTCTTCACACACACATAACATTATATATATATATATATATATATATATATATATATATATATATATATATATATATATATATATATCCGATCAACAAACAGCACACGTGGATTCGATATGAATTTACCTCTAAAAGAAAGTTTGAACATGGAAATATTAGAAAAAAAACATGAGGAAAATAGACAATATATACAAAATAAAAGACAATTATTTCGGATATATTGTTTTTTATATCAATGATGAACTCGTTTCACACCCATAAATTCTTTCAATTAAATCGGTGTCCATAAGTTTCCATTGCATTGTCGTTGGCTTCTAAACGTCAAAGATATCTATTATTTTCATCTTTTGACGTCACACAGAAATTGGATTGAAAGTTCAACAGTGCCAATAGTACTAATTTGATATAATATCAAAATTAAAGGAGAAATATTGGGCGTATCAGTAGTTTTGAAAATAAACCGTTTGTTGTTTGGGATAAAGAAAAAATATTCCGTTTGGAAATATTAATTAATGTAGTCGGGATGACGAATTTTTGTGTGATTAAAATCACTGAAAAAAAAACTGGGGAACATATCTTGATTTTCTCGTAAACAAAAAAAAATCTATCATTCCATACGGCGGAAACGATCGTACGAAGAAAGAATCGTAAATACAAATTTCTGTAAAGAAAAGACTCCGAACTTATTGCCTCATTATTATACAGCTTTGTAAGTCAGAATAAATTCATTTAATATGGAGTGTCGATTGCTCACTGATGATAACCAGGGTGTTTCCTGGAGTCTGAATGATAACAAGCGCCCCTAGATTTCCAGTACTCTTCACCTATTTTCGATAACCATGCCAAATGAATTTGCGGTATCGCAACAGCCGCTAACTATTGATTTTTTCGCCGGTAACAGCCATTGGTCTTCTCTGGGATTTGTGCGATAATAAGTCTCCCCAAGGTCCCAGTACTCTCCGCACTCTTCCAGCGGAGGTCTGATTAGTGCTCGTTCTCCTCGGTCTTCCAATTTTCATTGACACTTTATTTTTATTTTTATTTTTATTATTATTAGTATTATTATTATTAGTATTATTATTATTAGTAGTAGTATTATTATTATTTTTAGTATTATTATTATTATTATTATTATTATCATTATCACGTTGCTTTTAATGTAATACTCAGCTCTCTATTCTGATTCACCGTTTAATGGATCCTGTGTGAATTATCCTCATCAAAACCACGTGGATCTGCTGATTGTTTGTCTCCCTCTCTCAATCATACGCACACATATGCTTTGCTTATCAACTATTCTATGAACTAATTTTGCATTCGCACACACACACATATATATATATATATATATGTATATTATATATATGCCTCCGAGACACCACTCTGTAGGGGTTTGTCAGAGACTCTGACATGAGGATACTTTTTACTTGAAGTAAACCCTGAACAAATATTTAAGAAAAATGGCATGCTGTCTCCTCAAGTCATCCAGCACGTCTCCCGAATTGCGGACGGGGGCACCCCCTCTATTAATAGAGGGCAGCTACGAATAATGAATTAGAAGCCGTTGACAATGAGGAAATGAATGATAAAAAATATGAATAAAAACAAAAATAAATACTGGCAGGCCGGTATCCAGGATAAAAAGGGTCCATCAACCCGTTTATACACCAGGCAGGAAAATGTAAGCAATGGTGTGAGCTTCCCTGTCTCTCGAAATGGTGCTCCAACCATGACAGAGGTCAATCAGGGTCAGCCATCAGACCTTGAGACAAAAGGTCCTGGCCCCCTATCTCCATCAAATGCTGCAACAACAACAAAAAAGGAAACATAAGAGGCTTAAAAGCCCAACCATGCACTGTTGCACAAAAGAATGTGCTATTATTTTGCTACCACTACTCAAAGTTTTAAAAAGTGGAGCAAAACATCTGAGATTCTGAGATCCTAGCTGATGAGATTCAGGAATCTACCCTCCCCGAAGATATATATTATATATATATATATATATATATATATATATATATATATATATATATATATATAGTATTTATTATCGTTAGATGGTTCTGATTTTGTGTGCAATTATATTACGCCTAATTAGAAACATGAGTGCATCTAACCATACATATTAATGATATAATGGTCTTATAAGGAAAGAACACGGAAATGAACAGAGGAAAACGAACAAACAGACAAACAAACGAAATACAAATAATAACTGAAGGAGAAGGCGACGTTGGCACAACAAATTAAACATAAGAAAAAAAGGAAAAGCAACCGAAGCTTATTGCGAAGATAAGAGAAAAAAACTGCCGCCGATACAAGCATTAAAAGTAAAACGAAATAAAAGACCAAAATACGCAAGCAAATCATAGGATTTAATCAAATCGAAGCAAGTTAGAAAGGCCAATCTATTTCTTATGAATGCGATGGGAAAGCTGTTCAAGTATTCTTTCTATTCTTTTATCTGCATTACTCTATTCATCATTATATTTTCAAACTTATTCGCCATTCTTATTCGCCATTATAAAAATAAAAAGCCGCACAACTATTGCTCTCGAGCGTCTGTTTCCCATCTCCCCCCCCCCTTCTTTCTAAGCTTTAATCTCATCGTTATAATCCTTATGTGATAGCAATGTCTGGAGAGGCAAACGAACGCAAAGAAAAACGCACGAAAAATAATGTCTCTGAAAAGTTGTAGTCTCTGATCGTTTTCATCTAGCGAGTCAAAAGTCGAACTTAAATTCTTCGATTGAGTGGCGCGAGACGTGTGTGTGTGTGTGTGCGTGTGTGTGTGTGTGTGTGTGTGTGTGTGTGTCTGTCTGTCTGTCTGTCTGTCTGTCTGACACACATTGATGTAGATTCTGGTGTTTTCAATAGTCGACCGAAGACGGATGCTAATACTATGCCACCTATTAACCACGTAACGCAAATAAACACGCAAGTCTCGTCACACCCAGAGACAGTAATTTAAGCGATGAGTTTTGCGTATCAGTTATTGCTAGTAGAATAAAATACACTTTAATTTGCGACTAGCAGGGCTACTCAGCGGTGCTCGGGGAAGTAGTAAGTAACAAAAAAAAACAAGTATGCGAATAATTTAATCTTACTTAAAAAAACAAATGTTACTTTGAAAACAAATACGCAAGTGAAATGTTACTTAAAACACAAATACGCGAGTTAAATTTTACAAGATAAAATAATAAAAATACATGAGTTTTACATAAACAAAAACAACTCATCTGCTATCTGTCTCTAATTTATAAATAAAGAATCTGTGTGCATGTAGGCTTAATTCCTATTTTAATCCCAAACATATTAAGGGGACGTGGATACTTTTTGTGTTCATTAAAAGTTAAATAAATTATTTTATTTATTTTTTATTATCATTTATCAAGATTAAGCCTCATTCCTCGCACACAAAAATCGCATTTTCCGACGTGATTCCTCTTTCCTTTCAATGTGATTATGAGTTATTATTAGATTAAACCTCCCTTCTTTGCTCATAAAACTAAATTTGCATACACACTTATTAAAGCGAATCGGACCAATATATGTTCACTCTTATTACATAGAATAATGAAGTAGTGACTACAGTGCACCACGTATTTTAAATAATAGTATTTATTTTATTTTAATTCATTTTGTTAGGTCACTTTATTCCTGGCCTATTTTTATTTCAAAACAACAATTAAATATTTATAGAGGTTGAAGAATAGTTCATTACTCTGCCGACAGATACTCACGCCGTTAAATATAAAATTAACTTTTCGTCGTTGACTTTTAATTCTGTCCGTAATTCCTGACACGCTAGGATAATAAAATTAAACAACTGACAAGTTTAATTGACAATCATTCGATCAGCTGAAATACAAACACTTCATTTGATTTCATTTATTAAGAAATCTACATTATTAGTATCCAGACGGAAACATTTAAAGTTATTTTGTTTGTTGCAAAAAGGTTGGTCCTAATAGTATAGTGTGATGGGTGTCAACCCTAAACCTCAGGCGATGAGAATGACAGTTTACGTTTCAAATAATTTTTAACGATACTAAATATGTATATACATTTGTCGTTCCTGTTTGTTCGCTCTCATAACAATAACTATTTCTAGAAACTACAATACCCAAGCTACGTGGGTAAGCATATTTCAATTTGATCAAAGCTGGTACACCATTGTGGATGCGTCTGCGTCCGCGCTTTGCATCAATATCAAGAAAATACGATGTCTTATTTTATTTATAACTTGGAAATAAGAGAAATAAAAAAAATTAAAATAGAAATGTAAATAAAGGTTCAGAGCCTAGAGAAAGAGTGCACAGTGATGTTTTATTGGTTCCTGTGAAACTTCGGTGGTTAAGGAGAATAAGATTAGCGAAATTTATCACAATTAACGTAACTTTACTCACACCTACTGACACCCAATAAATGCCCTCGTACATCCTCAAAACTGATTATGACAAAATATAAAAAGCGATTTTTAAAAAGTGATATGCTGTTATGGGACCGGTACAAAATGAGTACAGAGATAGACGTACCTCTTCATCTCATGGTTGTACTCTATTTTCCCTTATGCAACAATTTACTGGAAAAACACATCTCTTAATACACAGAAAATAATTCGCAGGAAGCGGCCGAAAATTCTGTTTTTAAAGACATTTCCTATTCCCGTACAAATCAGGAATAAAACGTATATACATATTATATATACATACATATAGTCTATTTAGGTAGCATTCTTTCATTTATGCAAACATTGTTAAACATAAAAGAATTCCTCTACTTGATTATTCTTTTCTTTAGTTTTACCATAAGAAAAAATATTTAAAAAAAGCATAATTAAGGAGTGGAATTATGTTAAGTTATACAATATATATATATATATATATATATATATATATATAAAACGATATGTGAACCTATACTGAAAGACACCGGGTAAGAAACAGAAAACATTAGATATCGAATCGTGATTTAAGAAAAGAAAAACCGTCGCTTAATATCGATCTTAAAACTGATTAATGTCATCCCTGATAGACAACACAATGCCATCAGACTATACCATGGGGATATTTGTACATCGTAAGGTCGCGCCTCCGACTCGCCTTCAAGTACTGACACTGTTTCTTGCTTTATGTCGTCATGTTCTTGGTGAAACCATTGAGATGTATCCGAAAATCCATCAAAATGACATATGGCATAACAAAAGTCAGTTACTAATTGCACAAAAAGAAAGTTGATTTTTGCTCAGCAGAAAATAAAAATAAAAACTAATCCCAGTCACGTTTTCTGCTTATCCCAGTACTTTATCAATTTTGTTGTTGTTAGTAAAAAAAAACAACAACTCCGCTTTATTATTTTCTTCCGCTATCTCGTCTATTCTTTTTCTCGCCCACTCTGACAATCACAAATGATTCAATCATTGGTCGTTAATTTAATCACGAACTTCATGAGAAAAAAGTTTAAAAGTGGCTTCATTAACCTTGTTTGCATAGCATGAGTACAAATCGAGCCCGTTTTGATTTACAGCATACCAACTATTTTCGGTTAATACTGATGTCAACCATTCCGGTAATCTATCTATATACCATAAAGATAATGGAGATATGGTATATGTCTTAAGTTAAAAAACAAACAATACTCTAACCTCTATTAATTGTGCTATTGAATTTTTATTACTAATAGAGATTTGGTATCTGTCTGAATCCGAAATTATGCTATTGCATACTATTAATTGTACTACTGTAATACCTTTCAATGCTTAATTTAAGGGGGTAGTAAAGTATCTTTTTTGTGGTCATAATAACATCCTCCCAGGTATTACCTTCTATTTTGGGTGTAGTGTAGTATCTGATTGAACAGCCTTCTTGGAGTGTAGTCCAGGAACCGGAACTTGGGAGTATTAAGCGGATAATGTCAGCTCAGGTGAACCGTTTTCCCCAAGAACACTTATTAGTTACATGACAACAGAGAAAGAAAGAAAATACTTAAAACATCTGCCCATAATGCTAACATTAAACAACTTCCAGATTTGGAAGCAGCAATTAGTGCTCAATCATTAGATACATCGTTCATTGAATGTGAGGATTAAAGGAGAATATAGGTGGGGTGACTTTGAGGATGCAGAACGTTCATCCATGGTTTACTTTCTACGCTCTATCACTATAAATGTACATAGAGATGGCCATGTTGTGCGTGTGTATGACACGCCCATCATGCTATCGTTCCACAGTGCCTGGTTTTGTGACAAAATTACGTGAATTCATTTGTTGGTTGATTATAACGACTTGTTTCCATCATTATAAGGTAATCTCAGGTCAAGCTATTTTTTTGTTATTCTGACAGTTTTTATTATGTTTCTTTTTTTGGAAGATTATTTTAGCGTGCAGGATTTGACTATTGATAATATGTGATCGTTGTGTTTGATTGTTAGATTTTGTTATGCTTTAGGGGCGGGTGGCTATTATTTGTGTCATTCTTTGGAAAAAAAAGTTTTTCAAATTTAAATCAAAGTGAAAACTAGTTACATCTTAATTGGATACTTTTTGTAGTAGTTTTTTTTAATATAAAGCATTTCGTTTTCGAATTCAGTCACTTGACCATGTCTGAAACAGTTTTTCTCACCAACTCTTACAATATTTTTTATCATCAGTTGTTAACTTAAGTTATCTTTCCTCCAATCATAGTTTACATCCGAATACGACATCGTTGGTTTTATCTTTCTCGTCGCCTTTACAAGTTCAGCGAGAAAGGCAGATTCGTCAACTAAGGATGTGGCTATTCCACATTCAAAGTTGATTCTTAAACTAATGTCAGCACGCACTATTTACGACCTTAGCCGGTTAAATTGCGATTTAATGCCACACATGATATCTCAAAACTGATAAGCGAAGTATGGGTCGATACTGACATTTCTTATTAAAAAGATAGAAGTGAGCTCAACCAATTTCGGGAGTATGGCTGTGACAAGAAAGACAATGATTTTAGTCACCAGGTGCATTGAAAACAATTAGCTGTATACCCCGCTATATGAAACCGTTCACCGTAAACCTTGGTACCGTGAAGCCGTTCACCGTAAAACTCGATATCGTGAAACTGTTCATCGTAAACCTCGGTACCGTGAAACTGTTCATCGTAAACCTCGGTACCGTGAAACCGTTCACCGAAAACCTCGGTACAGTGAAACCGTTCATCGTAAACCTCGGTACCGTGAAACCGTTCTTCGTAAAACTCGGTACCGTGAAACCGTTCTTCGTAAAACTCAGTACCGTGAAACCGTTCTTCGTAAAACTCGGTACCGTGAAACCGTTCTTCGTAAAACTCGGTACCGTGAAACCCTTCACTTTATACTCCGGGATCATGAAACTGTTCACTGTAGACTCCGCTACTGTAAAACTATTTATTATCAGAAACCGTAGTAAGTTATATCGTTTAATGAACATTCATTAATATACAAAGGGCCAGACGAATGGCGAGTTTTAATTTAACTCTTGTCAAAGAGTATTGGAGCTTTATTAAAGCATCATAATTTGTATTTCTAATTATATTACATCAACTCACTCAAGCCATCTTGATGTAAAATATGCTGAAACCGATAAGCATTTATAATAATAATAATAATAATAATAATAATAATAATAATTTTTATTCGCAATAATAATAGTGATGTTTTTACACGAGCAGAAAGCGAATGACTGTATTTACGAGAGCGTGAATATCATGTTGCCTTAACACCCTCACAAACGTCTGTCTGTAAATTGGAGTTATTTAAGTGTTGTTGTTGTTTGTGGTCTTTAGCAATATTTTATTTTTCACACAGGTAGAAGGCAAATACATTTTTATCACATTAGTACAAACGCAAAGAGTTCAGTTCCTTCGAATGTGGGTGCGCGGGGGTGTTTCTGAGTGTGTAGGTGAGAGCGAGAAAAACAGATAGAGACTGAGAAAGCTTGTGTGTTAAAATTGTTGTTTATTAAGTCAGTTTGGCTGTGTTGAAAACCACCTGCATGTACTTATTAAACTGTGCATGAAAACAAGTTTCCTCAAGGCAACATCATATCCCTTCAGACGTATGTGTAAAAGTGAGTGTTGATTATTATTATTATTATAAGTATTATTGTAAACATATATATACACAAACATGTGTACATATATTAAAAGGAATGAAAATAATACACGATGTAATGTATATTTAACATTTGTAATATTCATTTCTACCTGTTTGAAAAAAGGTCTTGTGAATTTTAAATATCCGCTTATGGCGAATCTAGCAAATCTTGAAAACCGCTACTCCTTTCGTTTCAGCTCCTTTTTTGTGTAAAATCGATTGGTTTTTGTGAAAGGCAATCGTAATTAGTGTTGGTTTTTGCGTTAATTTCATCTAAACATCCTGTTTAGGTCAGCTACGTTTATCAAATTGTGCTCGGCGTGTACGCTCCTCCCTCGTTCTTCGCTGTCGAACTTAAAGCAATTATGGCAACGCGAATGGCGGCGCAGTTTGCCGAATTCTGACAGCAAACGGCAAAGAAGCAAAAGAAAATTTCAAAAGCAAATACATCCGACAAACAGAAGAGGGAAAGAGCAAGAAGGAAAGAAAATAAATCAATTTCAAATGAAAAACGAACGGTTCCAGTTTGAAGATGCGGACATTTAATCTGCGCGGTTAGTGTTGAAAATGCTAATTGGAACTTAAGCGTGACAGACCAGCAAAATATAGAAATGCGTAAAACACGAGACGAACAAAAATATAATTCGTGAAAAGACATGATATTTCAAAACTAAGCCTGAGAGACTAAAGGAAAAAAAATATTTAAAACTTAAGCATGATAGACTGTGAAATCTCATTTAAACTTATGCGTGACACAATAAAAAGATCTCATTTCAACTTAAGCATGAGAGATAAAAATATGTGATTTCGAAAAGCGTGATAGACCATCAGAAACTGTTATTTCCAAAATGTGTGACAGACCAATCGATCGTATGACGGACATGGCTTCTTATAGAGATACGTGGACGCCGCATCTAAAATACAAATGATGTCTTAAATAAAGACAAGTCTAATAGAACCAATTTGCGGCCATTTTCTATTCCAAGAAAATAAAAAACAAAACCGAAGACACAAACGAAGCAAAAAAATCCCATAGCTAAAACATATTTCAATTTTGTAATCAGAGATCGAGCATTTAAACTAGTTCACGTTATTTCTCAGTTTCAATGCGATAATGCGAACCATTTAGAGAAACTAAGATATTAACTAGACTGTAAAATGTAAAATGATCCACGTACTGAACGACGGAAAAATGTTTTTATTGATAATCACTGTACACGCTCTAAATATATAAATTAGAAAAGAGAGAATTGCTAGTGAAATGAATGAACACCAATTTTATAGCAATTAATATGTGGCGGTATATGTGTGTCTTTGTATCTGTGATTTGTCCTCATGATGGCGTTACTGTTGGGTTGTGATAATGATAAACCGGCTTAGATTCAAGAAAATTGAAACGAAAAAAACGGACAATCGTATAGAATCCTGTTTTACCTTATTCTGCTAACAGTTGGAGGCAGACGGGAATATTTGTCATTGGTTGATCCATGGGGTTAACTGACTAATTGTAATAGAGATGGAAAAATAACTTCAACCAAAAAATAGATTAAAAAATGACTGAAGATCTGCACATGAAACGTAAAAGTGACTCTGCTTAAACCCCGATGGTGTCCTAAAAGGTTGAAGGCTACGCGTCAGTTAAACGGACGTTCCAAGTTTACAGGTTTATCGAATTAAGCGCGAGGACTTAAAATATACGTTGCTGAAGATTTGTAATTAAATATTGTTTTTAATAAATGTGAGTATTTACTTCTTTTACGTGGTTGGACACAAAGTTAAATAAGGGTTTTAAAAGCCTGTAAACTAGGAGAGGCGCACTCTGGACTACAAAAATGCCCAAGCAGCCCCGTAGGCATACCCCGATAGTCGCGCCTAAGGTGATTAGCTATAAACCAACCTCTTCTCAAAAGGAGAAGGTAAAGCCTTGGAGAGTGAACTGCACAGAACCATACTTCAGACCGACAGATGCAAGGGCATCACCTACTACAATAATTACTCAGACACTGTCTGACTTTTGTTGAAGATATATTTTCGACTGATAAATGTATTGTCAAATATACACATGGCGTGTTACATCCTTTATAATGAAGACTAATTACAACCTATTGATGTTGTCATTAATATACAGGGTGAGTTCAAGTTACGTGAACGCTTTTACATTACTACTGGCTGACTGACTCAGATTGGAGCACAGAAGGCTTATTGCAAATTTGATTTTTGATCGGCAACAACAGTGCGTCAGATGTTTTCTGGGTGGGTTCCAGATTGTCGCCCACCAAGCCGTTAAACAAAATATCGCATCTATGACAAATCTGTATCACAGAAGCCTAGTGTAATATCTATTCTGATGATACTACACTGCATCTATTCTGTATTCGGTCAGAAAAAGATTAATCTTTTTAGACTGAGGCAATTTTAACTTTTGTCCTAATCCAGAGTGCTCTTCTTTGGAGAGCTGTATTTCCCCATATTAAAAACCGACTTTGTGTCTAACTTTGCCTCGTATGGATGCAAATAAATTCGGACAAATCTGTATTCGCTTGGTCAGTAGCGATACACTATAAAACAACACCCCTCATATTATTCGAGAGCATACACACCCCCTTTTCAAGATGAATGTGTGATGTTCCGTGACCGCTACACGTATAATTGGCTCAAATGTCTTTGCAAAACCAACGGTGACTGAAAACGTTTACTCACAAATATCGAAAGAATTATCAATTGATAACATTTTGAAACTTACGGTAGACAACTTCTATTATGTTCTGCAATTTGAAATGAGCCATCCCTCTTGTTAATTTTTTATTTTTAGGTGATTATTTAAAAATGTTTCATATTAGCAGTCATCTGAGTCGGACTTAATCATTTTAAAAATAAAGTTTACCTAAGTACGTTGTTGTATTGTTAATAACACGGTACAACAATAACAAATGAAAATTGGCAAGTATTTCTCACATGAGGTTAGATTAAGCAGAAAAATTCCATTCGAAGTTAAAAGATTAGGATTGGGGCTACGTGTTAGGATATGACTGCGCAGACAGGAAGTCGAGTGACACGTAGCAGATAAACTGATACATTTCCCCCTTGTTTCTAAAGAAGCATGTTCGTGTTAGAACATTTACTCTGTCTAAAAAGCAGGATGGGTTCAAGGAAGACTCACAAAGCGTTACGCAATATCAACAAATATATGCATACTATAGAAAAAGAGAAAATCAACACTAATTTTGCAATCCCTAATAATTGAGTGCTACTAGTTTCGATATATTTACAAGCGCTTCTATTATAAAGAAGACAGGAGATTTATTCATTTCATGTCAAACCAGAATATACATTGTATACGGTTCATTGTGTATTAATTGAACAAAAATTGCTTGTTGACACGTAGCTGTAGAGAAAGTGCTAGTCCATATATTTTCAGTAATAGTAGCGCATACATGAAGTGAACATATTTGTTTGGCTTGGAACTTATATATCCGATTTCAAAACTCGCAGTTGTATTCATAACACTAATCACATACAGACTTGTGATCAGAAGACAACTGCTTTAAAATGGTTCTATTTTAATTTTAAAGTCTAAACTGGTCGCCAGATTTGACTGAGTTGAATTAGAATCAGCTGATTTTAGATGATGGCGGCTTGTAAGATTACGACCTTCGTAATCGCAATGTAAATTTTGGTCTGCCCACATGATTCTATTCGTCATGATTTAATAGTTTGGTTTTAATTTGTGTTCGTCTCTATTTTCCGATATTCGTTTTTGTTTATTCAAACACGAACGCATGGCCAGCCATATTTGGACGAATACAATAACGTTTTGTTATTTCTGGAGATTGTGCCAGTTTTTAAACTTCCACAATGTTCAATTATATCTGTTTATTTTAGATATTTTAGTATAAATAAATAACAATAAGTACTATCATATAATAATAAGTATCATATTATAAATAATAAGTAGTATTCTGTATCTATTAGTATAAATAAAGATTTCGTTATTTTTAGATTAATGTGTTTTACCAGAAATTCTTTAATGATATAATATTTATCGAAATCACCAATTTAATGAATTGACTCATGTAATTATATTGGTTGTTGTTTGCATAATGATTGAACAGTTTCACTTCGTAGCCTTCTTTAAGTATATGTCACACCAATTTAGCTTTTAGGAATGTCGGAATAAAAACTCACAAACACACACATGCATATATATATATATATATATATATATATATATATATATATATATATATATATATATATATATAGATAGATAGATAGATAGATAAAGAGATTAATCCCTCTGCGTTCCTAATAGTAAACGAAACTTCCGTGAGCAAAGTTTGTTTCTAAGAACTACCTGTCTGTTGAACTCAACACTAAGGGGTTGATTCCCAGCTGACTACAACATTTTCAAGTCCAATGTAAACAAATTTATGTTAGGCCGTCCTTTTATATAATCAAATGTTGCCGAATTTCAACTATCGCTACCAATCCTCATGGTGTTGTCTCACCGTCCACCTTACAAACTCATTAACCCGTATCCTCAAGTGGCGTTTGGACCTTGATAAGCGGTGACACGTTAGAACATATATATATATATGTTTTGAGATAGAGATTTTCAACCCTTTCATGATATTCGTCATCATTCAACTGTCAATCTCATTAAATAGCTATTATTCTCGTTATCCTATTAACCTTAATTTTCGAGTGTTTTTTTAGCTGACCTATTTGTAAATAAAAGAAAAATAGTTCCTTGTGACATAAGTTTAAGCGGTTTCTAGGCGACTGGAGAAGATGGTGGCCTATATTAAAATTCTAAAAAAATCATGCTATTCAATTTCATATATTCATTTCTTGTAAGAATTATATTTCAGTAAAAAATTACTAGTACTTAATAATAGGGGGTTACTTTCCAATCGGGTTGTATTACTGATAGAAACAGTTACAGCATTATGTGTTTTTAGGTCGGGTAAAATTTAAAATAAACGCAGTTAAATTATTTTTCACCTGAAGCTGTTTGTAACATCGTAGTGGACCAATATATATATATATGGTGTGTGAGTCCATTTATGTTGGTACTTTTCTGTCAAAGTGCCGAAATCTTCCCATTCCTAGAACGAAATAATTGACGACGGATCCCAAATAAAAGAAAACTGGAAAATGTTCAAAATCAGAATTCAATTATCAGTTGAAAGGAACAGCGGGTTTTAACATATCTTGCGTTGGCATTTGATCAGGATATTTTTTTTGTTCCTTAAAGGTCAAACTGCCAAGAAATTGCATCTTGTGGTTGAAAGATGCTTCAATTTAATATCATGGAGAAATCTTATTATCTGCACACACACGCATATATTTAATGAAATATTCTGAAAATAAAGCACATTATGTCTATTGTACTTGCCTTTTTCGGCTACAGGTTCGAATCATGTTGAACACTACTTTTGTATTCGATGTTTATTTCCTTTTTTATTTTGCAATGCCACGGATCGTATACAAGAATTTTTATCAATGTATATATTTGAAATATAACATGGCCGTGTTGGAGACATCTTCACACTCTCCCAAAGAGAGATGCATTAAGGAAAGACTCCAGGGAATTTATTTCAGAAATTATGTTCTGTATTACGCTGCTATGTATATCCTAGGTTTATGAAATTTAAATCATATGTATAAACTTTTCTGGGGAAAACAATGGTTCGAATCCCTAAGGGCCCTACTCATCTAAAGGTATTATTTGGGCTAACCCTCCTTTAAAACTTTAAATATATCTTATTGTAATTGAATTAATATAATATGTATACAATTCTCGGGGGAAGACAATGGAAGTGGTCCCGAATCTTTACGTTACCTTCTATGTACCGAATATTTACGTGCCCCCCACCTCTAAGTAATCCATAGTGATAGAATTACGTAAAACCTAAAAGACGTGTATACGATTTTAACTAAATTTGAACCATATGTATAAAACACAAGTTCAGAGAGTTTTACAATATTCTAACTTCATCCGACTACATTAAGGGGGGGGGGAGAAGCGAACCAGTAAAGACAAATAAATTAATATGGTGTTATAGGCATAGGGAAAAATACCTAGCAGTAACAATGATTCAATCCCGAGCAACGTCGACTCTTCCTGTTGGTATGCTGTATATTATATTATATCCGCAAGTAAACAACTGATAAATGAAACTATTTCAAGTATTTTGACGAGTCGATAAAGAACATCTATTTCATTCGATTCTGACATTTCTCTTTCTCTTTTTTCTTGTTTTAACCTTAACACTTCAAACGTTTTCTTTCTTCTTTCTTTTTGTAAATGAACGTATTGAACGTTAATCTATATGAATATGAATATCAGTGTGAACACAGGCGAAAGAAATGCTTAACAAGCAGATCTTTTTGTAAAAAAATGTCGTTGAATGTGTTGCATTAGATTTATTATAACTCTGTATAATAACGTTTTTAATAGATTAATCCAGTTAATGTTTAGTGTTTTTTTCGGAATCCATTGTGCATAGAAAAAATACTAGATTATCATTGAGAAATTTTGAGCTTTGAACCCTTTGGAGTAATTTGATAGAATAAAATAAAACAAAGTTCTTAAAAAACATCAACGAGAGACAATTGGAACGAAATTGCATCAGCTTCTTCAATAATGTAAACTTCGCACTTCAACTGTTTCAGCAATTCCTTTAAAATAACATCCACGTTGTAGGCTCGAATACATAAACCCCCACACACATATATATATATATATATATATATATATATATAAATAAATATATATATATATATATATATATATATATATATAAATAAATATATATATATATATGAATAAATATATATATATACATATATACATATATATAACATATATAAAATATCTCTCTATATAATATATATACACAATATATAAAATATAAAATATCTCAATATATAATATATATATAAAATATATAAAATATCTATATATAATATATATCTATACACACATAATATATATATATATATAAATATATATATATATATATAAATAAATATATATATATATATATATAAATAAATATATATATATATAAATAAATATATATATATATATATATAAATAAATATATATATATATAAATAAATATATATATATATATATAAATAAATATATATATATATATATAAATAAATAAATATATATATATATATAAATAAATATATATATATATATAAATAAATAAATATATATATATATATAAATAAATATATATATATATATAAATAAATAAATATATATATATATATATATAAATAAATAAATATATATATATAAATAAATATATATATATATATATAAATAAATATATATATATATATAAATAAATATATATATAAATATATATATAAATATATATATAAATAAATATATATATAAATATATATATAAATAAATATATATATAAATATATATATAAATAAATATATATATAAATAAATATATATATAAATAAATATATATATATAAATAAATATATATATATAAATACATATAAATACATATATATATAAATATATATAAATACATATATATACATATATAAATAAATATATGTACATATATAAATAAATATATGTATACATATATTTTTCAATCGTCTCATAATAGTCTTCATCATTCAGCTGACAATCTATCTACTCTAATCCTCAAGTGTTTTTGGTCTTGATGAATGTATAACTAATTAGTTAAAAAGGGTCCTAACCAAAACAGAAATGCTTTGTCGATCTACTCAGATTACTTACATAAATATAGATCTTTGAAATAGATAAGATAATCAGTTGCAGTTTAGAATTTGAGCAACATGTACAATACCGATGTACGTTTATATCATTCAGAAGACAGATCAACTCTTGTATGTGAGGTACAATCAAAGTGTTCAGTAAATAAACTGAATATTAAATGGTCCCTATTTACTTGCCTCCCTATGAGGGCAAAGTCAGAAACAAGTTCGGCTTTTAATGTGGGGAAAACCCAGCTTGCTAAAAGGGGGCACTCTAAATTGGGACACAAATATACATTGTTTCAGTCTAGCCGAATAAAGAAAGGTCAGAGAACAGCACCAAAACAGACACCAGACGTTGCTCCCAGCCAAAGGGTCGTCACCCTCATTCTACCGTTTTTGAACGTTGTTCCATTTACCTACGTCCTCAATTCCGGACCACGAAATGAGAGAAGTTGCCAACGTCTATGTTCCTCATCAAGAGGCCATGCAGCCGTCGTTTACTCATATTATAAACAATATTAACAGCCGTGATAGAAAAAATAACGATATTAAAAATATTATCTTCTACTTTGCTGTTGACTAATAACCTTTTATGCGATGTATTTTCTTTACTAAATCAATTTGCTGTCCATTAAAAACTGATCTTTAGCCAAGAAGTCAAATTCGCTAAAACAGTCATAATACAGCAGTCCGCACGAAAAGATATTAGCAAAATACGATTTGTAACATTTAGCTTGTTTACTGCCGTCTTCATCGGAGCGCAGAAATTTGATATGTAGCCTTATTTCACGGTCATGTGGCTTTTTTCATTGTACAACGGAAAACATGACAGGTAATCATACTAATTCGGTAGTTCGATTTTATGAGTTTCATAGAAAGTAGATGTGAAACCGAGCCATAGGACTCGTTGTCACATTTCAAAATGTAGACATAATTACATATAATTATGTTTACTAAGGAATCCCGACTTATCAAGGCCAAAAGGCCACTCGAGGATAAGGGATTCATGAGTATGTAAGGTGGACGGTGAGATAACTCTTTGATTATTGGTAATCATGGTGGAAGTTTGGGAAAAGTTGATTATTTAAGAGCACGGCTCGACAAGAATTGGTTTACATTGGACTTGAAAACGACGATGTTGTAGTCAGCTTGGGAAGCATCCCTCCGGTATTGTGTTCCACATACGGGTAGTAGTTCTATGAAATACACTTTTCTCATAGAAATTTCGTTTAGTTTTAGGCAGAGAGAGAGAGAGAGAGAGAGAGAGAGAGAGAGAGAGAGGAAAAAATTTTATTATTTAAAAGCTGAGTTAATCAACGCTTGTTTCGCTACGGCGTTTTGCTATATATTTTGATGACACTAACCATTATGCTAAAATATTTCTCAGTTTAGAGATTGAGTTATGTTTGCAAAAAACTTCCATTTTAAATTGTTCAAATTAGCCGCAATTTGTAATTAACTAACCAAGTGGCTCATCTCCTGAGCTTTTATCTATCACTCTCACTTTATTTTTACTAAGGCTCTTATTGATTTCGTTATTTATCACTCTCACTTCCGTCACTCTCTAGCTCTCTTTTTATCTCTGTGTATTAAGAGTCGAAGTTAATAAAAAGGTCGAAATGATCCATCATAAACACAAAGGGGTGCCACTACAGCAGGAATACTATTAAACACATAGCTGTAGAGAGACAAAGAAATAATAGAGAGAGATGGAGAAAAATTTAGGGAGCAGTAATTGACTAATTTAGAATTTTATATTTTTTATATTCAACTGACTTTACAAGCTCACTTTTTCCTGATTCAAATAATCCAACCTGACCGCAATCAGCGAACCAACGGGTCACATTTTTCTTTAGTCCCATATAACAGCGTATTAGGCAAGGTAAATGATTAATTGAACACAAACCGCTATTTCACTCAGAGCTTAATGGGGTTATTCACACCTTTACCAATAGTATTACAGTTTAAGTGAATGTAATAGATCTGAACATATTTGATCTAGCCTAACCGATCCCATCTAATTCGGTATCCATTTCACCACTCGTGGCTCATCCATGACACAATAATTTAATACAATTATCTGCCGCTATGATTTCAAAGAAATTGTAGTTTCTAAAAGGTATCTAGTTTAATTGGAGACATTAGACAGTTATCCAAGAGAATCTAGCTAACAGATAGAAATGTTAGCAAGTATGAGTCAAACACAAAGTTGCGATTCTGATAGTAAAACCCTTAAGACACGAGTAAGTACTTCTGTATTCCCTCTTTTATCCTGTTAAGCGAAAGTACTGCCACAAAAATGAGAGTAGAAAGTGGACCATGGGTTTACTTTCGGCAGCCTCGTAATTCTCGCTTCACTTATTTTATCTGTCAGTCTTCACATTCCATGAGCGATGTTTCTGACAAAGAGGGAAGAATTGCTGTTTTCTAGGTCGGAATCTATCAATGTAACACTTATCGTTGGCTAGTTTTTGAACTTAAAGTATTTTAGTTCCTTACATCAAGTGGCTTCATGACTTGTCTGGATCGATTTCTATTTAAAAATGAATAAATGAATGAAATATAACATTTTATTAGGAATGTGATATTATAGCTATCATCTCTATCGACATACTCACCAAGTTTTGTCAAATCAATTTTTAAAGGCAAAATTGCACTTTTTGTTATAATTGATTGAAAATGAAACATTAAAATCTGGACATCTTAACCCTTAAACGCTTTATTTTTTTAAATTTTAGTTTTAATCAAATTTATCAAGTGAAAAACGTTCCATAGGGCTAATATAAAGTAGTATAAATGTTTTTTGGAAAAAAAAAAGAATTATTGAATAAAAATACATGATGCTGCAAATGTGCAACATATGGTATACAATTTGACATGTACAAAAACAAACTACAATGCATGTACCTGAATAATCATAATACACAAGAGAACCATGAAATAATGGTTACTTACAATTATAATGAGCAGAATAAGGCAGATGACACACCGAAGCCTCATCGCCCGTGACATCGAAGATACTGATTACCTAATAAGCGGGTGTGCTGATGCAACATCATACTAATACCTACTCACACTTGCCAACAGGCTCGTTGAAGATGTGAAACAAGTTACAGTTTGACACATTTTCGTTGAATATTATATTAAATAGGCAGTTTGTTGGAATGTGTCATATTTGAAACAACAAGCATTTAAGGGTTACACTTTGAACAACGCTCATGTCAAATGTTTTTATTAACGCTTCCGTAACGACACGCGTAGGCCGGTCTCACAGGAAATTATACGTTTAAACAGAAACAATAATTGCTTTCTCGATTGTTAATATTTCAACTGCAAAGTACGGGCGTCTTTCCTGTTCCTATTACCGCCAAGTACAAGTGCAATTCGTTTCAATGTATATGGAGCCGGTCTGTACAAAGCTTATAGATATCAAAAACACAGACACCGGAGTTCGAATATGATATGTGTGTGTACTTAGTTCTAATATCCAGTTTGATTTTTTTTTTGTTGCGTGCATATGTGGACGTGAATTTCGTGTCAATTAGTATATATTTTATATCATCTAATGTACGTTTTGTCTGATTAAAATATTTCCCTATTTGACACCACGATTTTTTTTAGATATTAAGCTTGTGTTCTTGAATTTAAATCTAAAAGCTTATTTTGTTTCGCCTATGAATCTGCTATTTTGACATTTCGTAAAGGAGATAGGAAATATACCATTTGGGCTATCACAGGTAAAGTGTGGCGGTTGTATTTAGATGTGAGTAGTTTGAACTCTAAATGGATAATATTATACTAAATGTTGACGAACAAAATACCTAGGTATAGTTGTGTTATTGTGCAGTTTTGAGTAAGTGCTTTATTATACATGTAGTTAATAAATCAGATTTTCTTAAGATTGAAATGTTTTGGAGTGTCATTGAAGAATTGTTTAATATCTTGTTAGTTATATGTTTTTTTTATAATGGGTAACGGACTCTCATATATATATATATATATATATATATATATATATATATATATATATATGAGCAGCATCGTTTTTGAAGATATATTTCATTAAATATTACGGACACAATTGGTCTGCATCTTTTCTGTGATCCTATCTGAATTCCTTACTAATGTTCGAGTTAGAGGCTGAAGCTACTCGATGTACGGCAAACACCAGCCCGAAACTCTTAAACAAATAAGGAATATACAAAGGATCAAATAAAATTTATTCACACACAAGTTTTCCGTAATATTTAATAAAATATATATTTTTAAGGAACGTTATATCTTGCATTCGTATTTACTTTTATTATTTTCTCGACTCTGTTCCACATAACTGCAGACAAAAAATACAATCAGCTGACATTCAAGAAGTCCTAACATCCAACAACAAAACATATACAAATAACTGCAGGTAATAATTAAATATCCTCGAAGCAATTTTCAACACAGATGACCTAACATAAAAAAAATCAAATTAAACAGATACTAACATCTAAAAGGTTTTAAACAACTACTAATATATATATATATAAATCAATAAAAATGAAAATGAATAACGAGTAGATTGCACATTTCCCCCCGAACATGTTAAACTAAGACAACTATACACCAAGAACATACTTCCTGATAACAATCGCGCATTAGATGGACCATGCAATAAACTTAAATTCTTTTCACAGAAACCCCTCACCGATAAACATAGCTCACAGTCGAAAAATAATTTAAAAAATACGAAAAAAAAGAAAGTTCTATAGTGTGTAATCCAATCTCACGGCATAGCAACTTTCTGCCAAAATACATATATTTTTGTAGCCCCCTTGCCGATTTAAGTACTAATCAGTCGATTCTACTTAAATATATAACATTCATAATTATTCACGCACCAAAGACTGTGTTTTCTTATCGAACAGAGATGGGTTTAATAATTAAACCTCGATTGAAGAAACGGTTACATTCGGTATCTTTACTCATGTGGTTCGAGTTTCCAGTTTTCCGCGGAATGTAAGGTATCGATAAATGATAAAACTAATGCATGGTGTCCACTGAAATCTAAAAGAAAATTGTACAAATAATTTAGCCCACTGGCTATTTCACACACACACACACATATATATATATATATATATATATATATATATACAACACTAACTCCAGTCTTCTTATTTAAATCTAAAAAAAACACAAAAAAAACAAACAAAACCCTAATCCTGAAGACGACTACGAAAGTCGAAAGCGCTCGAGAAAATGGCCAAATTAAAAACTATCGGCGAAGTACGATACGGATTGCCACCTGAAACCAGAAAGATGGCTCGACGGTTTGGGAACCTCACGAGGAAAATATACACACGCGAATGTTCCGTGTGTTCAACAACGCATGCTTAGATAATGACTTGCTGCCTAA
>OY744515.1:154604157-154611657 GCA_963556195.1 Sepiola atlantica | reverse complement strand
TTGTTTATTGTCTGAAGAATTAACAAGTGTTTTCAAACTCTTGACGATCCAACTATCCTTTTTCGACGAAAGTCTGAATATTTGTTAATTCTTTAAAACAATGGCAAAAATCGAAAAATAAATATAAGTATTCTAATGCTGAAGAAGTATGTATGTCTTTTATTTTTTCATTTCATCGCTTTCGCGTTTTTCTATCTATTTATTTATTTATGTGTCTTTCTTTCTTTTATATTTTATTCTTTCTGTCTTTCGTACTTTGTATAATGTTCATATCTCTATCGCTTTAGTTTCCTGGCTTTTTCTATTTGTCTATCTAATCACTTGACTCACATATATCTCTTTCACCATATCTATCTATCTATCTCTTCTTGTGTGTTCAACGCACTTACCACGTTCGCGTTTTCATGCGTGTCAATAAGCGAAGTGAACAAGTCATTATCAGTCAAACACGATCTTCCACTGTTGGCCTTCTGATTAAACATTCCTAAATTTGTCCTCGCTTCAGGTGTGGTGCAGAGGGGCAGATAGGATTTTGTACGTGCGCAAATACATTCAACCCCAAACCCCCATTGACACATACACGCAAACACAAGACAGTGGAGACGAGCTAGCTAAAAAAAAAGAAGAGGAAAATGCGCATGTGCAGGTTCACCGCGTGTATACACGCACGTAGAGACATACATACCAACAGGCACAGGGATGACACCCGCTCAGAGTAAACGCATTCATAGGCATCAAACCAGACATTTCCATATGCAACAAATCTGAAGTACTACTTTCATTATTGATGTAACGTTCAATGGCTATGGCCCCAATAGCGCGGAACATAAAAAATATATATCAGAAATTTACGAATAACTTGAAAACAACATGGACCTTGAAAGAATAAAAACACATGATATGGGGTATGTGTAACTTGCCTTATGGGAATTTTTTTTAAATACGTAGACACATTTCCTGGAAGAGCAAACTGCAGCGAAGTGCCAAAGCCGTCCACTTAAATAATCGAATTCTGCCAAACTTCCACCATCATTACAAATCATCACGGTGTTGTCTCAACGTTTTCCTGACACTCATTAACACTTATCCTCGAGTGGCCTTTGGGATTTGATAAAAGGTGATTCTTTAGTAAAAACAAACCTCGGATATACATTTAATTCACAAAGAAATCAAGTGCTTGTCCCAAGAGCACCCCCACCCGAATACTTAGAATTAACCAAACAAAAATTGTTGAAAAATACGACACAAGTAGATATACCGGTCACGTAAGTCAGAAGTTTTTAGAGGACACTTTTACAGTCCACACAAGCAGATACGAACACAAGTTAGACACGCTGACAGTGGAACATGCTCAGACACTGTGAAAAAAAGACACGCGTCCGTACGCCAACTCCCTGCATATTATATGTACTCAGCCGGTCAGACTCAAAGACTCGCGCTCTGGAACAAAATACCCGTTTAATGTATAATACTTATTCGACTTGAGTTCAATTCAAGTCGGACGAGTTGCTTTATTGTTTTAGGAAGAGTATAAAATCCCGAATTAAACATAACAGTAAAACTATCAATTACTGTTCACTGAATCGTGCAAAATAATTATTGTGTTTTGACATCCAATGACCCATAAAAGGGGGTTATATGCCGTAAACCAAAGACATAAAAGTAAATATAATGATCTGTTTACAATTATATATATATATATATATATATATATATTATTTCATGTATCCACATAACATTTTATAAGGAGATATAATCTTTTATCTATCAATTTTCAGTATTTACTTCAACAGTGCCCAAGACGTGAGTAAAACTAGGTAGTAAGTTATATATATATATATATAAGTTATGAAAATATATCATGGCAATTAAGCTACACAGAGCCTTCCGCCTTTTATCCCCGTAGGGCATCGTCATGCTAAAATGCATGGAGTTTGCGTTGCCGGGTGTTTTTAAGTCACCCCTATAAAAAAACAGAACAACAGAATAAGAAGTAAAATAAACCGAACCTTAGTGTGTGAGAAGCATTACCATTGGCTAATGGAAACATTAACCAGTAGGAGGAAATAACAAATAATCTGATTGCTTAACTAGATAGACTAAACACTACCTGTATATAGAAAAACACCCAGCAACACAAACTCTATGCATTTTAGCCTGCCGATTCCCCATGGGGATAAAACGCGAAAGCCTCTGTGTAGCTTAATTGCCATAAATATATTTTCAGAACTTACTGCCTAGCTTTACTTACGTATTTAGCAGTGTTGAAGTAAATACTGAAAATCGATACATAAAATATATTTCCTTATAACATTTTATGTGGATACATGAAATAATAATACTATTATATATGTATGTGTGTCTGTGTTTATACGCTGCCTGATGGGTGGAGCTCTCTGACAGAGACAATTGGGGTTTCTACTTAGCGTAACAATATTCTTCATTAAAAATTGAGTTTTCACGGTTACTAATATCGTAAAAAACTATAAATAAATGATTTCATTAAAATACGATATAATTTCTCTCACTTAGCAGATTCGGCGGTTTAGTGACTGAGTTAGACCTTATCAATGTGGCTAGACGTAGCGAGATTTTGAATGAGAAAACAGCTCTCTATGGACTATATTGTATAAATACACACACACACACACACTTGTATATCATTCGTAGACAGCATGTTTTACCATTTTACGGCTCTTCATTGTGGCTAAAAAGATTCAAAGCTGAAAAAAGCAGAATACCAGACTAATTCGCTGAACCAATCCAAATAAATGTATTTGATTTGTATTATTCAAACTACTGTTTTCATCTTGCATAGTATTCTCACAATGTTTCGGCCGATGTAACCGCCGACCATCTTAAGTTGCGTCTTATTGAACTCGGGAATATGTATGTCAGATTCAGGAATCTGTACGGAACACTTGCGATACGGATATAAGCGCTATGTTATCATCAATTCTAAATCAATGTTCTGGAGGTTGAAAGTCTAACATCCAGTACGAACGATGCTAAAAATATAATTAATAATTACTTAAGACTGTTTCCTGGGCATGGCTGAGAGAAAGCTACCACCGTGTATGTAATCAAATAGTTCTGTTCGAAATTCCGTACAAATTATCGAATTCGACGACACCCCTGAAGAAGGGCAGAGGTTATCTTCGTCGAAACGTTGTGAGAATAGCATCCAAGATGAGAGTAGTAGTCTGAATAACCAAAATTATCAATCGTCATCTAAAAGATTTCGAAACATGAATAGACCGAGTCGTGGTAAAATTAGTGTGATGGAAGCTGGTAATCAAGAGTGGTGCTGAATATCACGAGAACAGAACAATGAATCACCAGAATAACTAGAACCAGGTTGGAAAACCCAGCAGATGAATCCGAAATTCATGTTAAAAGCACTCATCAGACAAGCAAAAGTATTATATTCTTCCAGTGAAAGCAAAGTTATAGAAATAGCAAGGAGGGTATATATTTACCCTATTATGAATATACAGAAAATCTATGGGATTTCTTAAGTGTCTTTTAGAAAGAGATATCGTTTTGTAATTCTTAAAGCTCTGGATCGGAAATAATCCTATAAAATACTTAATACAAAATTGTACAAGATCCAAGCTTTACCACAGTTGGTTGCTCCTAAAATAAATAGATTTATTGCAACAAAGATTTAATCCAAAAACATGTTTATGTTTATGAAATACAAAATCTACTTCAAATCTGTAGCTAATGAAGTCGCTAAAAAAAAATGGTTAGATGATTCTACCGCTCCAAAAAGTAACACACTCCTGATTCTATCCCCTACCTGTCTAAGAGTCAGATACGCCATAAGATGGAATAATGCGTCAACACGTGCTTAAATGTCCCTTTTTTGTCTTGACAACGTTCAAAAGCTACTTCGCAATCAAGTGGGGCAGATGTCTCCCCACAGCCCTTTTCTCACAGAAGAGACGTTGCAATTCTGTATCGTAATTTTCACAGTAGTTCCAATCCCTGGTCTCCACACTGTAAAACATTCACAGTAAGAACTCGTCTCGTACCCACCACTGCAAATAACTTCCCTTTCTTCCATAAACGGAGTTTTGTTCCCCAATCTTACCATAGGGCTGCTATATGCAGACTTAAAGATAGTCTTCTTCAAGCCCAATGTCAACGAATACTGGTCTATTCGTCCTCTTATGTTATCACATTGTCCATTCCACCAATCGTTACCAATTTACTGGTAGTAGTGTTCATCAACCAAATAACAATCTCATTGACCCTTATCCGCGAGGAAGTGTTGGCACTGGTAATTAGTGTCTTATTAGTTCATGTAAAATAAATATAAAGTTCTCAAATGTCCGAGCTGTATCTATTTTGTTTATTTTCAAGAAGCAGACACGGACGGAACGAGGAGATAAGTAGATCAACAGGCATCTCTTTTATTTTACGCCAACTTGAAGGGCACATTACATAAACAAGCATAGATCTTCTTAATATGCGAAAAAATTCATCTGCGCTTTTAGCGATGAAAATGCTATTTTAAACTTAATAGTGACAGACTAAGGGAAATGTTATTAAAAACGTAAGCGTGACGCATTGGCAGATCCACTTACAGAGATCATCAGACGTATCTAAATAAGAGGTGACAAGTCAATCAGTGTGTTTAGTGATGGAATTCTATTCTAACCTGACATGAAACAGATCGCAGGACACGGCCTCTTTAAAACATGCTGTAAACGTGCATATATCTAAACTGTGCATGTGTACATAGGCAGTGGCGTGCAAATGTCTGTGGATGCTATGGTAATGCCCGGGGCCAACTTCTAGATTGTGTCCCACAAAGACACAAGTATAAGTCTTAATACAAGCCAATTTGGCATAGTTGTTAGAATGTTTTCTAAGGGGCCGGGAGACTGGGGCTCAATCCTCGGTCAAGTCATACCAAAGACTAACAAAAATGGTATTTGATGCCTCATTGTTAAACATTATTATAAGATGAGGATCAAAGATAAGTAGATTAATCCTGAGAAAGAAAGAGTGCCCAATAAAAACAGAGCTTTCGGGTCGCCCTCCACTATGGTAGACCACTTTACTTTTACTAAAAAGTATTATGAGAAAGAAAGATTGTTTGGATATGATTGGATGCCTTTACAGTTTTTTATGCTTGAGCCCACCGCCCAGTCTCCCGTCTCTGAACGCTACTGGACATCGAATAACATGGAATACCACATTTGTGGTATTCGACCAGCGTAGAGCATTTCGCCTTCGACTGAAAGTAGGAGTCTATGGGGAATACAAATTCATCTGCTGTCCCCAGTCAGCATGTATGTCTCGGTAAGGGGAATTACATACAGCGCTTAGTATTTCCAAATATTCACCCATTTTGTATTAAGCACGCTCGACAATGTATAACTTCTGTGATCAAACAGGAACCAGTGTCTCCACGTGATTATGACGTATATAATGGTCTATATTAGGGCTGTGTAAGTATATTCTTGCTCAAACACATTTACAGTTGTTGTGGGCAGGCATTTGATCATAAAAAAGAAAAGATCACCACATGCGAGTACACTTTTGAGATGCACCACTTGAAAGTTAGGTTCATTTCTTTTAGAAGAAACACACAAGACATTTCTCAAAGAAAGAAAAATCAAAATACAGAAAGAAAACACAAAACTAAAACTGATAGGTTTTACTATCTTTGTTGTGGATCTCGTGAGTGTATTTCGCAATCAAATAAAAGAATAAGATGAAGAATGCATGACGCCTCGAATTTCTGATGGATTCAGACCGGCTTTGTGCTTCGCACGTCGAGCTTCCAGAAAATTTGATAGCTAATCTTGGGAGGAAAACATTCCACCTGAACTCTCACCTACAGCGAACTAGAAATGAGAAAAACAGAAAATAATGAAATAGAAAATGAATTATCAATAGATATTTGGGATTTATACTGTGCTCTTCACGTTCCTCTTCTCATGTTACAATTATCAAAACTGCAAAGGTCGGTTCTAGATTTGTACAATGGATCCTAAGTTCGATTACAAGTATAAAAGAAATAATTGCCGTAGAAAAACGTATACACAAATTGAATATATCATATGTCGAAAAATGACTTTTTAAGGTTCTTGCAATTTTGGCTAAGATCAAAATGTAGTATCTGCCTCCTCAAATTGAAGTAATCCTGAAAAGACACCATCCACTCTAAATCTACCTCTTTTCCTCTTACTTTAGCCCCAGTATAACTTAAAGATCAACCTGCGTTTTGTCGGTCATAAACAAATCTGAAAACAGTCGACAATCTATTGTTTAGAACGGGTTGGGAAAGTCTTACTGAACAGTTCTTATTTTTGGTTTTATTATCCCGTACTTCTAATGAATTATATATATATATATATTAGATTTTTTTTTAACACATTAGAGACCTTTTGGGTAAGATTGGCCCCAGAGTAAATGTGGTATTATGGTGACTGCCATGATTCTTGTAAAGAGTATGATAGACGACCTCGAAATCCTCACAATTTGATGGCCTTGTGCTTAATTTGTTTAATATATAAATTGTGATTTTATTTTTGCCAATAAGTGCTACAAAGTGCAGTATCTGTTCTGATACTACATTTTATCTTTTCTTGTCGTCGGCCAGGGAAAAAAAAACTCCTAGAAAGGTATTTTTGTAAATTTTTGTCCAAATGCAGCATGTTCCGTTCAGTGGATCTTGGTTTCCCTACATGTGAATATGGAGAAAATCTAACTCCTCAATATGGTGCGTCTATTATGAAAATCAGAATCCATTTGGTAGAAGCAACAATATTCCATAAGTCTGTTTTAATAATGTCATGCAATCAAGGGTTTGGAACTATCAGTAAAACCTCGACAATTTGTGAACTTCTGTGGGCCTTAAGAAAAGAACAAACGATCATACAACGCACTCTGCTACACACGTAACATTCTGTTAATTAAGAAATAGGAAGGTAATGAATTCAAACGGAAAATCAGAAGACATAAAACTCAACGTTTCGCCCAGCTGTTGTGTGAGCTTAATTGAAAGCGAAAAAACTAAAAGTAGCAAATAACTTTTGAAACTTTTAGCTTATTCGATCTTGATAAAGCCTACGAAACAGCTGAGCCAAACGTTAGGTTTTCGGTCTAACTTTTTCCTTTATTAATTCATACTGTCGGATTTATCTTATCCTTTTATATATATATATATATATATATATATATATATATATATATATATATATATATATATATATATCAGAATAAACAGTATGTTAAACCTGGGAGTGAAATTTACATAATTGTAAGAAAGTCTTATATATCATTTTCGTGTTGCGCAAATATATGTTATCTATGTTGCACAAATGTGTTTGAGATAAAAGCCGTTGAGAAATCCAACATTCTTGAAAGTAAATAAAGTATTGAGTTGCTTGACATTCAAATGGCAAACGCCAATAATATATATATATATATATATATATATATATATATATATATATACATTATTCAATGATATAGATTTTT
>OY744515.1:154586657-154599157 GCA_963556195.1 Sepiola atlantica | reverse complement strand
ATCACCACTAGTTGTAATATTATTACGGATTAAATAATACAACATTATTTAACCCGTAGCTGGAGATAGAAGGCGCTATAACGAGCACAAAGGACGTATTAGAGCGTTTACTTTTATTCTTTAATATTTAACTGGCTTTTCAAACTCAGTTTTTTCTCGATTCAAACCATCTAAACCGAGCTCAATGGATAGCTAAACGTGTAACACTTTTTTTAGTTTCTTTATCACCTCCGGGAAAAAGAACATTTCACTTTTGTTTTAAAATTTTCCAACTTTTTTCCAGGAATTACATTAACTTAGACTCTGGTAAGTTATGAATTGAAAACTATTTTCTTTCCTTTAGGTTTTAAGAAAAAAAATCCTTCATGCGTTTTCCCTGGTAATATCATTTTTTTTTCAAAAATGATGTTAACAAATTGTATAGATGAAGAAGAAAGATGTATAAATACCTATTTTTTTTTTTTAAAATGATGTTAACAAATTGTATAGATGAAGAAAGATGTATAAATACCTATTTTTTTCAAAAATGATGTTAACAAATTGTATAGATGAGGAAAGATGTATAAATACCTATATTTTTTTCAAAAATGATGTTAACAAATTTTATAGATGAAGAAAGATGTATAAATACCTATATTTTTTTTCAAAAATGATGTTAACAAATTGTATAGATGAAGAAAGATGTATAAATACCTATATTTAAAAAAAAATGATGTTAAGAAATTGTATAGATGAAGAAAGATGTATAAATTCCTATTTTTTTTTTCAAAAATGATGTTAACAAATTGTATAGATGAAGAAAGATGTATAAATACCCATATTAAAAAAAAAATGATGTTAAGAAATTGTATAGATGAAGAAAGATGTATACATTCCTATATTTTTTTTCAAAAATGATGTTAACAAATTGTATAGATGAGGAAAGATGTATAAATACCTATATTTAAAAAAAAAATGATGTTAAGAAATTGTATAGATGAAGAAAGATGTATACATTCCTATATTTTCTTCCAAAAATTATGTTAACAAATTGTATAGATGAAGAAAGATGTATACATTCCTCTATTTTTTTCCAAAAATGATGTTAACAAATTGTATAGATGAAGAAAGATGTATAAATACCTATATTTTTTTTCAAAAATGATGTTAACAAATTGTATAGATGAAGAAAGATGTATGAATACCTATATTTTCTCCTGCAAAAATGGTTCTCACTATTGGGAATAATTCACAGAATTTCAACTTACCTGAAAAGAAAAGAAACAGAAAATATATTAGATATATTATTGAAGGCTATAAAACTGTACGATTGTAGTAGCTATTCTTTTATGGTTGCTTATCAAACAAATAGACACACAAAAATATTGATTGCCCCCAAAAAAATCAATCTTAGCCATTTTGAAGATTTCACCCCACACGTAGTTTTACTTTTATCATTTTGAATAAAGACCAAAGCTGCATAGATCTGAAGAAACAAAACCGGCATGCATCTTAAATCGTATTTGAATTACAATACTGAGATTACGAGGGAAAAATAGGATCAAATAGAAAATAGAAAACGTGTGCATGTCACCAAGGAAATAAGAAGCTCGCTTCCTTTTCTCCCATGCGAGTTTTGAATTTGTTTCGATTTTCGGCTATTGGATTTCCACAAATTAAAATGTGTTGTGATTCGTTACAGAACTCCCACGGTTGAGTTGGTTTGCATGTCAAAGAAAATGAGACAAGGAGGGAGATTGTCAGCAAATAGATGGATTTATAGATCAAATACTTACATATTAAAACAGAATGACAGATAGAAATATCGAGTATAGCCAGATAGAAATACGTATATGTACATATGTGCGTGTCTATAAAGATTTATTGTCTAGAAACTGTTTCTTTTTTAAATAAATATAATGATCTGTATATGTAAAAACGTTGATATAAAATAAGAAAGGACATAAAGATAAATACATCTATACAGACTAAACAGTAAATTTATACAGACTAAACAGTAAATTTATACAGACTAAACAGTAAATTTATACAGACTAAACAGTAAATTTATACAGATAGATCGAAGGCTAGACACAGACCTTTTTCAATTTTCTTACTTTTGGGGTTTTGCTATGGACGGGGAATCTTACCGTATGGCAGACATTCATCCGATATTTCAAAGACTCCCACCGATAAATCCTTTTGATATCATAACCGTTCCTTTCAATGCAATTCTTTTTATCTCTCTTACACTTAGTTCATCGGGTATATTCGCCAGGTAGTTTTTGAAATTCTTTATAATCAGTTCGGTTTCTCCTATAATTACTGGAATGGTGGAGATGTTTCTAAAATTCCAGTTTCTTTTTCATGTTGTCCATGGTATTTCGTTATCTTTTTTCTCTCAGCCCTGTTGAAGCCAGCATCATTAAGGTCACTAACTTTAACTAGGGTTGCTACTTTCTCCCTTTTCTCTCATATCACTATGCCAAGTTTATCAGCTGTGTTTTCCAGTTATGTAGCTGTAGGATGTATGTGCGTGAATGTGTGTGTGGATAAAAAGTGTGTGTTATAATACAATTAGAAACGATTTTTTCACATAAGGCTAGGGTAAGGAGTAGTTTAACGCAAGATAACTGTCCGGAATTTCGCTTCACAGACAAATGTTAGTAACTCGTAGCGCATAAGCTGATGAAATCATTCTCTTTTTTCTCAACCGCGAAGGTGCACGATCGTGTTTGCGACACCTACCCTCTCACTCATATGGATGGGTTGAGGGGATACATGCGGGCAATTATGCATGTATACAGCATATTATGAAAGAATAATAGCCCATTCCTCCCAAATCGTTAAACAACTATGGTTATGTACTGTCCTTATTCATAATGGTTATAATCACTGCTATTAAAAAAGCGACGGCTGTTTACACCACAGGAATAGTAACGAAAAAATAGACTGCAATATCTCCACTATGAGCACCCTTATAACCAGATGTTATTGTTACTACTACTTACAACGTGTCAACGAGACTACACCTGCCAGCTGTTGCAATAGTGAAACAGCATTGGTTTACTGTAACGCTATATATACAGGGTGGGCCAAAAGAAGGGTCCTATCTTTAAATTTGAATAACTTCCACAAAATAAAAGTTAAACTCACCAAGCTTTATGTGTGTGTAGACTGACCCTTCCGAGATTTTTTGAAATAAACAAAAAAAATTTTAGCCAAAAAACACTTCTTAAAACTTACAAAAACTAAAGTATTGTTTTTTACACTGTTTTGAGTTTTTTAAGCAAAAATAATGTTTTCTAAATGAGAGCTAATTAGGGCTAATACGGCTCAAGCTTGCTTCGGAAGGGGTCCTTTACTTATTCTAAAAAAAAAAATTTTTTTAAATCAATAAATAAAAAAGTTATGAATTTTTAAAAATAGGACCCTTATTTTTGCCCACCCTATATATATATATATATATATATATATATATATATATATATATATATATATATATATATATTCATTCAACAAAAGTGGCTTCAGAATCGGTAAACGTTATGTCTGATGTATGGGGATTGTTTCCTCTGATTGCTTCAATAATGTGAGTTCAGTGTGGTTTTGCTTTGTCATTTCATTTTTCATCTTTCTTCTTTTTCTCGTCTTTATATCTTTTTGCTTTGGACCAGTGTGTTTAATTTTGTAAAGGTTTTGTAAAAATTTTGTAAAGGTTTCTGATAAGGAATTCGTGATAACTTAAAACTATATTTTCTACGGGTTGTGAAATGTTTGTAAGACAGGAATCATATAAGAATTCGCTGAAATAAATAAATAAATATGATTGTGGACTGGCGCTTTTTCTTTGGTCAGTGGAATGCAACCAACCAATCAATATATATATATATATATATATATATATATATATATATATATATATAAGCTACACAAACTGATATACACATTTCATCAGAACTCTTACAATGCTAAAAAAATAATTACCGTTTAATTACTGGGTAAATCTGTTGCAAATAACAGTAATAATTAGGTATTGCTCCTCATGATTTCGGCCGTCAGTATACCACGACCACACCTCAGTTTTATTCTCAGCTCCTTTTAGACCAATATTGCAACGTATATCGTTGCGCAATGAATGATTTTATTACATCGTAAAAACATTTATGCATATTGTAAGATCGCAATTAATTGAATGACTCAAACAAGTGTTTTATTCATGATTAAGACTATCTTCTCTATAAGAAGGGAAAGTCAGTTTTTGTGTTATAGTAATTTATATGTTTACAGTTAAACGAATTCAAATCAGTTTTACTAATTGTTTCAAGGAATTTCATGACACCATTCAAATCTTCCTCCAATTACATTTGGAGATACAATTATCAAATTATCGATTTCTGTTATCGTATAACAGGGATAGACTCGAACAAAATAATTTACACATGGATCAAACGCAACTTTTCTCGAGATACATTGGATTATTTTTAGAATATTGTGTGTCCAGAATTTACGCTGGGTATCCATAAAATGTAAAAACAATGTGTTATTTCATTTGAGAAATAAATAAGATAACAATACTAATATGATGTCCGGGACTGAGAGCCGAAGCATACGTAATTCTCACTACTTCCTGACAGCGTCGGGGTAAAAGTTAATCTTAATATATCACATATAACATTAATGGTGTCGTAATTGATTTATTACCAAGTTACTTATCTGACACATTTTAAATACACCAAGGCATACGATGTTTACTTATAACCTTTTTAATCAACTTTAATCAGAGCTTGCTAAAATAATTGAAAATATGTTTATTTCATAAACAAACTACAATAGTAACCTATATGCAAACATCAACACGTGTTATTCGATATATTAAAGGCTGTTTAGATCTCAAAACAGTTACACTTAATAAAACAATATCATCAATCAACATAATTTAGGTAAACATTGTAAAGTGTGTTTCTTGGATTGATAAACCTAATTATTATGTATGACTAATGTTATAACGAAGTTGGAAGGTTGGTTGGTGAAGTGAATACCGACACAAATTTATGACTTATTATGCCAGGTCAGAGCCCAATCGGTTTGATAGCACTACAATCAAATGTGGATGTCGGCAACCTTCACATGGCCCCACATGTATGTACGTGATTCTAGGAAAAATCTGGAAAAGCAATTTCAACAAAAGGACCAAGCCAGTGAGAAAAGTCGTATGATGCTGATTCGTTCGAATTTACTATTTTGGAGTTTTTCTTTCTCGTAGTCTCGTCGACCTACCCAGGTTCGATGTTGAGACTACCGTATTATTTCACCTATCTCTTGAGAGGCTGGCGGATGGACTCATACCTTTTTGCATTAGAGAAAATCATTTTACATCCCCATACATTTTCGAACTTACAACACCTGGTATTTTCAAATGGTTACCAATCTAAATACTGATCAAGCTCAACGTTGCTTAATTTACGTTATTCGGCGATAACCGGTGTTTCAACTGTTAATAGCCGTAAAGAACGTTGTAATAATCCGAGTTGTTAACCAGTCCCTCAATTTAGATAGGTTTCGAGGTCTCTGCACTAAACTACGAAGTCACACGCACTACAAAATGCTTCATGCATGCAAGCACTGATCCGAATCTACATGACTTAACAGTCAACCTTAAAAATCACCAACAACAAAAATAACAAAGAGACGGCCTTTCTAGTGTGATTTGATCGCTAACAGATGTAGCTTTGCATTCGTTGTTGTAACCTTAATTTGGCACCAGATACGACGAAGCCAAATATGTCGCCAGGAGAAAGAAGCCGGGTAAAAAGAGGAAGCAAAACAACAATAAAATAACTCAATAAATAAGAAAGATGTTGAGAGACAGTGAGAAAAGCTTACAGAGATATGCGCTGCAAATAAATAGTAAAGGAGAAATATGAAGAATGCAGGAGAAAGTGATAGACGTGTTGAAGACATTTGGGCGTTGTTAGGTGACAACAAAGAAAAAGAGCAATTAGAAGAAAATAAAAGAACAAAACGACTAAAGACGAACGGCGCATGCGTGAAGGATAAACGAGGAGTAAATGGCTGACACGGTTGAAATGAGAAGTGAAGCGTTGAAAAGATAGACAGAAGGAGCATGGCGTCTAATAAGAAGGAAAAGGAAACTAGAGAAGAAGTAACGTCAGAAGTATCTTATTTACCTCCTCTCCAGGTGTGGGTTTTGATGAAACGTTTTCTGTGAAACGAACTGGATTCGAACCTGACACACCCAGGTCCTCAGTCCGCGTAATTAACCACTTAGCCATCTATACTCGTAACACCATCACCACCACTACTTCTAATAGTAATAATACTTTTTCGAAGTATATGGTATATTAAATATTGCTCAAAGCAACTACTAATCTTCAATATATAACTAGAACAATACCAATTCCAGAATGGGTAAAATTAATTCCCCTAACAACAGTTTTGTACTACTTTTATTTTAATTTAGACGAACGGGGTTCGACATTAGTTCAAAGCGTATTATTTTTACTTAAAGACATATTTTATGTTTTTGCGTATTGTAAATACATTTTAATGAAAATAGAAATGCATCGTTGTTACTCACTCTTTCGTGCAAATAGTAAACATTCGTTAAAGTTCAACGAAATGGACCTAACTCGCTAATTATTGGTGAGATTTCGAAATAAAATACGATACTGTGTATTTGCATGAGAGAATAAGTAACTACAATGAATGTCTATGTTCATTTAATGTGTATATGTATTGTTTTATTAAGAAAAATATTACAAATTATGTTTTAAAGCAAAATAATTCGTTTTAAATGAATGTCGAATAATCGTTATATTTACTTTTTTTGTGGATTATAAAAAAGTCACTAAGTTTTAAAAAAAATGATGTAATGTCGTTTATGGAATAATTTTGTTGTAGTTTCTTAAAATTCATAAAGCCGTACATTTCCTGTCTTTTTAACATAATTGTCAACTAAATTGTCTTCAAATCAATGAAGCAAATTTCACCTTTTGAAATGCATTTATTTACAAGTGTACTGTTTTAGTAGACGGCAGACACACATAGATTTTGAAACCATTAATTTTAAAACGGGTCAAGTCAGAATCTTTGACATCTTAGAACCATTGCTGATCAGACGATCTCATTTTGAAATGAATGAAAGAGGTGAGAACGTACGTACACACATGAAATGCCTAAGCGTGTTATCATATAGATTTTAAGAAGAAGAAAAAAGGAACATGAAGAAGACAAACAATAATAAGAATTTTAATAATCAGTTGAAAGATCAGAATATAAATTAGAATATTTAGAAAAATATAGGTCAATGTAATAACCTTTCAATTTTAGAAATATCATTTTATATATAAATATATTAGAAGACACATAATGACATTGAATTGATTTAATTTGGAGCTGCGTTACATTTTTATCTCAAACTTTAGAAAATCAAAGATATAATGCTTTCATAAACATTCTACAACTTTTCAATATATTTTCTGTAAAATTTTAGATAATTTCAACGCATTTTGACTAGATTATTCATTCTATTGCAAAATGATATCGGTATTCATGGAACTCCATAGCACAAATGAAGAAACGTGTATGAACGTGATTAACCGAGTGAGAACATATCTCTAGCAGGAAAACGCGGGAAACTAAATGGAAAAGAAAAACTAAGTGACGAAGACAGAGGAGAAAAATAAGAAATCGCAAAACAGAAAGTCTCTTTGTCCGTTATAGAAATCAATATCGAAACAGAAGTTCTCCATAAGGACAAGTAAAGTGACACTATATTAAGAAACCTATGGTGGGTAGTTTAGCGATTACACACATCGCTATTACTAATAGAGAGTTGCCATCTGTCTGTCTGAATTCGAACTATTTTTCTAATTATTGTACTATGTTTTAATGCTCGATTTAGCTTACTATACCATTTCAGACTAATATACTATGAGACGAGGCTCAATCTAGGGAGGGGACGGTTAGTGTAGTATTTGTTCTGCTGTTATGAGAACATTTTCCCAGGCATTACCTTCTTTTTTAGGGGGAGTAGTGTAGTATTTGTTGCATCCTCCAAAGTATCGCCCTGCCTTATGGGATAGTTTAGTATTTGTTCGCTCACCATGATATCCTTTTCCCAGGCATTACCCACTCTTTGGAAGCGAAGTATAAGTTTGTTCATCATTATACCATCCTCACAGCCTAGCAAATATAAGCTCCTTCCGGTCGCATATATTAGCTAGTAGAAACTAATATTTTATAAAATATTAAAAACGGAAAGAAAGAAAGTTATTAACAAAGTATGTGTCTATTTTTACATACTCATAAGAAATGCATGACAAAATATTTTACAAAATATTAAATAACGATTTTAGAAACTGGTGGGTTCAAGCCAAAATATATTAAAAAATAAGGTAGTTTGAAAAGTCACACATTGAAAACGTTGCCGGAATAGCAATAATAATGAGAATATTTTTTAGAATATTTTAAAAACCTGGACAACGCAAATTATTTGTTTTCTAAAATAAATTATTTATTTACTTAAAATTTTTTTTTTTAAGTGTTTAATTCACGTAACCGCGTGCTACACACAACGGCATATCAACACTTATCGTCTATAACATCAAGACGAATTTCAACTTGACTGCGATAAATATGTCTCAGTCGAGTAGGATTGTAAGAAAGAGGAAGAGAAGAAAAAATATGCTTATACTTCTGACAAAGATGTTTTCATCGAAAGTAATCAAGTTAAAAATAAATAAAAAAGTTTTTAAAGTAAATAATTTATTTTAGAAAACAAATAATTTGCGTTGTCCAGGTTTTCAAAATATTCTTTAAAATATTCTCCTTATTATGAAAAAAATGTTTTAAAGCATCGCAATTTTTTTCTTTAGATGATGATTTATACTTTGTTTTACTTTTATTATTCGGACTACTATTCTCATCTTGATTTTTTTCACAACGTTTCGGTCAATGTAATTATCGGCCTTCTTCAGGTGGTTCTTTTAAAACTCGGAAACTTATACAGAATTTAGAAATAAACACTTTATTTTATCCACGTAAGTAGATTGTTCTCGTTCCGTCAGCCACGCTAACAATAACATGAAAACACACTTCTACCGAGTCATGGCTGACGGAACGAAAACAGTATAGTCCTTTGATTAAATAAAGGATTCAGTTCGAACTTTTTCCTTGACCTTTTGCTTACGAGTAAAGTGTTGTATCTGTTCTAATAATACAATCCGTTTTTCTGTCCTCAGTCAGAGTAGAGAAATACTTCTAGACTGAGGCAATTTTAATCGTTTCCCAATCATGGGTGCCCCTTTTTGGGGAGCTGGATTTTCTCCACATTTAAAACCCATTTTGTGTCTAAATCTACCCTACTCTGGAGAAATACCCCCCCCCCCCTCCAAAATGCATAGCGTCCGCCGGAATTTCCATAGACAAAACATGTTTACTAGGTTTTCCCGCCGCCCGTGAAACAAATTACCGATGAATTACTTCCCTGTTGATTACAATTTGGTTGCTTTCAAATTAAAGGTCAACACATTCTTGTCATTAACGGCCCCATAAGTGATCGAACGTAATCCATACCTTTTTTTAATTTTTAATTTTAATTTTTTTTTATCATACTTCACTCCAAACAAGGCAGGCTGCCACTGTAGACTTAAGGGACTACTGAGAATTAGAGTGTACATTTTGGGGGTCATCCTAAGTTGGGAGTTGTGCAGCGAGATGTCTGTTTACATTAGTTTTCAATTTCTGCATGTCGGTCTAGTCAGGGAAACAGAGAGGGAGTTCTAGATGCGACTTATTTGATTGTCGGGTTTGTCTAGTGCATTTACGCCGAGAGGGCACTGCAGCAGAAAGTTCGTCGGAGCACATTCCTTTGACATACTTGTAAAAAAAAGAACAAGGATGCAACAATGCGGCGATGAATGTTAGCACTCACATAATATTCCTAATCTTCCTGCTGAAAATCATGTCGTCTTCTTAACCCTTATCCTCGCGTGTCTCTTGGCCTTGGTAAGCGATGAGTAAATAGTAAAAAAAAAAAGTAAATAGGTACATAAAGATTACAAACTTCGATAAAGTATACATGAAGGAGGCGTACGTTACATCGGCCGAAACTTGATGAAACTAGCAATCAAGATGAGAATTGTTATCCGAATCATTCAGATAGTATATATTATTTACTCACGGGTCACCGCTTACCACGACTTGGTGGCCACTCGAGGATAAGGGTTCTAATTATTGTTATCGTTCCGCCCAAGCATCTGTTCCTTGGTCCGTCCATAGGTCTGTTTCTCACGCTTTATGAAAACAGATCTCCTTAAATTCTCAGCACTCACTGCCTCTTTCGATAACCGTCGCAAATCACGTTACGTTATCGCAACAGCCGTTTACCATGCATTTATTGCTGGCAACGACCGTTGGCATCCTCTGTAGTTTTGTAGCAAAAACAGCTTACCGAAGGTTCCAGTACTCTCTGCACCTTTCTGGTGGAGGTCTGTTTGGTCCTCTCTCTTCTCGTTCTTTCCATCATGTTGCCCTTTCATGACAATTTTGTGTGGTACCAGCCGAGGCTGGTAACGTGATTCGTTTTTTTCTATTGTGATAATACTCACAATTACATAGAAGCATTATTATTATTATCTTTTAAGAAGCATTATTATTAGTATCCTTTAGTATATAGAAGTAAAGAGACTTATTACTAAAGTTTTAAAAGTTTTAAATTTTCGCAATTTTCTGAAACAACGTGGACAGCTACTGGTAGAAAATTATGTGAAAAGTTAGATTGGATTGCGAGTCTTGTATACATAGTGAAAGATATATAATTGGCCGGCGGTAAAGTTTTGTTAAAGGGACGCGTGTGTAGTGAAGGCAGAAAGTAACATTGTAAGCGCCCTCGCCTGTAAGTAATCGTACAGTCTCCACCGAGCAGGAAAGTAAGTTTGATGCAGTTTAAGAAGAAAACGTTGATTAGAGTTCATTGAGGTGGGCGCGGTAGCAAATGGATTGAGAGGATTGGGAGGTAGATTTAAGCAAGTAAATACTACTACTACTACTACTACTAATAAGAGAGTCGATCGAGATATACACACGCACAACGGAGGACGACAGAAAGGGAATGATGGGGGGGGGGGGGTAAAGGTTAGATAGAAGTAACTGAGAAATGAGCGTAGGTAACTGAGATATTAAAAAAAAGAAAAGATTATGCATCACGAAAAGCATTTATTTTTTAAATCAGTTTTTTTGGGAGAGGGGGGGAGAGGGTGAAGGAAAAGTCATTAATAACATGTAATCTTGTACGTTTATACATATCTCCTGAACATTAACCCAGTCTAATCTATACAAAAGACACTAAGACAATTTCATGTTCGTACGTATGTTATCACCCCAACCGCTTTTTAAAAGATGGGATCGCCTGATCATCGACGAAGTAAGTCGCTGTTGTGTCGAACGTGAACCTCGCATTAAAATATACTTTTTTGTCGTTCGGACTGTGATTAATGCGTGGTATCTGTTCCGATGGATACTACACCCTATAGACCGGTTTCGTCTTGGCCTTCGGGTCTTGATTTCGCCGGTCTGTGGGTTTGTCCTGTGCAGTTCTAGAGGGTCCACCCTCCCAGGCTTTGCCTCCCCTCTTTGGGGTGGAGTAAGTTTATCGCTTACTGCCTGATGCACCCCTACCGGGGAATGCCGACGGAGCAGGCAATTTTTAATGGCCAGAGTGCTCACCTTCTCGGGCGCTGGCTTTTCAAATCTCATTTTCCGACCTATTGTGGGTAGGTGTTAAATAACTAATGCGTAGTATCTTTTCCCTCCAAGATGGTACAAACATATCGTAAGGACTGCGTTCGCACCAGGAGAATAGAAATATGTTACAAACTCCTACAAGGATTTTTGGCATAGACCCCCATGACCAGATATATTCTGAAACCACATCAACCAATGGAGTAAAATGAGTATGCTTCAACTTGAATCAAGATAATACAATAATAGATGGACATATGTCACAAGATTGACCTATGTCACAAACTCCTGCAAAAGTTGTCGAGATAGCTCCCACCCCCTCAAAAAATATATGAGCACGGTAGCAAATGAAAGATACAACTGTGGAATATCTACGGGTCCCGCTAGTAATAATAAATATACGAACCGGAGACTCGGCGTTGTTCGGGATCCAATGTAGAACTAGGTCCCTTTGTTCAAACCTAAAACATCATTTCTTATTTTCGTTTTTAACTTTTAAAAAACTTTTGTTCGTCCCAAACAAGGCAATTTACAACGGAAGCGAACAAGGGTTACTGTGATTAAGAACAGATCTATAAAGTAAACCTGGGTTAGGGGTTGGGCAGCAAGATGTTTGTTCACATTACATTTAAATTTACGCATATTGGTAAAGTGGGGGAAACAAAAAGCAGGGGAGTTTCCAAAGACACACGCTTAAATAATAGAAGCTAGTAAAGTAGATTCTAGCATCTATGGACCTCTACGGTAAAGTAGCA
>OY744515.1:154569157-154579157 GCA_963556195.1 Sepiola atlantica | reverse complement strand
TATTTCAACAAACCCACGCTCCCATTAAACATCAAGACATATAAAACGTGAATCGAGACGATCGAATTGTTGAATATCGGGTCCAGCCAGAAGAAAAACACTGATCGACGCAGACAATCACCTAGCCGGGAGAATAATCATTTGGTGATTTGATGCAGATACACATGCAGACAACATGGACAAATATACAATTGTCGTTGAATACACAATAAAATAACCGGAAGCCATTTCACGTAGAGGGTTGGGCTTTACCGAGCGCGTGGGCAAAAACCCAGAATGAAAATTGCAGTTGTGGATAGGGGTGTCCAAAAATGTTATATTAACGGGTCCAAATTAAGATCGACAGAAAGACAGCTGTCTAGCGAATGAAACCACTTTTCATCAACTCCGTGTACTCTACATTTTATCTGACATTCCTTGTGCGCCACCATCGCGAAATATAAAAAAATACCGTTATATCTATGTACACAAACGTTTGTCACCATCCTTTCAAGCACAGTGGAAGTGTGCAAGTTAATTTAAGTGCACTGCGTGAAATTGACAACAGTACACCACCTTGTTAATGTTATAGAATACACATTCGATTCTTATTAAACATGGATCACACATACAAGGATTCACTTTTGCAGATAAATATACGGAAGGAAGATTGACTGACGAAAGTGCGAAATGAGAAATAAAAGAATATTGTTGTATCCTTCATCAATTATATATTGTTGCCCTGCTTTAAAATATTCCATGCTATAGACGTCCGGCACTAACAGACACCATGATATTATTGTACCACCTTTGTCGAAATTGAAACATATTAATCTAAGTATTCTGCTTAATATAGTTTCAGAACATATCTAGGTGGTGGTGGTGGTGGGGGGGGGCTCCAAAACCCATTGTAAGCTTTTGTGATATATATCATGTTATGAACGTCTAGTGCAAGGGATACATCACGATATTATTGCCCCAGTTTTGGGCAGAACAGATACTATAGTTTTTTACTCGCCCGAAGGTCTTTAAAATGTATTTGATTCCGAGTTTCCCATTCGACACAACACCGACATCAGATGAAATTTAAAAATTGTACATCTTTTAAATTAGCGTTTAAAACAAGTGACTGATTACAGAATTAAAATGTATATAACTTATATTAAATATACATTTTTTAACAAATTTGTTCACAAATGTGTAGATAAACCAAATAAATTGTTATTGACTAATTTCCCAATGGCATTTCCTTCAAAATAATTTATCTCCTTAATAGTAATGATTACCTGTCAATTTATTTTTTCTAACAGTGAGTTCGTTATTATTTCAATTTACGTAAAGAGTCGCGATTCACTAATAATAAAAAAAACCCACAAATCAGCATCTCGCTGTTTACCTCTGTGGCTTATTAACTTTTTTAGTAGTCCAAATGTGGCGTGTTACAAAAATCCATGACAATTCAGACTAAGATTATTAAAGGGAAAAAACATAAATGATATGTTTGGATATTGATTTTCTTCTAGAAGTCACGAAGCAACGATAACACGAAAGAAAATCTACCAAATCTCGCGAGCGTGAGATTAAAAAAATCATGAACGGTATTATAATATACTCCATAGTTATCTATATTAATAAAAGCGAATGTACGTTTGTCTGTTGTAAAAATATGACATTTCTATATGTAAAAGGCAAAATGGGTTGTCTGTCTGTTTATTCGCAGTTCATATGTTCCCATCCAATACAGGCTTAAAACTCATATTACTAGAAATTAACTGCGAATTGTTTAGAGTTAAACAATATTAACACGTCCAGTTTTTAATAGATCAGTGTTCAATTAAAAACAGACCCTGACTTTAGGACCACTCAAGAATAAACGAGCTCTAACTCTCTCTTAAATTCTACGCAAGAAGTATATATTTTTATTTTTTATTTATTTATGGTAACTATTTGATTCTCATTAAAATTAACTCTTTTTTACGGACTTTGTTTAGTTATAAAACCTTAGAATTAGATTGAACAACGTTTACATATTCATCCACAACTCAAACGATTAAAGCATTACATTACAGTTCGAATTTTAAGTCTAAGAAAACTAAATTAGAATTTGATTTCGGGGTGAAAAATACATTTGCACTAAACGTTTTAATAAAGTAATGGGTTAGTTATATTTCGTGATCGTTAATACTGAACATTTCGTTATAATTGGTTGTTTCCTGAATTTTGATGAACTTTAAGTGACGGAGGAGTCAAATGCCCATCGTCTAACTGTTAGACAAATGTATAAAATAATCCTAAGTGAGAAGTTGTGTAACGAGATGCTTTTTCACATTGCATTCACATTTCTCTATGTTGGTACATTTGGAAAAACATGGAGCAGGAAGGAATTCTAACGACGATACGTTCTTGGATAAAAAGCTATTAGTATTTTCCGTAAATAGTAATTAACATGTGAACCGTATTAAAGTTGCCGTTGTCTCTGGTTTAACTGTTGTTCCAGGTCGACAGACGTGCGTCCCTATGGAAGATGTCCTTCGTGAAAATTCATATATCTTCATTTATTGTGAAATTTTAACAATGAGTTTAAGATATTAATGAATAAATACTCCCCGAATTTCAGTTTATTTTGACTATGTTCAAGGGTTTTGCAGGATATATTATATGGGCATAACATCTGATTTGAAAATTCAAATATTTCAGATTTGCATTAAATGTTTTCAATAGTCATTATACACGAATTAAAGAAGATTCCCTCAATTTTAATTTCTCCTTAGGATCTTTAAAGCTTAAGTCTCGAATATTATACACATTTAGAATCAAAAGCATACCATGCATTTGGTTCAAAATTGAAATAACTATTCTAGATGATCGAACTCCTTACTATAATAGATATTTTGTGACTGTATTTAACAAAAACATAGAATATTATTAAAGCGGATGATGATATAACGAGACATACAACGCAAAACTATAGAACGCAAGAAACGTAGAACATTAGCGAATTATAAGAGTACAGAACAGGAGAAAAAAATCGATGAACAAAGCAGACAAATGATTAAACAAATGGAAATATCAAATCAACCAGAATGTGTAAATTGAAGCTGGTCGAAAATGCGAATGATAATTTTCGATCCACCATTAAATTTAATATCATTTTTTTTCGATTATAATTTTCCTCATGTTTAGATTACAGCTGATAAGACAATCCCTTCTGATTTACAAAAAAAATTGCATTTACATGTAAAACGTTCGACACGTGTATGCATATCTACATGAACACATGCATTGTTAAATTTTATACCTCAATTGAAAAGGAAAATGATTTTACATGAAGGATGCATTATTATTTTTAATACTCCCGATGACAAGAGAAAGCACACTCGTACATAAACACACATATACATGAACATAATAATATTATACATACGCGAACACACGCAAGTGAAGGAATATATATATATATATATATATATATATATATATATATATATATATATAATAACGTCTTTGTTATTGTCTTTTTACTCTTTCTCTCTCCACTTGTATTGACCAACATATTTTCTGTTATTTCGTCTCGTTCTACCGAGAATCCTCACCGCCCTCACTTTTTTCTCTTTCTCTACATGTATTTTCTGTATACATGCACCTAGGTTTTTGGGCCATATCGTCAATCATAAATAAGTCTCCAATGAAATTAGGATGCGGAATATCGACTTTTTTATTTTGTCTTCGTTTATCCCCTTTTCCTCTTGATTTTTCTACATTCTCTCGAATTCACATCCTTACTACCTAGAACAACACACTCAGTATAAATCGAAGATTCAGAATTATTCATATTCAATGAATATTTGAATATTTTCTCAGGAAATGCGAATATTTCAATTACTTTATGAATTTGCCTTGTATAGTTCATTCCTTATTAATTCTAAAATAATTCCTGATTTTTAGGCTGGCGCGGCGTATTATATTTCTAGTTCGAGACCTCTCTGAAGATTTACGCAGTTAAACAATAATTCGATACCTTATCGAAATTATGAAATAATACTTTATAACAATTGTACTTCATAATTTCATTCTCAGCGATGAGGAGGAGTTTCATCTGTTTTAACGCGAGTCTCAGGTTTAAGAAAAGAAATTGGGAAACACTCCAAGTATTAAGGACACGAAATAAAGTTTACTAAACAATGACAAGACTATTGAGGTTGTCGAGAAGGTGTGTTACTTTGGAGCACAGGGCGGAGCAGATTCTCGCGTGATTGCAAGAATTAGGAGCCGAGTGAGTGAGTTCCGGGAAATTATGTCATTACTAACCAGCAGTTGTCCAAGGGAAAGGGCTTTAAAGCATGTGTACGCATGTAAAACAGACGTTGAACCGAATATGATGATGATGAATAGAGTAATTTAGCAGTCGCTAGGTTGAGCTAACGAGTCCCATGAGATCCTGTTAGTTTTCATTATTTTATAGATAAACGAGACGTTGCCCTTCTTTTTATTTAGATAATATATGACGCAGAATACCTCAAATGTGTGTGTAAATTATTCCGACAACTTCTGGAAACAGTGCAAAATCATTCTAGACAGAGACAATTTTTACTTTGGCCTAATCTAGATTTTATCATTGTGCTTGTTTTACAAGTATTTCAATGGAATGTCTCGGACAAACTTTCTGTACTTGTGCCCCCTGAACGTAAATACCATCGACCAACCCGATAATCAGCAAAATCCGATCCCTTCATTGTAGAAGTCCCCATATTACGGAAAGCGTTCAACTCTAATAACTTATTTCCTCGAACTGCTTGACGTTGGAAGTCCCTCCATGCTTCCCGACTGTACCAACATGCAAATATTTAAATATTATGTGAACAAACATCTCGCTGCAAAACTTACTTAGAATACTTTCATAAATCTGGCTCCGAATTCACAGTAGCCCTTTACTTCTCAAGGAAAATGTGCCTTGCTTTGGGTTAAGATAAGTAACAAAAAAAGAAAAAAAGTTTTTTTTTTCGGGAGCTGGATCTATTAAACATAATAATCGTTTCCAACCCTCTCATAGTGGGGAGGTTATTATGGAGAAAGTTACAAATATTATCTATAGTCTTTATAATACACTTGTATGATTGGTATCAGTACGTAATTCTGGAAATACTGAAGCTGTTTGTATAACGTACAAGCAATACTTATTCGCTGTCTGCACGATATTCTATCTCTAGGGTGTCCATAAAGTGCATGTCACCTTTAGAAAGCTCATAACTTTCGTAAATTTAGGATAGAAATAATCTGTTCAAAAGATTAGAAATAAGTAAATCTAAAGAAGTATTTCTAAAGCTTTTATTGAAATTTTATTTAAGTCTCCACATTTCCTTAATTCTTAGCAATACAAAGAGCTGTACAACACATTTGCTAACTGATTTAGAATAATGCCTCAAATACCATTTGTTATATAAGCTTTCAAACATTCTAATGAATTAGGTTTAGTTAGATACATAATTGTTTACACATGTTCCATTACAAATCTAGTCAAGTAAAATCTGGCGAACGCGGAGGCCAATATAATGGTCCACTTCTTTCCGATCTATATGTTAGGAAATTCCTGATTTAGAAATATTGATTTACTTATATAAAAATTCTTGCAAATTTTGGGGTGTCGAATTATTCAATAACTATACTTAAAACGACGAACATGCTACTTAATAAGTTTTTACAGATTATTTCTATCACCAATACAAATAAAGTTAAACATTTTTAAACTGCACATGGACTTTATGGACATCCTGTATATACATGAACATATATATTTAGATGTGTGTTCAATATATGTGCGCTTGACTGTTAGCATCCTTCTAGAATCAATGTATATTTTGAAAATAACTAGTTTAATATCTTTGCTTATTTTTCTGACAATCAGAATCCACAGTTCTGTAATCGTTAAACTGTCTCCTTATCTTGAAACGTGTGCATACACTACATTGCTTCAGACGATGCCATTATTGTGATGTCAGTGGCAGTTAAAGCTTCTTTGTTTTTCTTCCAAATATCGGTCTTGAACCTGCGGAAATTGTCAACATAATCTGCCTTTTTCTTTCTTTTATAAAAATCCGGCAATTCTTTGTTATCAAGCACCTGCGGATACGTGATGCCTTCCCTCAAAATCAGTGTAAAGGGTTTTGATAAGAATCCGTGCTCGATGTAAAAAAAAAACTCTAAATAAACAATTACGTTGTTTTATGTACGATCTAAATGGGGTACGCAATCTTTGTATCTAGTACTACGCAGAAATGTGTTCGCTTTATGTGCAGCGATTGAGTTCGATTAAAATGAGAGAAGGATTAAATATCTGACTACTTAATCCGTTACAAAAATACGACAGCAAATAATAGGCGGTCCACTGAAAAGTAGTACGGCTACTAGTCGGAAGAATGTAAGCATGAGGCAGTGAGAGTAGGTCTTTAATTTTGTACTTGTTATTTTTTCGAATCATGTTTTATAACTTATTATATGCATATCATAAGTGATGCTGAAAGTGCTTCCCGTTGACATACATCCCCTTCTATGCACGTCGCACAAAACTGGCTTATAGTGCCTGCATCCTTTCTATGAGTGATCGAACTATTTTTAAGTGGGTCATATGTACAAGCGAACATATTAAACGATATAAGGGCCACGATCTCACTAATTTATTTCACTTTCAATGTAGTTTTTCACAAATAGTGGCAACCAGGTGTATTCTTATTTTGCAAGTCAAGTCATATTTGACATATCTCAACTCAGGAAGAAACTATAATGATTACTATCATGCTTTTCCTTAAGTTTTCGAATCTAATAATTTCTATAAGATCTAATAATTTTCATAGATGCGGATTTCATCTCTTTTTTTAAATTTTTCTTATCTTTCCGTTTTTGCTGAAGATGAGGCATCCTACCGGATGCCAGACATTCACCGGCTATTTCGGACACTCCTGCCTAGAGATCTATTTAAGATTCTTAGCGTCCTTTTAAGTGCAATTGTTTGTATTTCTCTTGCCCTCAGTTCGCCGGGTATACTCGCCAGATAGCTAATGATGCAGGAGTAAACAGAGCTGAAAGGGAAAAGATTACAAAATACCAAGATGTTATGTACGACATGAAAAGAAACTGGAATCTTAGGAAAATCTCCATCATACCAGTAATTATAGGAGCAACAGGACTAATGAAAACATTAGTGCTGTTGCTCCTATAATTACTGGTATGATGGAGATTTTCCTAAGATTCCAGTTTCTTTTCATGTCGTACATAACATCTTGGTATTTCGTAATCTTTTCCCTTTCAGCTCTGTTTACTCCTGCATCATTAGGGGCACTGACTTCAACTAGGGTTGCTACTTTCTCCCTTTTTGTCCCATATAACGATGTCAGGTTTAACAGCTCCGTTTTCTAGTTATATATTTCATCAATTTAGAAGTGTGTGTGGAATTAAAAATTAAATAAACTATCGACGCACATGAGGATTTGGTAATATTCGTCGTGTATTACTGTTAGCAATAAGTACGGGTTGAACAGTAAAACACAAAGGTTAAAAAAAGGTATTACATTTATTGTTACTTTCACAGATTAGGACCAACGCCAACGTTGACCCTAAACCTGACCGTAACGACGGGGTAAAAGTTTGCGTGGTTCCTAATCTGTTAACGAAACAATTTATTAATACTTTGTTTACGACAAACTATAAGGTCAATAATTGAGACACGAAGACACCGGAAGTAGTGTACAGTGTAGAGTGATGAATGAGCAAGCTATTTCTTGAAACAGGTGAGAAAAACGTGGACGTGCTAATCACGAAGCAAAGACTGGCACTTCTCGCTCTTCTTATTAACTATACTAAAATCATTCAAGCGTCACGAAGTTGATTGCAGATAAGGAATTAGAAGTTTATTATCCTGACACTAATTGCATTAACTTTACAGCTTAGTTGAAAATGACTTAGTAAGGCTTCGATATTTAATATTTTAGAGTTTGAAAAAGTAATGGAACTAATATAATATGTTGCTTCCATGCATACAACATGTACGTCTGAATATGATGTGCCCATATATTTGAAGGCCTTTTAAAAACCAATATATGTATAGTTAAATAGCGACTATCCGATATACATGTATTAAAACTTTCTAAGCCAAGTCACACAAATTGCACACCATTATGCGTCTGAAATTTCTCGACGCATATAAAATTTAGTCAATTCTATTTATTATTTCATAATTCTGTGAACTATTTAAATTTATTTTATCTCTCAAAACGTATCGGATTTGATGTATTTGAATGGTTTATCATCAATAGAAAAGGCGTCATCGCCTAATAACATTTGTAATATTGTGTAGTTAGACTCACATTACAGAGTCTTACAACAATCAAAATTTACCAAAATTCTCAACATTTACATCATGGTTACATTTCATTTAAACTCAGCGGTAAGACTGTCTTCCGTGGGAATTCAATATTTCCCTTGCTTATGGCGTCATCAGAGAAAACGATAACTATATTGAGCAAACTACAGTATTCGGAGTTTATTAACTACAAGATAAAATCAACGGTTTCTTTCGAAAAAATAAAAAAAAAAGCTAATAATATATACAGTTTGTTCGATAAAGTTCGTTATGGTTCGCCAGGCTAGGAAGCCTCTGGTAGAACTCAGAATTAATGACGTAAGTACTTATATTTTCCTGGATATCTAATCCTTAAAAGTACCCGGAGTTCACTCCTGACAACCTTTCCGTTGCGTTGTCGAACATTTTACCAGATTAAGGATTACAGATTAACAATATTTCTCAATTATTTTTAAGGAAATGGAGATTTTCAAAAGTAAATCTTCGGGTTCAAAATATAACAAGAACAAATATTACTAAGATGATCTCATTAAATGTGCACTATTAGCGATGAAAATGCTATTTTAAATTGTCAATAGTGGCATACTGAGTAACATACACATTTAACCGTAAGTGAGACAGTACAACCGACGGACATATTGAGATACCTTACGCAAGTAAGAACGTGACATTCATGAATAGCTCATATGTGCTGCTTCTGTAGCTGAAATGATAACGCACTTAAAATCTCATGAAAGACAAACTGGCCTCTTGCTGAAGCTAATACGTAACTTTATCGCCCTGTCAAAGAGAGGAGAAACTAGGCAAATTCTGGTAAAAAAATCCAGCTACGAAGTTGATAATATAGGTTTAGTTGGAATGGTGCCAAACACCTGTATACTATCCAATAATAGCTGCAAATCAGAAGACAACTTAGAACGTACTCGTAAACACGTATATTATGAATATGAATATATATATATATATATATATATATATATATTTATGCAATGAAATTTTCAGAATTGCGCGGTACTTGTTTAGTATTGCTAATTTTGTTCTAACAGTACATAACTTGTTTCGGAAAATGAAAAGTAAGGGTAAATCTGAACAGCTAATTTGTAGTCTTTTAGATGGATTTATAATACACTATTTGGAGACAATACACACATTTGGAGTTGAAATAGTAGTACCTAAGTCACTGATTAAGTGGACAATAGTGGACAATAGATTTTGTAAATTATTCTTTAAAATATGGCGGTAACCTATGGTAACAGTAAACGATTACTGTTTCATGAACACCTAGTTATACGACATGGTTTGTGAAAGCGCATCAGGCTTACGTTCAGTTATGTGGCAAACCATGTTAAATAGCAAGTTTCGTTAGTGTACTACATGTGACTAGCTTGGATTGCCAGCATTAATTAGAACACTTGTCAGTCTTGTTTGGACAATATTTATAAAGACGGATATAGGATTGACTTTAAAACATTTTACTACATTTGTTATTGGTCACTAGGTCATGTGTATTTTTAAGAAAGGGAAAATATGTCATACATAAAAAAAAATATGGGAAGATAAAAAATAAGTGAAAAAAAACACATTGATTACAAAGTTAGAGGTCAAAAGCTTCTTTTGACTAATATATATATACATATATATATATATATTACTATCTGGACCACTCCC
>OY744515.1:154494157-154564157 GCA_963556195.1 Sepiola atlantica | reverse complement strand
TGTGGACGTCGTCTCAAAGTTCTGCCTGTCATCCTTCCCAAAGTGAAGTATGCTATATATATTATGTAAAAGTGCATCAGGTGAATATATATATATATATATATATTTATCCACAGACATGTGTTTTGCCATTTATGGCTTATTAGCATGGCTAGCGAAATTTTAAATCGGAACCCCAGTGACTGAAGCCTTGCGAGCTTACCACTGAGCTACAGAAACCGGTAAGTATATCGCATAAAAATGTTGTCATTCAATTTTTACTTTCGGCAACCTCGTAACTTTCGCTTCCTTTATTTTGTCCTTTAGTCTTCACATTCCATGAGCGATGATTCTGACAAGAGGGAATAATTGCTGTTTTCTGGGTCGGAATCTATCCATCTAACATCTATCGTTGGCTAGTTTTTGACCTTGAAGTAGTATTTTTTTCTATCTCTTTACATCAAGTTTTTTCATGTCTTGTCAAGAGCGACTTCGAGAAATAATGTTTTTTGTATAGTTGAAACTAATCCATGTGACGTATGAAACACAAAGAGAAACACTGTATATAAGCAACCAGGTTGGATCAAAAAAAAAAATTGTCTGCCTGATGAGACCTCAGATCTTGAGAGCTGTAGATCGATAACATCGACATGCCAGTGTAGCAGACCTTGTACATGTTTGAATAAAAGCATTCACTATACATATATATATATATATATCTATATATATATAAATACATGTATAAATATATCTATATAAATAAATACATGTATAAATATATATATATATATGTGTATATCTATATATGCATATATGTATAAATATATATATATATATGTGTATATCTATATATGCATATATGTATAAATATATATATATATATGTATAAATATATATATATGTATAAATATATATATATATGTATAAATATATATATATATATATGTATAAATACATATATATGTATAAATATATATAAATATATATATGTATAAATATATATATGTATAAATATATATAAATATATATATATATGTATAAATATATATATATATATATGTATAAATATATATATGTATAAATATATATAAATATATATATATATGTATAAATATATATATGTATATATATACATATATATGTATAAATATATATATATATGTATAAATATATATATATATATGTATAAATATATATATATATATATGTATAAATATATATATATATACGTATATATGTATAAATATATATATATACATATATATGTATAAATATATATATATATATGTATAAATATATATATATATACATATATATGTATAAATATATATATATATATGTATAAATATATATATATATACATATATGTATAAATATATATATATATACATATATATGTATAAATATATATATATATATGTATAAATATATATATATATACATATATATGTATATATATATACATATATATGTATATATATATACATATATATATATAAATATATATATATATATACATATATATGTATATATATATACATATGTATAAATATATATATATATACATATATATGTATATATATATACATATGTATAAATATATATATATACATATATATGTATATATATATACATATATATATATATATATTTATACATATATATATATATATTTATACATATATATGTATAAATATATATATATATATACACATATATATGTATAAATATATATATATATACATATATATGTACAAATATATATATGTATATATATATACATATATATGTATAAATATATATATATATACATATATATGTATAAATATATATATGTATAAATATATATATGTATAAATATATATATGTATAAATATATATATGTATAAATATATATATATATATATACATATATATGTATATATACATATATATGTATAAATATAAATATATATACATATATATGTATAAATATATATATATGTATAAATATATATATATATATACACATAAATATATATATATATACATATAAATATATATATATATACTTATAAATATATCCATATATTCATATAAATATATATATATACATATAAATAAATATATATATATACATATAAATATATATCCATATATATACATATAAATATATATCCATATATATACATATAAATATATATCCACACATACAAATATATATATATATATATACATATAAATATATATATATACATATAAATATATATATATATATACATATAAATATATATATATACATATAAATATATATACATATAAATATATATATATATATACATATAAATATATATATATACATATACATATAATATATATATACATATAAATATATATATATACATATAAATATATATATACATATAAATATACATATAAATATATGTATATATATATATAGTAAGTTATGAAGATATATTTATGGCAATTAAGTTACACAGCGGCTCCCGCATTTTATCTTCTAAGTGAATTATAAGGCTAAAAACGCATACATATATATATATTCGTGTGTGTGTAATGATTGGTGTAGTTCTCTACTAGAGAAAATAACGGTTTTCACTCAGCATAAAGAAATAATATCCTATAAAAATAGATTCATCATGTAATACGTGGGTGTGTAAACAAACAAAAATTATTCGAGTGTCGAATTTCGACGTAGATACAGTTTCTACTTCTAGTCACACTGGTGAGTCTTTATCTACGGTAGAATTGGACATCATTCTGTTGGATTTACTGCATTATGACCATCTCGAACGCAGTCTCAACGAAATCTCTTTTATATATTTAAATCTTCCTTCACCAGACACTTTGTCAACATACATTTACCTAACTGGACAGACTCTATAGTTTGATAATCATTTTATGCACACACTTTGACTTTCCATTACTTTATATTGTTGTTGATTTCTTCTCAAATTTTGAATTTTGGCTATTCACTTGCCAACTTATACATCTATGTAATTCCTCTGATGATAAGATTTTGATCTTTGAAAATTCTGGCTTAAGGAAAGAAAAATAAACATGTTTTTGTCGAGTACACGTGCATTGAACAATCGAAGATGAAATAGATTTGTCATTCGCACACCTTTATCTCTCTTCTTTGATTTATCTTTATAATTGCTCTATCTCGTATATTGAGCCTAAATCATTTCACTATAGGTTCAATTCTCTAAAAGTATACTTTTAGTCTCATATTATATACATATTACTTGTATTGTGGTTTTCTAGATGTTTATCCAATGAAACTCAAGGGCTTATAACATAGTGCTCAATAACAGGTTTGGCTGTATTATAATATAAATTGTTGTATTTTTTTATAGATTTTTAATTATTTTTTAATACATTGTGTTTGTTGTTTGTATAGATGAAATATATATATATAAATATATATATATATATATAAATATAGTAGTAGAGATAGATTCGTTGTATAACAGCTCTTCGATGCTTTAACGGCAGTCGGGAATCCTATCCGCTAGGATATCAGCACAGGCCATGAGGAAAGACACTCTTAAGTTTTATATAATATCAACTGCTGAGAATGCTCTATTATTTTACGAAGAATGTTGAATTATAGCTCATGGTAACTGGCAATTTCGTTTAACAGAGAGCTCATCTCACACTAGTGTTGGGAACTGGATACCCCCGTATTGACTAAGGAATCATCTGTCTTACTTCAGCAGCCCATAACGCTATTTCCTTTTCATTCGTTTTTGTTACATGTTAATTTCTGTAAATTCGTAATCGTTAATGCCTTTGAGGCACACCCAGCGTTTCAAGGGAATTGATGTACCACAGAATGGGGCACGCAGCGAAACACGTGTTTAAGGTTTAAAAGGGTTTGCTCCATTGCTCATTTAGGGGGGGGGGGGCTTATAGATTTAGTACAACTTCTTTGTCTTCCACAGAAGCTTTACACATGAATACACGTTTAGTTTATATATATATATATTTAATTATAAATAGTGAACTATGTATATATATGCGTGTGTGTATTTTTGTGTTTGTTACTATACATATGTTTATATTGTTATATGTATTACATCACTTTATAGAGTTATCCGTGTGTTTATGCCTATATGACTGTCTTTGATCATGAGTCTCAAATTAATGAGCCTGACAAATGTGTACTAAATTTAGATTATATAACGGCTAGTAAATGCAGGTTATTTTTCTTATCAATCTTTATATTTTTCAGATCAATATATCAATAGTGTTCCTTGCCTATCTGCGTCACCCTAGAATCTCTTGGACATAACCACATTTAAGTTATGAATTACCTGTTCATTTGTTGTAGACTATCCAATTTCATGATTAATCGAAACTATAGCTTCGAAGACTATAGAATCTACAAGGCCGGGTTAAATCCTCACAAATACTGTGTCAATAATATTTTACAAGAGTCAGATACGGCATAACATAGAATACTTATACTATATCTGTGGAAGTGTCGCTAAGAGTACTGTTGACAACGTAGAACGTTGACAAAGTAAAAGATTGCAAATCTAGTAGGGTTGGTCTCTTATCCTCACTACTGTTCGGATCGAGGGTCGTGTTCCCCCGATTATAGACGTGCAAAGTTTAATCAAGCAATTGTTGCATGCAAAGACAGAGTAATAATTAATAAACAAGATGAAGTAGTTCAAATAACGTTTATTGAACGTGTGTGTACGTGGCATGGTGAAGTGTGTGATGTATGCATGTGTGTCGATGGAAAAACAGTTCTTGAAAAAGGTATAAAAGGAAATGAATCCGGCGAGAGGAAAAGTCTTTGAAAGCCGCACACAAAGAAAATGAGTTGAGAACTCTTACCGTTGTTTGCCCACGTGTGTTGGTAGTTGTTATGCCGATTGAAGAGAAAAGCGTGAGACGAAACGCTAGTGTATTAGCGTCGTTCTGTCGACCAGAGAAGAGAGAGAGAGAGAGCTGGTGCCAGCATACTTCTGTCGAGGCTGGTCGGTGAAGAAGAGACGGATTTTCCGTTTGCAACGGTTTTTATAGTCAGAAGGGCAGATAACTCTGGTGTCGCTTTACAGTGCCACCTGTCGGTGAAAAAGCGACACCTACCGGCAAACCGGTGTAGTTATGTTTTGAAAGGAGGAGGTAACTGCTACACTACATACCTTTTTTCACATTAGACATATTGCTTATCTTACCCTTGTTTATCGTTTATTTAAGCGTAGGTGCTATATTCAGCTTTGGTAACTGACTTCCCATGTAAAACCATCACAACCAGAACTCGTCTAGCTACATTGCTTTCTCCTTCCGTGTGCCTAAAACTAAACGGATTTTTGATTAACAGATTTACTTACAAAGTACTTCTAATCCGTTGAACACGTTGCCACGAAACTGCTTTCGTGTATACTACAGCAGCGTAGACTTCAAGACCAATGTATACAAATACTTGTCGAGCTGCCCTTTTATGTAATCAAATTTTGTCAATTCCATTCATCATTATTTATCATCCAATTGATAATCTCATTAACGCTTATCCTCGAGTGGCTTTTGGCAAGCATGACTCATTAGTATAAAGATAATAACTTGCAATATGCGTTGTGTACTTGAGCACTGAATGCAATAAAATGTGATGGAAACCGTAAAACAGGGAAACCAAAGAACACAAACAATTATAGTTTAATGAACTGAATTATTGATCCTGTTGTTTGTACGTACACAAAAACATCCCATCTAACTTACCTTTAAGGATTTATTAACTATGATTACGTCCACGAGTCAAATCGTACTACTACTACTACTACTACTACTACTACTAAAATAATAATAACAACGAGTACATGAGGCCTATAATAAACAAGCTTTCATGGGAAAATTATCGATATCTTAATTATTGAGCACAATGTGTATATAATTGCCAATTATTCTGAATCCAGAGAAAGTTGACCAATATATTAGGACATGATGACAAAGGTAAAAATCCAGTTGTAAGTCAAATATCTGAAGGAATTTAGAATGTCTTGAAAAATTACAATTACCTTAATTATAAAGAACAGGTAATATTAGGTGAAAAGTTTTCTACCTAGGGTATTGTAAACACTTCATAAATGGTACAACAAGTAATGCGAGAATGTTTCAGTATTAAATACACTAATCGAAAGTGTCTTAGTATTATGAGGGATTATGAACATATCTTTTGACGGTTACTCTAGCTAGAAATTATAAACGTTCATAATTTATATGTGATGCGCTTTTTTTAGATGACCCTTCCAGATACGAAGAGTTGGTAAACAGTTTCAACATGAAGAGTTACGTAGAAAATTAGTTATTAACATAAAAATTATATTAAACATAGATTTCTTAATATTTTCGCTGGGAAAAATCAACTTGTAATGTTGGACACAATATCATAGAATGTAACAAAATAACCTTATTTTATTGGCAATTTATATATATATATATATATATATATATATATATATATATATATATAAAATGCGTGTGCGCGTGGAAAATGACAAACGGAAAACAACTTAAAATGCAGGAGAAAAAGAAAAACGGGAGATTTGACCGGTTTCGTTCGTATTATCGAACGTCTTTCTAGCGACGTTCGATAACACGAACGAAACCGTTTTTGTTTTTCTCCTGCATTTTAACCTGTTTTCTGTTTGTGATTTTTCACACATTTTGTCTTCCACGACATTTTATTTTCATGACTTATGGTGTACCTTACCCCATATATATATATATTTATATATATATATATATATATATATATAAATATATATAAATATATATGTAAATACAGAAAGGAGTCATCACTTGTAAGGCCCTAAGGCTACTCTAGAATACGAGTTAATGATGTTAGGTGGGTGTCGAGACAACACCATGAGGATTAGTAACGTTGGTTGATATTAGGCAGATTTTGATTACTTAAGATGACGCCTCAACAAGAAGTTGTTAACATTGGACTGGAAAACGATCATGTTGCAGTCAGCTGAGAAGCAGCCCTGTTGTATTGTTTTCTACAGTCGGGTAGTTGTTGTTAAGAAACTTTCATATGTTTAGTTTTAATAAAACATAGGAAGAAAAGAAAACTATCATCAGTGGTTATAGTTAGACGAGTTTTCGTTGTAAATGTTTTACAGAGCGGAATTATAGATTAAAGCACAGTCAAGCACCTGCCATTAAAATAACGATAGAGTAGCAACAGTGGCAGTAATACTATTATTTTGTAATTATTGATTCTTTAAATTTACTAATTAACATGAAAATAACTCCTGCAAGAAAGAGGCTGCAGGGAAGAGAAGAGGACATATATTTCTATTAGTTAATATGCTGTGATATTTTCGATATTTAAACTTACATATCCATGTAAGTCAAATTAATTCCACAAATGTTTCAATCGTTGTTGTAAAGTGATTCATCATCCTCTCATGTCATTCACAATTTCTTCCTAATTTGATTTGTTACGAGATGTTTCTGTTACCTATTCTTACAAAATCGTTTGATATGGAATCCACTGAAAGTTATCTTAATGCTAATTAGTAAATTTAAAGAATCAATAATTAAAAGAAATATTACTTACATTTTGAGTCAAAAATCGGTAAAGAAACATTTGATAACGACTGGGAAAAATGAGCTGGATTACCCCTTAAATGCTTTATTTTTTACATTGGTTTGGAGAAAAAATGTTCAGGGAAATTATGATTACCTATTTAGCGGGTGTGCTGATGCAACATCATACTAATACATAATCACACTTGCGCACAGGTTCGTTGTAGATGTGAAAGAAGTGGCAGTTTTACACATTTCCGTTGAATATTATGTTAAATAGCCAATTTGTTGAAATGTGTCATATAAGCAACAAAAACAGTTAAGGGTAAAACACACGCTATTTTATTTTGAATAACAGTGAAACGAGATTTACTTCCTTTTCTCCGCAGGAGATTGTGACACAAGGTCATTAGGTGAGAGAAGTAAAGAGGCACTCTGGCCTCGTAAAAATTGCCTGGGCAGCCCCGTCGGCATCCCCCTATCAGGGAACCTCAGGTAGTTAGCAATAAACTAACTCCACCTCAAAAAGGGTAGAGAAGGTCTAGTCAGATAAAAAGTTCGGATTGTTGAGATTAGATCCTAGACTGGTATGTGCCACCAATGAGTGAAAATACTGCAATAGAAGTGAAGCAATAGATTTAGAAAAAAATGGATACACATAAATGTTAAACTATACTTCCCAGGTTTGTTTAGTTACAATTCTTGTTCTAGTTATTTTACTAGTTTTTTTATAAGAACTAATTTTAACTTGTAACTTTTCGGAGATCAATTAACACTCCTAAGATATTTATTTTCAGTGAGAGACCATTAAGCATTATGCGTGCGTTAATGCCGCCATCAGCTAAATGATTCTTCTCATAAAAGTGACAGCATTTGCTTAACTAGATTCTATGTCAGTGCGGTTTTCGTCGCTGCATTCCATCTCCTTAATGGTAGTATTGAATTTCAAATTAACAAAATTAATATCACGATAATACATATTATAAGTCGAGATATACGGCACTCCGGATATGAGGAATTTAACTGTATACTGCTGTTCAGAAAATGATGATAGATTTTAGAAATAAATATTTCTAAATACCTTCCGTATCAGTTCAGATTTTCCCGCTACATTACATGTACTCAATGTCATTGAAATTTTAATAGACAAATACAAACTTAATACCACAATATTTGTTAAGGGTCCTGATGTGCTGAATTTAACATTTGTTCAGAAAATAATGAACGATTTCAGAAATAAACATGTATTCATGCAGCTTAAGTGGCCCCAGTTCTTGAGCTGTTTCTCTTACCAATTTGTTTCAGATGGTCATACACTGTTAAAATAATGACATCAAGTGCCTTATACATTTCTTACACTTTCTCATGAGTTTTTGTAAACAGTGCTTTCAGAAGTCATTGTTAAAAGTCTATGACTGTCATCTACATTCCAATGGCCTCACGATATTTTACTCTTTTAATTATAATTTAAATAGCCTATTTTAACAAATATAGGTAATTTAATTAAACAGTTTCTGTAAATAAATATAATCCTTCATTGAACTATCTTTACATATTTCTTTTATATAATAATTTGATAAACCTGATCAAATTTTTATTTTAACAAATAAAGCCATAATATTAGACAAGCAAACCAGCATGCATTTCCAGGATCTAAGTTCCCTACTATTAATAAAGTTGAACAAATATAATTTTCGTAAGATGTTCGACCGATGTTATATCAACATTATTCATCCACTATTCTATATTCTTTTAAACCAATTCTGTGATATGCGGTCAGCCTTCTCAATATATTTTCATTTATTCATCTTTTAAAATGTGTACATACTATTTTTACAATAAAATAATCTATGAAAGGACGAAAAGGGTAGCGAACCGCTTGGATCATTCTACCGCTCCAGAAAGTACACCATTCCTGATGCAATCCTCAATCTCTATAAGAGTCAGATACGCCATGAGGTTTAGTATCTGTGCAACATGTAAGGATGCCACTCAAAGCACTATTCCCTACAACCCCTTTCTCACAAAAGAAACGTTGCTAGTCTTTCTCTACAACTACCGTTATTCCCCTGCTCGTATGAGTTCAAATATCTGCCCCCTCTACCTGTAAAGAAATAACAGGTATTTTCTGTCTTCCTCAGTATCTAAAACAAATCGGAAATTCTATGATCAGAACGTCTTTCCAAAAAATTTCACCTGTGGAACACAATACCAGGGATCTGCTTCCCTTCTGATTACAATATGATCGTCTTCAAGTTCAATGTCAACAAACACCTATTAAGCCGTATAGAATTCTACTATTTCTTCACATCTTTTCAACTCTTCTAAGAATATCGTGCAACATCCGACGTGACTGCGTCCATGCATATTATAACCTGGTCTTCTTCAAGACCAATGCCAACAAATACTTATCGAGCCGTCATCTGATATAATAAAATGTTGGACATTCGATTCATCGTTACTTTTGTTTATCATCCTTCTGACAATCTCATTAATCCTTATCCTCGAATGGCTTTTGACCTTGGGAATAATACAAAGAAAAAAAGCAAGTAAAATAACTCCCGGGCAATGTCGGGTTTAATAACCAGTTTTGTATTAATGACTGCGAAATTTGAAACTTAAAGTGAGTAAAACTATCTGCGAGTTTTTTTTTCAGAACATCCTATATAACTGTTCAGAGAAGCACTTTTATTGAAAGTTATACAAGTGTAGACAATTTCTACATGATAATAGAAATACTTACAGATCAACAAACTAACTTAAAAGAGTCAGTCTAGCTACTTTCTTCTTCGCAGTGCGTCGTTCAATGTAGGTAGATGAAAAAAAAACCCTCGCCTCTCAATATGCGAACGACAGTAAAATGTACGGCATCTGTTCTGCAATTGATTTCTGATTGCATGCTCTAAAGCACACAGCTGTACGCGACTTTACTCACGCGCACACGTGCAGAACACGCAGCGATTTTCACAGAAAGCTACGCTCTGCATTTACCACAGAATGGGACAAGCAACAACACACGTGAAAAGGGGGGAAAAAAGGTTTTCCTCTCTGTTGGTAATTGTTGACGATCGATGAACAAACGTGTGTTAAATACTATAATGAATCTAAAATCAGACGACCTTTTATTAAGAACTAAGGTTATTTCGAATAGTATCTGTTAATGAGAGAGTTATCTTGTGTAGTCTTGTTTTACCGAAACTACATAGATAGATAGAAACACTAATAGATAATACTAAACATAGATTGTAAGAACACTAATCGATAGATACAACTTGTATGAGAGGCAGAAAAAATATACTATGACACATACATATATACAAAAACATATACACTCTCACAGATAAATAAAATTACACAGAAATCTCAGACAGACAAAAAGTCATCTTATATATATATATATATATATATATTAAGATAAATAGATATATAATTAAAACTTGATAAAGAGAGGTAATTATACATACAAAGATATAAAGCCATATCATGGTAGACAAAAAGATAAAACTATTAACACAAATAGATATATGCAAATAAATGGATGACGAATATGCAGCTACGAATATATAAATACGAATATATATATATATATATATATATATATATAAATATAAAGTTAGGTATGTGTATATGTTTATATTTGTGTATGTATAGGATGAACTCTTAAACTAATTACGTGATTATTATGTATTGTAGAACATAGCTGCTGAGCGTAAAGGTGGTTAATCTGTGTTAGTTTTATGAAAAAGGGGCAAAAAAGGGGGATCGAAGCTCCTCATGAAAATTTAGATACCTTCCAATTTTGTGAAATTATTTTTAAAAATAGCCATCAATTTATAAATATTCCCCAGATTTCAGTTTCTCTAAACTATTTTAAAGAGCCTTAAAGTGGATATAATATCGACAAAACTTCTCATTGGAAAATTCAAATATTTCAGATTTGCATTAAATTTGATCCATAATCATTAAATACAAATTAAACAACACTCCCTGAATTTAAATTTCTTTTTAATTTTAATTAAGCTTAAATATTAGATTTAAGAAATAAACTTTCATCGAAATTGGAATAAGGATTCTCTCTCTCTCTCTCTCTCTATATATATATATATATAAATATATATATATATATATATATATATATATATATATATATATATATATATATTAGTCGGATTATATCTTAATTTTAATCCTCGTAAGTAAACATAACAGTGGTGCAAAACTGTTCTTCTCGCGGAATTAATTCTACGCGTACTGAAGTGGGTATTATTCTAGTAAAAAATATAAAGACGACAGCGTTATCTATGATTATCTATGCGCGTTGCATCGCCGTTTCCCACTTTTAGACATTACGTCTAAAACTGCGTGACATGTACGTGTCCACAATATTTAAACGTTTCACCGTGCCGTAGCAGACACGCCTTATTATAAATACGACATAAGCGTTTAGAGTTCTTCATTTTTAAATTTTTTTTCGTGCTTGTCCGATGAAAACATTTCATGAACTATGGCACTAATCGCCATTAAGATGTACCCCTCATCCCGGGAGTGAGTGTAACTTATGAGCACTCGAGACGCGACCCTCTCTTTTTCAAGGCTAGTTGAAAAGGGGCCGTTCGAGCTTCTCATTATTCACCAGGGATTCTCCACCCTCGCCCGTCAGTATACAACATATACATGTCTCCTCGAAAACTACTTACATGTTATTAAACCGAAAAGGTTGTAATAATGGCAGTCTACTTATGCTGATGCCCGCAGGCGTGTTATGCTTATCTTTTTCCTTAAGAGGATCCGCGGGAAGAGGAGCTGTAAACAGCGTAGTTAAACTCTGTTAACCTCGAATTTTAAGAGATGCAAATTGTAGCTCAATTAGAAAGAATTAAATAAATTTTTAAAATTTCAGCAATTTGATACCAACTAATATGGGGTTAACTCCACAGAATCAAAACTTTCAAATCTGTTTACTTGCGGTTTTTTTCAGGTCTACGTTCACACAATAATAACCTCCGCCCAGGCGGTTATGCTTTCAATCCAGTTTGTATTCTTGTTGTTTGTGTACAGCCTATCGTTTGACCAATCGTCATATATCTTGCTCAAATTATCGAACATGCTCTAACGTAGAACTGAGTTAAGTTTGCAATATCTATGTCACAGATCAATTTCAAGGTTACAGAAAAGGTGGATCACTCTTTTTAGCGATAAATTCAGTATCGTTTCTCGTAGAGACTCGATAGTTTGCCCATATTAGAGCTAAAAGATCTCGCATGTCATTCGACCGTGACCTTGAAAAGTTGAGTCAATGCCGAAATTTTAACGGAATTTGAACTTACGAGTGTTCAACATTTGGTGTATGGATCTTATGATCTCTGACATCAATATCACTCAGGCGAAATTCCAGTTTGATAAAATAAATAATTTTTGACTTATCAACGTTTCCATTACATAACTTCGAGGACACATCATACAATATGTAGAAGTAAGACCTAGAGAAGCTAAGAAGTAAGGCCTAAAAAGACATTTGCTCATTCTTACGTTGTCAGGCAAAGGTATGCATTTTCACTGTTCCATACTCTTGTTGCAGTGGATTTTTGATTGTGTTGAAGTAATTTAGAATCTGCCTCTTTTTAAAGGAACCAGTAAGGGATGATGGATCTTCTCTAACGCAATTTTGTTTACTTCTAGTTTGAATCATGATAATAATAATAAAAAACATAAATAACAGTGATAATGATATTGATAAAAATATTCAGGAAATCTCGGTCAGCACAAAAGAAAATAATTAATACCAGCTTAACACAACAAAAAAAAGTTTCTAAGCCCATAACGTCAGTAGTGTAATCTATTTTCACACACGTACTAATCATAGGGATATTGTTTTGAAATATGAGCGTGTCTGATATCATGAATTCATAATTTGTTATAATTATTATGAACGAGTCCTGAAACTCGTAGCAAACTATATTATAATACGCTAAAGCAATTTACTGTCCGTGAATATGCACTGCAAAAAAGTATTTAAAAAAAAAATTAATCTCATGTGGGCGTTGTCTAGAATAGGAAATGGAAGTAAAATACGCTTTCTTGACCTTAAGGGTAGGATCAAATATAGCATCTGTTCTGTCCAAAGATGGTACAATAATATCGTGGGGTCTGCGTTCGCACCGGACGTATATACAATGTAAATATGTCACACACCTTTACATAAGTTTTTGGAGATAGATCATCATCACGAGATATATTCTGAAAGAACATACACCAGAGTACTTAGAAGGATACTACTGTGGAATTGCCACGGATAACACTCGTATCTTCTAAATGCGTCAAAATAATACTAATTGGTAGCATTTGAATATTCGTTAGCACTTTTCCTTAACATCGGTGTTATTTCTCCTGCTGGTCGAGTTTGTTTAAATTATTCGACGTCAGTGTTTCTCTTTTAGAATTATCGTGACTTTCTATGCACGCATTTCAATTGAAGAAAGTGAACCTGTCTTGGTTTTGTGTGTTATTAATTGGATGCTTCGCTGGCGTCGTGCTGTTAACATTGCCCCTTTTGATACTTTATTGCAGATGTGGAATTATTAAAGGATGGATCGGTGCTCACAAGAGCTTATACAAAGTGTGTTCTAAAAACTTCAAACTTTCAAGACAAAAGAGTTAGGTGGGCATGCGACTCGAACCTCCACTAGTTAGCTACACACGGCTAGAATAGATACTCCTTTTCTGGCCCGTTTTGTTTAAATACGTGCCATTTTTCACTTCCAAAAGCGAGTATAAGTTTGTGCATGCTGTCTCTAACTCATCATTAAGTAAGAAATAATTGCAAATAATTAGTTTGGAATTGTTTAAAAAAGTGGAAAAGACTCGCTAGACATAATCTTTGAAAAGCCTAACATTGTTTTATTATCAGTGCTAATATAATCATGTTTTATTATTAGTGCTAATACAATCATGTTTTATTATTAGTGCTAATACAATCATGTTTTATTATTAGTGCTAATACAATCATGTTTTATTATTAGTGCTAATACAATCATGTTTTATTATTAGTGCTAATACAATCATGTTTTATTATCAGTGATATTACAATCCTTAAATACTTATGATTGTAACACATAATTTGTTTCTTCTGTATAACTTCTTGAATGCATATGTGCACATCAAACACTCATATAAGGTATATCGATGGATTCGTATACAACGGTTAACAGATAAAAATACATCTTGTAAACGTAGAAAATGGATTCCTAAAACTAATTATGAAATTGGTTTTCACAAAGGTGAATATTAAAACAGTATTTGCGTCGGCATCTAGAAAACAAAAGATGCAATGAAATCAACAAGATTGTCAAATGACATATTATATGCCAATCGGAAGACACAGAAAATAAGGATAAACAAGATACAAGAACATAGAAATGATGTGGATCGACTTTAAAGAATAACATGATATTACCGTCCCCCTCACAAACATGGATTATTGGATAATAATTATCCATTAAAAAAAAGAAAACTAAATAAAAAATGTCACAGAAAAACAATATGGCAATTAACTAACAGCTCGAACAGAACACTCGGCAAAGACAAAAATAAAAAGCAGTTTTCAAGGAGACTTCGTATTCAAAATGGTGTTCGTCATAGCAATTATGCTTCCTATTTATATACTTAAGAAATGTAATGCAGTCGCAAGATTCACTTGGAGGATAGAAACACCGAGGGTAGAGAACATCACCGAGGCCCCACTTGAGAGTACGGGAGTATATAGGAATTATTAGGAGGATTGTTGTCACTCAGATTCTAGGAAAGGGGTAACGGCCGTTTTCAGCTAGAGGTCAAGGGTATAAAAGGCTCAATCGGAACATAAGCTTGTCTTGCCAGTAAATGACTCTAAAGCTCCGCTCACACGAGGCGACTTCTCTCGCTGCTGTGGCGGTGAGTATTAGCAGCCTAGTCACATCCTGTGACCGGTTAGTCGCAAGTAGCACATTCAACTTGCGCCTCGACTAAAGTTGAACATGTTCAAGTTTAGTCGCTAGTAGCGCGTGATTTTATGATCACGTGACCTGTTATCGAACGATTTCATTATCACGCGACGTGGTATTGCGAGATGTTATTATCACTTGACGTGGTATTGCGAAATTTTATTATAACGTGACCTGGTATCGGGCTATTTTATGGTTTTTGAAGACCTAATAGCGACTGCTACGAATCAATATTCGCTTCTATTACATCAAGTAATGCAGTTTGTTGCTATGCCAGAAAAACAAAGTTTGAAGTAGTCAGCTAATGAAATCAGTAGATTTCTGGATATTTACAGAAACTACGAAGGTTTGTGGGATACAAACAATATACAGAATATGAAGAAAAATTCGAGGGAGTAAAATTTTAAATAATTAATGAATGAACAAATCGAGGCTGGTTTTGAGATTCCTCGCGAAGATAATTTGAAAAAGAAAATAAAGAACTTGAAGGATGCATATATGAATGAAATTAATAAAGTGAAAAAATCAATGAAAAGTAGAGCAGGAACTGACGATGTTTATAAACCAAAGCTTGTTTGGTTTGAAAAAACAATCAGCCGCTTGACCCGCGGCATTTCTGCGCTGTAAACAAAGGCATGGAACTGTTAGACAGATAGTCGACTCGCTGCTACAAGTAGCGGCGAGTGAGATCGTCTCGTGTGACCAGCTCAGTCCCTGCGACAGGTACTCCTTGCTACAAGTAGTTGCGAGCTAAGTCGCGGCGTGTGACTGCTGCTTTAATATAACTCCTATTGAGTAAATACTACTACTACTACTAATAATAATACTATTAATACTACCACTACTAATACTAACACTAATAATAAACTACATGAAACAAGCATTTCGGAGACACCCTCTTTGAAACTTTTCAACATAAAGTAAAAAAAGCTAAATATATTTTGAAGTCAATGTTTCAACGCAGTCCATTATTTCAGCTTAGCATTGCATTTGATCCAATCATTCGATACCGATTAAGCAAGATTTCCCTGAATTTCGATTTCTTAATGTTAAAATTTTAGACATTATCTAAAATCGAAATCATGTTATTGATTTGATCAACATTGGAAAAAAGGTTCTAAACAGGGGTTTAGTATCATTATATCTTGATTGTAATATTTGTAAACGGACACGGAGAATTAATGTGACGGTATTTTTCAAATTATATATGAAGATGTATATGCCCTTGCATATGCGCATTTCTGAAAGTAAAGGTACATCTAAGTATCTTCATATTTGTCATATAATTGCCACGACTCCGATTCTTGTACGTAAATGTTATTATTTTTCAATGCCATTGTCATTTTCTTTTATTACTAAGTACCTGTTTGCAATACGATTTAAGTAGGAAGTGACAGCGGTATGTAAGAATTAATAAAATATATAAATAAGTCAAGATTGTTACAGAGTTCGCTTCGTTTACTTTTGTTATTATCTCTTTTAAACAGTTAAATTCGTTATTTTTTCTATTTCCCAAACTTACCGTATAATCACGAAGACAACAAGATCGATAGGACAGGAATAATTCAAGACTTTATGATGATTGATCGCGATAAAGAATATAGATAAATATGGTACATTTAAATGTCGTTTGTGCGAGAGAAAGTAAATAAAAAATAAATCTAAAGTAATCCGTAATTGTATTCTTAGTATCGAAGATGGTGCAAGGAATATAAGTGCCAAGTAATAGTTCTAATTGATATTCTTCTGGAAGTTAGATCTCTAATCACCAGTGCGAGCTATACTAATAATACAACATTGAATTACTTAAGATTTCTATCCGGTCATGGCTGACTGAACGAGAGAAAGCAACCCACGTGGATTACATAAAGTATTCCGTAAAGATTTCCGTATTCGACAAGACGCAACTGACGATAGGAGGTTACATCGGCCGGAACGTTGTGAGAATAACATCCAAGATGAGAATAATCCAGATAATACAACGTATCAATACTTATTTAAAGAATTCCGAAATACAAGGAATTTATAATTCGTCTAATTACAAGCATACCTCTATTAGACATTTACAATATAATAGAGATTTTTGATATATGTATTACTGCAGTTCACGAGCGGGAACATCTTTGTGGGCTTCTTAACTTCTCTCCGACACCTTCCCTGTGTTGTCTTTTCATACATTCTGGAAGGACGTTCAATCAATGGTAATGTAACGGTTGTGATATACGTCCTCCATTCAATCATAACTGTATCGTTGTCATACCAACCTTGCCGTGGCATTATCCTGGCAACCCAGTTACTGAATTTAACCATTACACTTTTTTATTGTTGCAATTAGGCATAACCCAGCTCGGTCTAGGAGGTGCCCCGCTAAAAGACATTACCTTTTAATAGTGGAAGGGACATTGCCGGTCGTCTAAAGTGCCCCTACTGAGAAATTCCAACGGTTTCTTTCTCATATATTGTTGCACTCTACTATATTCCACCTCATGAGCGCTCATTTCTTATCGCACTGTGCCACGCCTTGTTGTAATTAGAATCTAAGAAATATGAGCTATTCATGTTTACATCTAAATTCTTAAAACTTATCTGTATTAATCCTTTTATTCGGCCACTTTTCTCATCTTGGTTGGCCAATGTAACATCCTACTTTCTTCCGACTGATTCTTTCAAACTTGGGAATCTATATGGGATTACGTTATCTATACGGAATTTGGGGATCCATACGGAATTTGGGGATCCATACGGAATTTGGGGATCTATACGGAATTAGGAGATCTATACGGAATTAAGTGATGTATACAGAATTTGGGGATCTATAAGGAATTTGGGGATCTATAAGGAATTAAGTGATCTACACGGAATTAAGTGATCTATACGGAATTTGGGGATCCATACGGAATTTGGGGATCTATACGGAATTAAGTGATCTATACGGAATTAAGTGATCTATACGGAATTTGGGGATCCATATGGAATCTGGCGATCTATACGGAATTTCGAACTGCACATTCTATTTAATTAACAGTTCTCTATTTTTCTCATTCCGCCATCCACTATAAAAGTGTTAATTCAAGTTATTCTTATTTATTATCACCTACAGTAATGATTGAAACTTTCAAGTGATTGTTAACCAAAGATCCACATGTTACGCAAATCTATCTCCGTTGATGAAAATAAAAGTTCAATTTGGTAATTTCGTATAGGTTCCCGAGTCCGAGATAAAGATTCTGAACTTAAACTATCAGTGTCACAAGACCGGACAGATGCACCCGGAGAAGGATGGAAGTGTTCACCGCTTCAAATTTATGAATATTACAACAAAGATGTGAATAATCAAAATATAAATTATCGATCTTCATTAAAAATCCCGAAACTAAAAAATTATTGCATACCATTTTATTGATGTTTTGCAAACTCCCTGGGGAGGATGCTGTTGTTGCGACGTCAATTTGTCGATGTCACTAACAAAATGCAAGTATATTCTACGAGAGCAGCTGCACTTTAGTTCTGATTAATAAGAGACATTTGAAACTATGGCACGTGAGCACATATTACTATTAAACATCTGTTTGGATGTGTTTGGCTTCTTCTGAAAACAGTAACGTACCGATTTGATATGAAAGTTTGAGCACTGATGTAAGCGCATTATGTTGTATGTTTACTTTTTCTCGTTAAAACATTTCAATAATTTTTTGATTCAATTATTCACTTTAAAGCTCACATTAACAAGATGAAAATTCTGAAATAATTTTTCTTTTCTTTTTTAACATCGCAAATACTTGACATTTAAACAATGGCGTGTAGACCATTGATACTCACTGCATACAGACAAACAGTCACACCCACAAATAGAGAACATATCACAACAATGATATTAGAGTAGACGCCCTTCCAGAATTTATGAAAACACAAAAAGAAAACTTGTTGCGGAGACTATCAAGAAGCCTATTAAAAATATTAATGATCTACGGAGATTTCTCGGGAGTAATACATGTAACAGAACGTCTATTATGTTTCGATATACATTAGTTAGAACTACTGTTGTCATCTTGGAAGTTATTCTCACTACATTTCGGCCAATGTAACTTCCGACTTTCTTTAGGTGCGACTTGTCGAATTAAAGTATCTCGATGTCGAACTCGGGAACCTATACGGATTTTTCACCGAACCCTTTATTTAATCAACGAGCGTATATGATGTTCTCATACCTAAGTCATTCTTAATTATATTCTTAGTATCGCCTGTGCTGAGGAACAGAGCCCTGTAGCGCAATGTATAAAGTGCTAAGTAATAATCAATGCTAAGTGACCTTCTTCTGGAGATTGAAGCTTCACGCTTCAGAAGGGACTATATTAAAAACATAATTAATAATTACCTAAGACTTCTGCTCGGCGATAGCTAACAGAAAGCGAAAAATATATGCCCGTGGATTCAATAAAGGGTTTAGTTGGAAATGTTGTGCATATTCCAGGGTCCGTCAAGACTCACGTGAAAGGGGTTGGGAATTACGTCGACCGAAATGTGAGAATAACATCCAAGATGAAAGCAGTAGTCCGAATAATCAAAATAATAAAACATTATCGATCCTCATCTTAAGATTTCCAGATTTCTATTTTATATATGTTTAAGCTATGTGTGCACATTTTAAATTCTTTCGTAAATAAGCGAATCAACCCTGCTTTTTAATTGATTTTTAGATTAGCACTAATATACGCTTTCTTTTTATTTGACGCCCTTGATCACAAATAGATTTATTTCTTTTCGTTCATTTTTTTTATCGTTGAAAAGACGTTGGAAATTACAATATTTATCTCTTTTGTTACTTTTTCGCGGTTAATAATCATAGACACTTGAATGTTTTTCACCTATGAATATTGACCGATCTTTATATTTATGATCATGCAGCAAGCTTGAGAAATGGAAAAGAAGAAATAAACTGTGGAATAAAATAAAACTAACTACTGATCTTTTAATCTTTATGTATATATGTTACTATACATACACGTAACCCGTTCAGTCATAATCACTAACACTATTTTGATTTCATTCAAACATTCATAAGCTATGGCATATCTGTTATGACATCCCTCTAGCATAACTAAAAATAATAAGTCTCTTTATTTCTTTATGATCTTTATGGGCACTAAAGTAAAGAGACTTATTATTTTGCCATCTAATTTATATATGTGATTTAGGTCTGTAAAAATACTATATAAATGAGATGGCAACACACACATGAGAGTTACACTAAATGAAAAAATATTAGAGAGTGGGTCAAATGACATAGAGTGAAGGGGGCGAAAGATACACATAAATAACTAGGTGGGAGATGCGGGAGTTTTTCAGTAAATTGGAAATTACGTCTAATTAGAACAGTTAAAACTGATTTTCTTTCAAACACTATTTAATCCCAGGACTAAAACGTATTTTAGCATGTATTTTGTGATCAAAATATATAAGAAAACCATTACGTAAACAAATGTTAATTGACACAGTTTTAGTATAATATTAAATTAATATTTATATACAACTGAACATACCTACCTACGCCACTTTGTAGACAGGTAATAACTAATTAAAATCAATGACAGATAAATTCTACACTTTTAATACTATGTTCCGGATTTGAACTTGTGTGTAGAACGGAGAAATGTATTAATTTTATTCTAGAGAAAAAATATCGAATCTTAGTAAAAACCTACAGGCAGTCTTTCAAATGAACATGGGAAAATTCGTTACATCTTACCAAAACATGTATTGAATTTTCGAGCACAAATTCAAACAGGCTGGTTTTGGTTGTAAAATAAGAATTGAACCCCAATCGGATAACCCCATAACCAGAGTAGAGTATAGCGCCCGCAATGACATGTTACTGGACTGTTTTTAATCATTTTTAACAGGCGTCTTTCTCAAGGAAGCGAGAATCATGCGCAGTTCTGAACAACCAGAATTCCGTAGAAATAAAGCACGTTTTAAAATGATAATTGCCCAAATAATACATTTAAAAACATGACTTCACATTAAGAAAATATTTTAGAATGACCAAACCAGATTCAAGAATCTACTTCAATATGTATGCAGTGATCTGAAGAGAGCTGTCACAATCCATACCCTCGTAATCTGTAATATATATGTAATATATTTAGCATTTGTATAATGAAATGTGTCGTGCGATTATATTTGTACTCTTTAAGAATAAATAATGCTTTAATAAAAATGAAAACAATAATCTCCAATAAAGTATTAGTTTAAGGCTGTTTCATCTAAGTCGTGGACCCTAACTGCGTAGCTAGAGAGAGGAATACCGGCCTCAGAAGTGAGATGCTTTACTAAAATGCTTAACATCTCATACAAAGAGCACATTACAAATGATGAAGTGACGAACAGACTCAGACAACCAGTCAAGTTATATGAAGATGCACTGACAACTGTAGAGGGAAAGGAAGTGGTACGACCATGCAACACGATCATAGAGGCTACTAAGACAATCCTGATAGGAAATGTACAGGGAGGAAGAAAGATGGGCAGACACGGTGGGAGGATAATGTCTGAGAGTCGACAGGGCTGACGCTGAGTAACACGCCCAGGAAGACAAAAAATCGGGAGAGCTGGAGAAAACTGGTTGTTAGGTCATCTTTGGCGCCCCAACAGTTATCAGATTATGGGTCAGATGGTGATGATAATGTTTATATATTCAACTGAGTTATTATAAGGTTCATTCTTTTTAACCTTAAACTATTTCACTGTGTTTTCAAATTAAATTGCTCAGCGAATTAAAAGTTGATCACATTTCTTAGATTATTCATCGTGTTCTATGTTTTAGCATCAGAAAAAAGCTGCTATTTAGACATAGACGTATATGATTTTATGTTCAATTTTATATATAGATGACAATGAATGTGTGTGTGTTTGGCTTTGTGTAAGTTGGCATTTTTTGAAGAGATTTAAATCCCGGTTATATTATTCGCGTCTCAGAATCTATGCGCTCTGAAGTTGACATCGAATAGCGTTCATCTGATTTATGATGTACAAGTTGGAAGTGCACGTACAAGTACAAGCGGGACAAAAAGAGAACAATCTACAATCGTGGAAAGAACAAACGTCGTCCTGTTGTCTTGGGGGGAAGTAAGTTTGCTTCAAAGTTCACAACACACGTACGGGAAAACACTATATGTATATATATATACTATAAACATAGCTGACTTTATAAAAATAGAGATATATTAGTCCAAGTGATTTGCTGTAAAAGCGATGTTCAAGAATAATACATCGCTAATAGTATATATCCTTGTCGTTAACATAAATCACACGTTTGAAATCATTAAAGGACAAATATAAACGTAATGAACCAGAAAAGCTCGGTCGTTTTCAATCAGACCTGTATCAATGATGACTTGCTACCGATTTACTACTAAAATGTTTCGGAATGTTTCAGATGAGGATTGATAATTTGCAGTATTTAGATTATTAGGACTACCATTCTCATCGTGCTTCTTATATTATGTAGATGTAACCTGATGCGCTTCAAGACGGTTGGGTTACATTAACCGAAACATTGTGAAATGAAAAACCAAGACAAGGATAGTCACCAAATAATACAAATACACTAAATATACAGAAAAGTAAATAAACTCCCACACAAAATAAGGCATAGATTGTTAAAGCTTCTGCTTTTCTCGCCGATGGCTAGCACTAAAAGCAACAGTAAAATTAGAAATATCGCTACTTTAATCTAATTGACATTCTTCTGTTTCAGATATAAGAATATCTTTATTATCACCATTTAAGCTTTTGAAGACCCATATTTAAGGCCAATATAAGGATGGACTTAATCAACGTCACATCGCCACAAGCGTCGGGTTCCACTTTCCACTGTTAACTATTAGTCCAATAATATCAGGGAAGGAAAATAATATTATCTGAAGGCAGTTTTCATTATTGATGATAATAAGACTGTCTATTTACTTCTTTTGTGAGTATCATCGTTATTATATATATATATATATATATTGATGCATGTTTGATAAAACAACAGGGGCAATTCCTGTTTGTTTCTTTTTTTGATCTATCTGTTCATGTTGACATACTAATGATCATCTAATGCTCTGTTCGAGTGTGAACAGGAACTCGCCAACACTGCTAACGTTTTCGACTTCCATGAGTCTTCTTCAGGAACGTGAGGAGTTATGCAAGCTAAAACTGGTGAATTTATTGAGAAACTCGATGAAAACTTTAAAAAAATTATTTTTAAAACATTTCAGTATGACTCCTCTCCACTTATATCGAGCTTGATTGATGGTGGGTTTCTTTGCTTGAATGTGTAAGGTTTCAATTATGGGGAGGTTCATGTTGACGGAGCTTCGGTGGGATCGGCTCTGCGCCAATTGTTTTCTGAATTTTACATGTCTAATCTAGAAAGTAAAACATTTAATTGCATCTCTAAACCCTCCATATACGTCAGGTATATATATATATATATATATATATATATATATATATATATATATATATATATATATACTCCGGGCGAAAAAAATTAACCCTGGCTAATTTTTTAATAATTTAGTCAACGTTGAAATTTAAAGTTATTTTATTGAAATCAGATCTTATGTTTCAGGTAAGTGTTAGTTCCGCTGAGAAATAAGAAAGAGAGTATTGGAGTATAAATACATTTTTACCGTCTCGAACAAGAAAAAAGTTACCCCTTCTTTTACCACAATTGATGAAATTGTTGAATAATATGATTAAATATATAATGACAAAGGAAGGCAATATCATGCAGTCCCAAACTCATAAGCAAAAAAAGATGACTCAAGGCAGATTTTCGTTACAGAAAAGATAAACTTACACATTTGGCCAAGGTGATCGGAACGGAAAATGTGTCTTACTTTAAGAACAATAACCATGCAATTGATATCAAATGATATATCATCAAAACGATGTGCAAAAAGCTCTTGTTATCGCAAAAATATATCATGGATAAGAATAGCTTTGTCATTGAATATGGCACTGTCTTCTCAAAATGTTTTAGATAGTTATTTTGTCGGATGCCTTTGAAGATGCGTTGATAGATTTAGGATGCATGGTCTTAAAACAAAAGATAAGCATAGAAATAAAGAAATTCTGCTTGGAGGTGCATTTTAATATTTCGTTTTGGAGAGTTTATTCCGTGTTATATGAACATTAACGCCAAAGAACACATCTGTATTTTAGAAAAAAGGGTTAATTCCGATAGTTCAAAAGTGGTGTACTGCCTGTTCCAGGGAAAATAGTATGTTTCAGCTCACACTGCAAAATTAAACAAAAGTGGTAAAATGATAACTCTTTTCAGACAATGTTTTGGCTCGGACAAAGTACTGATCTTAACCCGATTGAGAACATGTAGAGCAATATTGAAAGACAATTGGCTAGTAGAAGATTTGCCAACAAAATGTCACTCTTGAACGCAGCAAAAAAAAGAAAGAGTAAGAAAGTATCACTCCCCAACTATGCAAGAAGCTGGGCTCGTGAAGAACTAATATTAGTTTAATGCCAGATTGCTAATTCATGTTTGTGTAAATTATTTTCAAAATGAATATTCAAAATTACGAAGCCAAATTCTTTTGCCTGGTATGCATTTTTAACGATTTAAATTATTGTTAAATCATATTTCAAACAGAGCATACTCAAAGGTATTGAAGTTGTTTAAAGCTGTTTTAAGTCGATATTTAGTTTTAATTATACGATGTAAATGTGTGTTGTGCATGAGTGTATATTCTTTATGTGTGCATATGCTTGTGTGTCTTCATATTTCTTTGTACAGATTTCTCTACATTAAGTTCACGTAAAAGCAATGCTTATAACTGTGCGTGTCCGCGTATGTGCAGATATATTGGTTTGAATATACATATGAGAGTATTCATTTTTAGCGTACATTTAGTAGAATCAGAAAACTAATAGAAAAAGATGCATAGGGATACATTTAATAAAATATAAAAAATGTAAGTTTGGAAATATTTTTAAATAGAAAAGCTAGCTTTGTCACCATCACAGCGATATTGTTGACAGAAAAAAACATAAGTCTCTCTCTCCCCCCTCTCTCTCTCATATATATATATATATATATATAATTTTATTTCTAGCTACCATATCGAAGAATGGTTTTTGGGTGTAGTGTTTATATAGTATTTTATTATTATTATTATTATTATTATTATTATTATTATTATTATTATTACTAGTATTACTATTGTTATAAAGAATTTTATTTGATATGCACATTACCATATCGCACGGTAGTATTAAGGGTAGTATATTATTATTTTGATTATTATTATTATTTATTTATGTATATATAAGTAACATTTTAAGCTGAATTATTTCGACACTTGATTGGGGAAATGGTAGTTTTATCTGTACCATTGGAGAGACATGCATATAACTGTCCTGTTTTTAAATCTCCGAAACAGTTACATGGTAAACAGCTGATGATCCCCGTGTTAATATTAGATGCTTACGTTAAGGTCTCCTGTTTTTGTTTCACTGTTAGATACTTAATCCCCCTTTTTATTTTATTTACTTACTATTATATATTTTATTTATTTATGAATTTTCTAACGAATGTTAAGTCTGCACTATTTTGGATTTAGTTAGTTTCTGTGGGAATTTAAACTGCATTTTCCTTTTTTTGTCTTTTTGTTTAAAATAACTCAAAGCTTATTTAGACTATATATATAAGTATTTATTTATATATCAAATTATTAATAGATATAATTGTATTAGTATTGCATAGTTATGAGGTCATAGTGGTCAATATCAGTAATAGAACGAATGTTGGCTTTTTTGAAAATCTTATGAATTAAATTAACACCTTATCGCCATAGTAGCCAATAACGTTGCATTTATATGGTTTTTGATGACCGCGATGTGAGAAACTAGATGTTACTGTGTTATTTATACTTCATATACTATTTTCAGACTGATATATATATATATATATATATATATATATATATATATATATATATGTTTATTTTATTTCAATCGAAGTTCTCTGAAATCGAAGGCCCCCTTCCAAGGGTTAACACTTTATCTCTATGTGAGATCCATATATATTGAATGTTTCATTAACAATCTCCTATACCTGTTAAATGTTTAGTTTATAAAGAAGTTAAAAACATTCATTTTCTTCTCCCCAATTTACCAGCTAACTATGTAATAGTTTGTATTTATTGTGGTCTTTAGGCTTACCAGATTCCAGTAAGAGAATTTATCTAGTCTGGTGGAGTATCCAGCTTAGTGATGTTACCAGTAGGAACATCACTTTGAGAAATTGTACCATTCCAGTTATAAGCAATACCGAGAGAATAAGGGAAGGGAGTGCTCCAAGGCTGCCGAAAGAAAAGCATTGTCTCTAATACGCGCATATCTGTATTTTGACTAATGACCGTTGTTATTTAACATCTATTAAATAATATTTCAAATGTTAGCTTAAAATATACATACACGAGATATCCATTATAATTGGGTCTACAATTATATTAACGAGATTACATTTGTATAAACTAAAAGAACAGAACGGACGAGTAGGCAATTCATGTTTTATCTTTTGGCAAGTAGACAGTAATTTGTTTGATTTTCAACAAAACTGATCTTTACTCAAAGATTATTTTGAAAAGTAAAAGTTCAATTCCAATCCTTCCAGAATATTTTTCTGTTTCTTATTCTCGAGTAGCTTTTGGCCTTAATCAGTTTTGGCCACAATAGTAAAAAGAAAATCAGTGCTGCCCCAATAGTAAAATAAATCAGTGCTGCCTCAATAGTAAAATAAATCAGTGCTGCCCCAATAGTAAAAAAAAAATCAGTGCTGCCCCAATAGTAAAAAAAAAAATCAGTGCTGCCCCAATAGTAAACAAAAAATCAGTGCTGCCCCAATAGTAAAATAAAAATCAGTGCTGCCCCAATAGTAAAATAAAAATCAGTGCTGCCCCAATAGTAAAAAAATCAGTGCTGCCCCAATAGTAAAAAAAAAATCAGTGCTGCCCCAATAGTAAAAAAAAAATCAGTGCTGCCCCAATAGTAAAAAAAAAATCAGTGCTGCCCCAATAGTAAAAAAAAAATCAGTGCTGCCCCAATAGTAAAAAAAAAATCAGTGCTGCCCCAATAGTAAAAAAAAAATCAGTGCTGCCCCAATAGTAAAAAAAAAATCAGTGCTGCCCCAATAGTAAAAAAAAAATCAGTGCTGCCCCAATAGTAAAAAAAAAAATCAGTGCTGCCCCAATAGTAAAAAAAAAATCAGTGCTGCCCCAATAGTAAAAAAAAAATCAGTGCTGCCCCAATAGTAAAAAAAAAATCAGTGCTGCCCCAATAGTAAAAAAAAAATCAGTGCTGCCCCAATAGTAAAAAAAAATCAGTGCTGCCCCAATAGTAAAAAAAAAATCAGTGCTGCCCCAATAGTAAAAAAAAAATCAGTGCTGCCCCAATAGTAAAAAAAAAATCAGTGCTGCCCCAATAGTAAAAAAAAAATCAGTGCTGCCCCAATAGTAAAATAAAAATCAGTGCTGCCCCAATAGTAAAATAAAAATCAGTGCTGCCCCAATAGTAAAAAAAAAATCAGTGCTGCCCCAATAGTAAAAAAAAAATCAGTGCTGCCCCAATAGTAAAAAAAAAATCAGTGCTGCCCCAATAGTAAAAAAAAAATCAGTGCTGCCCCAATAGTAAAAAAAAATCAGTGCTGCCCCAATAGTAAAATAAAAATCAGTGCTGCCCCAATAGTAAAATAAAAATCAGTGCTGCCCCAATAGTAAAAAAAATCAGTGCTGCCCCAATAGTAAAAAAAAAATCAGTGCTGCCCCAATAGTAAAAAAAAAATCAGTGCTGCCCCAATAGTAAAAAAAAAATCAGTGCTGCCCCAATAGTAAAAAAAAATCAGTGCTGCCCCAATAGTAAAATAAAAATCAGTGCTGCCCCAATAGTAAAAAAAATCAGTGCTGCCCCAATAGTAAAAAATGAAATATCAACACAAAAATTACTTTGAAATTGCGTCGATAGGATGAACTAATTAGTTCAGCACAACAGTAAAAAAATTTAACTGACATCTTTTTATTACGATCTTAAGTTCATCTTTGTTGGGCTTATTCTTTACTTAAGTCAAATTGTGGAGAGATTGTTTCGCTGTTCGATAAATTTGGCGTCAGAAACGAAAAATAAAAACGATTTAATTCACGTTCTTGTTTTTACGGATGTGTTCATTGGAGAATTTAAATCATTTTACTACCCGTTTCATGTACTAACTTATTCGTATGTCTATCTGGTCTTAATAGTAAAATTCATATTGTTTTCATCTTTTTTGTTTGCACCTTCGCTAATTGGAAACAAGGGCGTTGATCTTCAGCACTGTTCTCGGTGCATCTCTTGACTCAGAATTATCTGAATTATATCATTTCAATTTATATTATATATATTCCCTTATATATATATATTCCCTTGAATCTATTCTGACTAACGTTAAAGAACGCGTTCCTCTGTCTGGAGGATGATAAATCTCGTTCTGCCCATCCAACCGAAATTTTAAGTGAGTGTGTTATGTTGGCTCGTCTTTCAAAGTCTACGGATGTTTTATCCAGCTTTTCCGATTGGTGTTTTATGAAATAACAGCAATTTACGTCTCTAGGTTACATCTTTGGACAGCAGTCACAGACACTTTCAGAATTACAACATAAAGTAAATAATGTTTAACCTTTTTGCTAACGCATAGGTCTCTGACTCCGACAGCATTGTATTTCGGACAGTGATATAGTATTTTTCAATACTTTTAGGTTTGCGTATTATAATTTGTACCACATTATGTTTTGGTAACCTCTTTTGTACTTGTTTTGCGTATGTATATAAATCCAACCGTTTCTTCCCTCTTATCATTTTCTCTTTTATCTAACATATGCGTATTTTATTCATAATATAAGAATACACATAATGTGGATTTCGTGTACGAGAAATATATAACCGTACACGTGGTTGCTAAAAACGTAGAAGCTAGAAAATAAAATATTCGTAGCTTTTCAAATGCATTCCAAGAAATAAGTAGATGCTTACATTTCTAAATGTTATCAAAAAAGAACCTTTCACCTTAATAATAAATCCCGATGTACATTTATTTCTTTATTTATGTATAGATAAATATGTGTACTTCCATCACGTCACGAAAAAGAGTAAAAAACAAAACGTGCCGGATGAAATCATTTCCAGTGTGAACTGGAAACGTCAAAGCTATTAGCAAGTTGACAGGAAGCGAGAAAGCCAATAACAATGAATTCAGAAATAAATACTTCACTCTAAATCAAAAATCAGCGGGTTATGAGGTTTTTCGTCAGACCATCAAAAGTGATATATATATATATATATATAATTAAAAAATAACTAACTAATGTAATTCTATGATTTATGACTATTTGTATCGAATACTGGCGGAGCATATCTTTTTTCATTTTTGGCGGAAGGTGTACATTAATGCATTATAGTTTACAATTAAAGAATGAAAAGCGAAACGATTATGGAATGTTATTAATTCATTTGTTGAGAAATTGCAATAATTAATCTTACATTTACAACACATGGTATATATCTAAGCATTTTTTGTATCCTTTAAATACTTAATATCCATTAAAGCTGTTCTTTATACTAATACAAACGTTTACCACTGTTTACTAAACTTTTTATAACACAGGCATTTTTTAATATCTGCTTTCTAATGTTAGTCAGTATTGCAAATATTTTATCAATAGACCGAATATCATCGGTGATCAAATCAACAAAAAATATCATGAGAAAAAATGTAGAATGCTTATGTAATGCCTTAGTAAATACTTTGAACCGGTAAATGCGTATAACAGCTACATTAAATAACAGTGAAAAATAAATAGTTTGTTACGCTGAGTCCTATATAGATAGAAACACACACATGACATAAGATATATATATATATATATATATATATATATATATATATATATATATATAAGAGAGAGAGAGAGAGAGATTCGTTACTTGGTTGCTAAATATCTGAAAAGTAAGACAGAAAATGTGCAACTCTCGCTTTATTAATTTCCTTAACGCTAAAAGGATGAATTCATTCTAAAATTGCATGGCGGTCATGCATATACACATCGCTGTAGAATCGTCGATCAAAATTTAAAATTAAAAGTAAATGCTTCAAAACCAAAAAAGCGTAATAGAGACAATTTAAAAAACAACAACATAAGTTCTGTAATTTATGAAGCTATTCAAGCTTTGGAAGAATTATTCGGATCATACTAACACCTCATTTCCCATCCAATTTTACACATAAACCAAACATTGTTATTTTTTAAATATATTTTGTTACCGTGTAAATTTGACTTAATTCATCCATGACTTTCTCGCATGGTTGACTTATTGAGGAACAATGGGGAAAGCTTGTTAGGGATCATAGAATTAAATCGATCCTGGAAATACATGTATCGTCGCAGTTTCCAGTTGTGTAGCGATGCAAACCGGACGAAAATGAAGTAAAACTAGAATTTGAATTATACAAGAAAATAGTCAATTTATTGGATGTTAGGTTTGTGATTTATTTTCCTATTGAACTACTTAAGTTTTTTTAAAAACAAAGATATACAAGAAACAAAAGCAACTTGATCACAAGGTTCCGTATACCTATACAAGCACACATTATATATATATATATATATATATATATGTATATATATATATAGTTGATGTAAATTGATTCATTTCCAAAAACCTAATTTAGAAAACGACTTTTAAGACAATGACTCCTTAATAACCTTGATGATTAAGAAATGCATATCATTTTCTTGCATGAGTTCAAAGTCGGTCATAGTAATGTGCTCTGCAAACAGGTGCCAATATAAACAGTGTATAGGGAGAAGGGTTCATTAGTAATCGGAAAATACAAGATTTCGTTGAGAGCCTTAAAGATGACGAAGTAATAACGGTCATTAACGTTTGCCAATGAGCGTTTGAAATATATCGTTTGGAAAACATACATCAATTAACAGAGAAGCCATCGAGGCAGTTTACGTCAGTATTTGAACGGTCACAAAGAAGCTGAATCAGATTAATGATAAATGAACATGAGAAAGTTTAACGGTTTAAAATGTGCACTTCTATTAAACGCTGATCCATTTTTTGAGCGTATTTTTACGAGTGACGAAAAGTGGACTCTTTGTGGCAGCAGTAAGCAATCAGGGCAATGGATAGATCGTGTCGAAGCACTCAAATATTTACCAAACTCGAAGTTTCATTAGCAAATGTTTATGGAACGAGCATGGTGGTCTTCCGTTGTTTGTAGCGTTCATAATAGCTTAGGTTGATCAGAGCATCACATCGGAGACTTACGGCAATAATGTCGAAATAAGGCAGATTGTCTTGGATAAAATAGAAACTGCATTCTCAAATCTATGTGGTACAATTCTGCTCCAGGACAACGAAGGCCACACGTAGCCGGAATTCGCTGATTTTAATACATCCTTATAATGCTATCGATTTTTAACCCGCTGACAAATATGTTTAAGCATCTTGGCCTTTTTGAACTTTCAATCGCAAAACTGGGTTGGAAGTTTAATTAACGCTGTTTAAATATAAAAACCAGTGAATATTTTATGGGCGAGGTACAAATTTTTTTCATCGATGGCAGAGTTGCATAGAAGTTCAAATGTTATACTTTGATACTTTAAAGTTATGTATTGTTAAGATTTTAATTTCCCCTTCCTTTTTGCTCGTTTCACTTTCTTTTTCATCTTTTTTCTCTTCTTTATCTGCCTCTTTCTCTTTTCTCTTCTCCCCTTTTTTTCATCTTCATTCTCCCCCCCCCTTTGTCCTCATTATTTTCTTCTTCCACTTTCCCTCCTCTTTCTCATCCTCTTTTCCTGTTCCTCTTCCTCTTCCTCTTTTTAATGCTTCTTTCTCGTCCTCTCTTACTCCTCGTTTTTCATTCATTTTCTTCTTTCTCTTTTTCCCCTTCTGTTTCATCACATCTTTATGTTCATACCATAATTTATTTTTATAGAAAACATTTGAGAAATTAACACAAAAAGGATTGACTTTCAAAGCTTATATCTACATTTGTAGAAGACGTGATATAGTGTATTGCGTCGAACAGTATCATACCTCTTTGATATTTAGCAAACTTCTACACATTTTCTTCCTTTTCTTTTTTCTCGTTGGATCGCCTGTTAGTTGACACTTGCTATCACATAATTATAAAATATTCGACACGACAATTTTGTGTGAAATGAAAAATGTAATTGCTCATGGCCTTGACATATCATACATTTTACCTCCAGTCTACACAGAAACAATAATTGCATGACTTAATACAGACATAAAACAGCGGAAAACGATTAGCAAACTGCAGACATTTTAATGGAAGACAACACTACATAATTAATACTACTTAGCATTTCGACGACAAAATCTTGTATCAACTCTATCTAGAAATTCCAACTGTAACATCACTGGAACATCCATTTACAAGTGATCAACCATGAAGACAACACGGTTATTATCGCTACATGAAATACAAAACGACCGCCAGCGAGAATCTGTAGTTTTTACATTCAAAAGATAATCAGGTGACATTTAATTTCGACGCACTGAGCGTCTCAAATAGTACCATGACAATATGACGCTGTGCACAACACGCATTAATTAATAGACCTATTTGTTTAATATTAAAACTGAAATATAATCAGAATTAATAGATGAGAGAAAAGAAAGGTGAAAGAGGTAGAAAAAAGAACGGGGACGAAATATAAAGAGAAGATGGCGATAAAAAGAAGAAATAAAATAGAGCAAAAAGCAGAGAATCAAAAGAAAGAAGAAAACAAGAGTGTGCAGCGTAACACACTTATAGACAATCAGAAGTTAAAAGCACAACCGATTATAATTAAACGATAATTCAATTATCTTTAATGTTGTCCAACATTTACACACATATATATATATATATGCGTATACACAGAAATAAACATGTGTATATGCATGTATATATATATGCATATACGTGTACATATATACACATATATATGTGTCTATATATACATCCATATACGTATACATATATATGTATGTATATATATATATATATATATACACACATATATAAAACACGTATATCCATACATAAAAACGCATATATACAGACATAACACATATATACATACATACATATATACATACACATATATACCTACATATATATACATACACATATATACCTACATATATATACATACACATATATACCTACATATATATACATACACATATATACCTACATATATATCTACACATGCATATATACATATATCTACATATATATACACATGCATATATACATATACACATATATGCATATATACATATATACATATGCATATATACATATGCATATATATACATATGCATATACACATACACATACATACATATACATATACACATACATACATATACACATACATACATATACACATACATACATATACATGCATACACACATGCATACACACATACATACATATATATACATACATATATACGCATATACATATACATATACATATATATATACGAGCATATATATACACATATATATATATACGAGCATATATATACACATACGTACATATGCATATACACATATGTATAAAGGTAATTCATAAAGGACAGACTGCATAATAATACGGACTCAATCAAGTAAAGACATAACGTTGTAATGAGGTTTTTAGTTTTCAGCATTTTATTAATATAGTTTTTATTATTAATTAAAATCAAAGTTACTGTATGTGCTGTTTTATTTAGGCTCTGTATTACATACTAGTTCAGTAATAACTTCTATTCGGTAAGTGTGTGTTTGTACATTTAATCAAACCTATAGATATATTTTCATCTAGGTGTTTGTTTTTTTCTTTTGTGAAATTTGTTATATTTTATGACAGTCTAGTGTTTGAAAAATGTTATAGTTTATGATATGAATTCAAGTATACATAGCATTGCACTTTTGCTAGGCACCCCATAGATTTGTATTGTCTTGTCCTTCGAGGCTTGATTTACGCCGGTCTATGGGATTGTCCTGTGCAGTTTTAGGAGGTCCACCCTTCCAGGCTTCGCCTCCCCTTTTTGGGGAGAAGTAAGTTAATTGCTTACTGCTTGAGGCGCCCCTACCGGGGAATGCCGACGGGGCTGCCCAGGCAATTTTTGATGGTCAGAGTGCTCACCTCTCGGGCGCTGGCTTTTTAACCCCCACTTTCCGACCCGAACTTGGGTCACATCTTACTTGTGGGAGTAGGATAAAATTGGCCTTGTGCCTAACTCATGCAGAGGAGTAAATAAACATAGCATTGAAACAGTTGCAACAAAGTATAATACCATCGTGTATGCTTTTTATTTGGAATTATATTCAAGAATGAATTTTCAACGTAAAATGCATATATTTTGGGGGAATTACTTTGTGTGTATATATATATATATATATATATATATAATTAATAACGCGGGAATACGCACACAACTTCTTTTTCTATCGTCTTTTTTAACAGCACTGCCTACCATCTCCTGAATTCCGAACATTATTTTTCCATGTACGACACACATTGCGAACGTGATCAAGTTAGGCAACTTTTCCTCAGCTATAATTCTCATTAATTCCTCGAAATAGCTCGTCTCTCTCTCATCTTTGAAGCCACTGATTAGCTGCTTCAGCGCTCGTTTCGGCCGGCTTTTCATTGATAAAGGTACTTCTCCGTTTAGCTAATTAGGAGATTGTCAATAGGAGGTGCACGCAAAAATGTCTCTTGGTTGCGTCTATTTCGAGAGACGAAACCTCCCTCTCCTGGCATGCCCTATTATCTGTACGCTTAAAGCAATTACCCACCCGTATACATGCATTTTAAGGAGTGTGTGAACCCAATATGCAAAGACAATAGCAGAGAGACAGGGTGCAGCAATATCTCACGTCATATAGAATGCATTCACTGTTGCACAATACTTGATTAATCAATTGAGTTAAGTGAGTGTATTTAACCTCATAATTAATAAACCTACATAGATTTCTATTCTTTTTATCCGCTTTCTCTCGTTTCTGGTTTATATACATATATATATATATATAGAGAGAGAGAGAGAGAGATAGAGAGATAGAGAGAGAGATAGAGAGAGAGAGAGAGAGATAGAGAGAGATAGATAGATAAATATACATACATACATATAGAGAGATAGACACCAACATATCTTATTACACTTACAGAAGACTTCAAATTGCGACCAAAATCATTTTTGAAAAAACATTTTGTATTCTCATACGTCAACTAATAAGAAATAACACACACAACAATCACGTGTATAATGAAAAAAACAACCAAATTCTGTAACATTTCTTACCAGACGTAAATAGATTTACACAACACCGGAAAACAAGACAAATATACCTGAAATAAAAGTAGATGTTTCGTTCGTAAACTTTTAGTGGTTGATTTCCTTTTAATAGTTTCAAATAAAGGCATCCCGACACACCAGACACAGCTTACACGTCACAACCCCAATTTTATATTACATCTCTTGCAGACAAGGATATACTACCAGAACGATAAGTGAAATAATATTAGCATTTAGACTTATATTTTAAAACAAAAAAAAACTATCATCAGACAAAATAATATTAGTCCTAAATTTTAACTTAGAATAACATACAGATTCCAGCCACAATATACAAGCACACACAAGGGAATCAAATGGCTTTCAAAACTAAACAAAGCAAATCATAATAAAGATATGTAGTTTGCTCGAATCATTCTGCGTAATATGTATGAAGAGGAGTCATAGAAGGTAATCAGACTGCCATAAAAACAACATTATCAGTCAACATGAGTTCTAGTAAATTTAAAACACCATAATTTGATGAAGAGGTATTTCCTCGAAATATGTTATGGAACAAAGTCACACATATTAGATAACTGTCTATAACTTGTGACTACTATAAAATCACCTTGGGTTTTGTCCCGCTTCTCAACACCGACATATTTCCATTTCTTGCATTGTGATATCCTTCTTTGACACATATGTACATGGACACATTAATTCTGGACTCTGGTATGTGTGTTTTTAATACGTATAATACTTTGTATAAATAGGGAAGGATATCGTTTAGACATGAGTCCTTGTTGTTTGAAGGTATGGTTTGGATTTAATAGTAATAACAATAATATGAACGCGTGCATGTTGATAGTAGTCCACAATCTAGAGATTCTGTTTGTCGTTCGAGGGGAATGATTTCTATGCAAGCGACTTCTACCTTAAATAAAAGAGATACGCAGTTTTTCAAAGTCAACGAATTTCAGGGTGTTATTCCAGGAATGTTTCATATATATTTACTTATTAACAATAAATACATTTTTGATAAGGGTAGAACACAGTTCGAAACATTAAAATTTTAAAACTATAATGATACCTATTATTCACATGCTTTTATATTTTCCATAAACCTACTTTTTATTTATAACATGTGAAGGCTTTCATCGTTTGTAGCCGTGAAACACACGATATATTTGCATATATGATAAAGAAATGTTGTCATAGATTATCAATGTTGTGTTTACTTGTGTTGTTCATCTTATGTTTAATGCAATCTTCTAACAGAAATATATTTCGTTAGAAATTAGTAAAACATCTCAAACAAAAAGCACCGAGAACGCATAGAAAGAATTTCGTCGAATTCAGAAAGTATAAAAAACAAAAAAAAACGAAAACGCATAGAAAGAATTTCGTCGAATTCAGAAAGTAAAAAAAAAAAAAAAACGAAAATGCATTGAAAGAATTTTGTCGAATTCAGAAAGTAAAAAAAACAAAAAAAAACGAAAACGCATAGAAAGAATTTCGTCGAATTCAGAAAGTAAAAAAAAAAAAAAAACGAAAACGCATAGAAAGAATTTCGTCGAATTCAGAAAGTAAAAAAAAAAAAAAAAACGAAAACGCATTGAAAGAATTTCGTCGAATTCAGAAAGTAAAAAAAAAAAAAAAAAAACGCATTGAAAGAATTTTGTCGAATTCAGAAAGTAAAAAAAACAAAAAAAAGCGAAAACGCATAGAAAGAATTTCGTCGAATTCAGAAAGTAAAAAAAAAAAAAACGAAAACGCATAGAAAGAATTTCGTCGAATTCAGAATGTAAAAAAAAAAAAAAAAAACGAAAACGCATTGAAAGAATTTTGTCGAATTCAGAAAGTAAAAAAGAAAAAACAGCGAATAAATTAACCGATGTAATTTCAGAATTTTCCAGAATTTCAAATATCCGATACCTATATAACATTTATCTTTCGTTAAATTAGACTTGTGTTTAGGTCCGTCTTCTAGCAAACTCCATTCACTATGTAAAACCGGACCCTACATAAACAGATCCAAGTAAATTCTAACACGATCGAGATGCTTCAATTACTCACTTTGGTGATCCCTGGGTAATGCACAAAATCGATATGTCGTAAAATAGACGGCAACTATGTTTTATTAGAAAAACATACTAAAATGATATATGATTGTATCACGTGTCAATTGAATTCATTGAACATATTTTTGCGACAAGCATTTTTCCTTTTTAATTTCTTACCATTTATTATTTTAGTTACATAAAATATCATTATGTTTCGGATTTGTTTGTGTGCATATTGTTAATTTGTATTATTTAGACTACTGTTCTAATCTTGAATGTTATTCTCACAATGTTTCGGCAGATGTAACCTCGAAAGGTTCTTGAGGTGCGTCATTTCGAAGTCGAGCATCTTTTTGCCGTACTGACATGAAGAAGGCCAGAAGTTACATGGGTGGAAACGTTGTGAGAATAACAGCGAAATAAGAGGAGAAGTCCGAATAATCAAAATAATGCACACTGGTAATTATCAAAAGTTAAAACACCGATAAAGTTTACATAGCAAAATGTATTTACAGCTTTGTTCTATAATGCTAAAATAAATCACGCAATTCATTATTTAACATCATTCTAATAAAATCTATTTTCTTTTTTATCTTACAAGTATACGGATTCTAAATTACGCATGAAATAGTTGGTCAGACAAGACTCTAAAGCCGTGGTATAGTATCTCGTCAATGAGAGAGAAAACTCCGAAATAACACACGTCATTCTCTCTGGGTTTTTTTTCTAATTTTATCTTTTGGTCGTCTCAGATTTAAGCAATGCAATGTCACATGACGCACGAATGTCGATTGCGCAACACCTGCCACACAAGACTCGCCCCATCCCGTAAGCTTTGACAGGGCATTCACTGTCTCTCTGCACCGAAGAAAACCAGGCAGTTCGATTTAATTGATTTGCATGTTACAAGTTCGAATCTCAGTATATCCCTTTAACCTGCGATTACTCAGGGTCACCCTGCGTCTTCTATGCCATTTATTTTTGTATCGTAAAAACACATATTTACGTGTATTTTTGCGCGCGTCTACACGTGTAATGCTATCTGCTATCAGTCTGGCGATTTTGCATATATTTGATAGACGGGATAATTATGGACATCGGGGTTTCTAACATTCTTATTTTTCTCATTTACTCGAAGAAGACTTCGAAGTATCGATTTTAGTATGCAGACGTATAAGCCTTTCCATTCCGGACATTTTGATAATAACTGTCTGGAAGTTATTCATCATATCTATATGATATCAAAACTAAAGGTCACTATTTAGAAAACAGTTCCTTTATTGGAGTATATGCTTTTAAAAACGGTACACCCTTTATCACTGATTAGCTGAAATAGTATACCTCTGCTTGCCACTTCGCCATTTATATGAGTAGATTCAATTACGACTAGGAATTATAAGATGCCCATGCCGTAGGAATCCAATGATTAAGCAGAAGGCGTGATTCGGAGAGAAATCAAGTTTATTCGTATCCGTACATTTTTTAAAACAACTGACTTTCACCCTATACACGTTTCTGCTTATATATTGTTTATTGAACTTTATTTTCGGTGTTATTACAGTAAAATGAAAATGATTTCCTGTATAGGGATTGGACACGTACGCTGCTCTTTATGACACTTGTGTTTGATATATCACCTCCGCCTGTTTTTATCCTCATACAACTTTTACTTTCATGATTAACTCGTAAATGATGTTTAGCCACGGCCAAACAGGTGATTGATTAGCTTCGATTTCGGATGTGGTAACTGAAGCCGATTTAGTGAGATATATAAACACGTAAATATGTATGAATCATTCTTTTGATCGGCTGGATTCTTTTCTTGGCATTAGTGTTTCTAATTTTGTTTGACTTTGCACTTAGAAGAGGGACCACATACAGGTTGGTATTTAGAAAATGAATGTTTACAAGTTAAGCTTTTCATTAAATACGGCGAGTTGATTAAAAAACGTAGGAGATAATTACTTAATTTCGAAAAGCACCGACATTGTGTACTGCCCCAGTAATACTTCTATTAAGAATACCGCTGTACATAGAGAAATTATGTGAAAAGCAATAAAAGTTAAACAACGTAAGATCCGTTTTGTTCCGAGTCTTCTGTGTGTTCTAACAAGTTGTAGACACCGCTGCATGAAATAACTAGCCGATCATCAGCCGAAAGATACCAACTAAGTCCCGACCACCTGTATACATTTGATACGTGATATCTTGAGTTACAATGCAAACTCACGAAACGAAAATATCAGTTACGTGACACATCACTATGCGAAGCAACATTACGTATAACCATTTGAAGTACAATATATATGGATCCAAATATTGCGCTAAAAGAATGGGTTGAAATCTTGAAAATAGCTCTGTATTGGAATCTCTAAAATAGTGGGTGAATTTTGGCATTCTGTAAGATTCCTTATCGCCAATTGAAAAAAAGGAACCTTCTTAAGAGAGGAATGAGGAGCTGTTAATTACAATCGCCTACACTGAAGCTTTCACAATAGCTTATTGCACTTTAGTGTTTAATACCTTTCAATTATTTGCGAACAGACACATTAAACTAATAAAATGCACATTTATTAAGTGCAAAATGAGTCACTTTGTGTAAAATTATCTTATTTCCTTTTTTATATCACATATTAAAAGATTTTTAAAAACTGAATCTACAAAAAGATCGATTTCTTTCAAATCGAATAATGTATATTAGCAATAATTTACTTAATCAACTTAAAAATGACAATTTTGCAAAAACAAGTTATAGAAAAAAATGGATTTAGAAAGAAATGAAAAAATAATATAATTACTAATATATTTTGAAAGTGTCTCTATTCAATATGTATATTCCTATCATGCATTATGTGACTTTGTAAGTATTTTTGTAAATATATCGATCTTCATAACTTAAGGTATTTTTTATATTCTTACATTTGTGTATGTACAGGATCCACTCTTACACAAATATACCCATTTTTATAATTATTTAAACACATCTAGGCGTAAGCAGTCCAAATGTGGGTTATATTCAGTTTTTTTAATTTGATGCAATCGGTGGTAAAAGGATGGTGGCAGATCGTTGTCAAAATTCAAATAGCTACTATTTTTGTGAAATTTACACAAAAAGGCATCCAACAATTGATGGCTAATACCTACTTTCGAATGGGAAGTTGGGCCCGTATAATGTCCTCTCAAACTAAAAATTGGGGAATGATGAAATTTTCCATTTGAAAATCCAAATATATTAGATTTGATGTAATGTTATCTATAGTCATTAGACACCAATTAAAAAGATTCGCTGACATTCAAACTTAGACATTTTCTAAAATAAAAATGATATGATCGATTTTGATCAATATGATCGATTTTGAATAAGGATTATATACATGAGGTTTAGTATGATTATATTGATTTTAATTTTTGTAAGCGGAAATATAAGTGCTTGAAAGTGCGGGGAATAATTTTACCCGTCTTGAAACATGTATTCTCATTTAGAATTTATATATTTCTTTTTTTTCTCCCCTCTCATTGTCATATTCTCAGCACATTTACACATTCCTTATAACTTACTTATATCCACACATTCCTGACATAGCCATCTGGTTAATTACTTTTACTCTCGAAAAGTATCATACCTAACCACAACAAATTCTCCCCTCTCCCCTCTCATCCATTTCACCCTTTCCACTACTTCTTTCACACTCTTACCCACCCACCTATCCCACTTTCCAATCACCTTCATTTTTTCAAATCTTTTCTAAAAAACTACACACCAAAAACACAGAGCCTCCCCCCTCCACTCATCTTCTCCACCCCTCCACTTTTTCACTCACAGCCATCCACATTATTTTCATTCCATGCCACCGACTTCCTTCAACCCGGACCTCGGTCCTGTTCTCCCAGTAGTAGCTACTACTTCTTCTAATTAACCCATCATGTAAACCCAATATTTTCATTTACTTGTATGACATTTTTCTTTAAATCATCATCTTGAGGAAGTCTTACAAATAAAGACGACACGTTGATGAATACATAAAAAAACATCTTTTTCGTTTTTCCTTTTTCATTTCCATTACGCCGGATTACCTTCATCCTTCTTTTCTCAAATATATATATATATATATATATATATATATATATATATATATATATATATATATATATATATATATATATATATATATATATGTGTGTGTGTGTGTGTGTTAATAATTGAAAATTTTATGTTCTAACGTAATGGACAATGTAAAAGAAAAATATCTATAAATTCATTAACGTTTCGTCTTCAGTTCAATACTTCATCAATATGACTGACTTGAAGAAACAACATAGAAGAACGATATTTGAAAATATATGGTGCTCTTTGTGGCGTGAATACGAAAAGAAAACAAAAACATTCTTTTCACGGCATAATCGCAATACATTTAAAAAAAAAAAAACGTCTTACGACTATATTTCGTTTTAAAAATAAAAAAAGTGTCTGTTCACGTTACAAACGCACCACCTATTTTTAAATATTGTTCCATTTTATTTCTACAAATCATTCATCTTAAGTAAGTCTTAAAATAAAGACTAAATGTAATTTTAGTTTTTACTTTTTTCATTGTTTTCCATATATGTATATTGCTTTCAGCCACTTTAAGACATTACATCTTATCAGAGATGCCAAGTTTGCCTCTAAAATTTTATTTTTTAGAATTATATTCAATAAAGTCGCTTAACTTGATATATTTTATGCTTTTTAGTTGGAATTATGTTTACATTTCTTTCACATTACTCCATAGCTCAGATACACGTATGTTTCTGTTGGTATATATGGCCATGAATATTGAACACACATAAAGTAATACAAAAAGGACAAAGTTTTACTTATTACGTTCTTTACTTATTACGTTATTCCTATATCAACAAATTCTGTCGGATATTTATACCTAAAAAACTTTTACACACACACTATATATAATATTTGTATTTTGTGTATACACATCATAGTATAATGGTTATATAATATTGTGCATATATTTTTAGTATTTACTTACAAAGTGATCAATACGTGTTTTGAGCTTAGTAGTAAAGTATGAAAATATATATGTGCCACTTAAGCTACACACAGACGTTCGCGTTTCATCGTCAGGCTTAGACGACAATATGTAGCTAAATAACAATAAATATATTTTCGTAGTTTACTGTATGTATATATATATATATATATATATATATATATATATATATATACACGTACATATCCACACACATTCTGGTTTCAACCGGAAGTTAAGAAAGCAGAACACCGTATTAGAGTTATCTGATGAATTGCTAATAGCGAAACGCCTATAGTAACCCTGACTAGTGTGCGTACTTTATTCAAGATTTATATTGCTTTGTCATATTTTATAATTATACCTCTACATAACGCATTGTGTGCATATTTGTTTTCCCTTTATTTGAACACTTAAATAAACAAGTAAACTGTATTATTTGCATGAAAACATGCTATTTGATAGCGGGACAGACATTTTCGTGCTTAACTCGCATAAGATCTTATGGCTGACAGTGATGACATTTCTCTTCCATATTTACAAAAACACATGGCTCTTTGATGCTTCCTTATCACGTTCTTGTTTTTACTCCTACCATTAAAAGTCTCATCTGTAATTTCCCCACCTTATCGCACATATCAATTTAATCACGCTGCCGCTTCCAGCGTTGCGCCAAGTTACTGCCTGATAGACTACCACTCCGCGTTTTAATTACTGCTTTAATACGTGTAATATTCTTTTTTACTATACCAAAGTTTGTAAAAACCAATTGCTTCGAAATTTCTAGTTTATTTTCTATTGATTCGTATCGAAAAAAAGTATTTTCATTGTTTATTATTTCTTTAGAGTAACATGCGCTCTGTGTTTTATTTTTATCCTTTAATAGTTGTGGTTCCATAACAAAAAGTAAAATAGAGCACGTGGTTGAGTAGTAGTGGGAGAGAAGTGCAAAAGTGTACAATATGAGTAGAAGGTAAAAAAATAAAATCATACATATCTACATACAAATATATATACATATATATACATATACAAATATATATATACATATATATACATACATATATATACATACATATATATACATACATATATATATATACGCATATATATACACACATATATATACATATAAAACGAAATCTCCTATGAAGCTAATTTGTGTTGAAATTTTAAATAACAGCCGGTTCTTCATGGTTATACAATCAGATTATTGGTCATAAAAACCTGAATCTTTAAGACAATGTGAATACTTAGAAATGCAAAAATAACAACTTCCTGTTGTAATTTGTGTATCTGAAATATTTTCTTCTGCAATGTTGAAAATTCTATTGTTTAAATAATTTTGGTAGACAAAATGATGGTTTTCATTTTAGTTTAAGCTAAATTATCAATATCGTAGAAATATAAACAATGAGCTTACAATTCATTTAAAGAGATATATATTTCTCTAAAAGTTAGAAGCTTTTGAAATCAGATATGCTACGATAAGTAGTAAGATCCGAGGTTTGAATGTCGGGATTTGTGCGCTCCCTTCGCCTTATCATATTAATGAGATAGGAACGGACGGAATTCTTTCTGTGGTTGAATATATACTATATATGAAAAATGACAGCATCATAGTTAAAAAGTGAGAAGAGATATAGAGAGAGAAAAAATGAAAAGAGAGAAAGAGAAGATAAGAGAGAAAGTGCAAAGAGAGAGAGAAAACTCGAAGAGAGAGAGAGAGACAGGTGGAAGAGTGAGATTGAGGGTGTCAAATCTAAATCTATAAGTAACAGTGTTTTTTTGCTCTGCTACTGACCTGAACTACAAAGCAGAATAGGAAGAGAATCAAACATTGGTAAGACTTGCAAATATATGCTGGAAAAACAACGATGTCCTCATGAAGGTAAAATGTAGATGAAGCAAGGTAGAATCTCTCAAAGCTTATTTACATAGTTCAAAAGATTTAAAATCTACAAGCATATCTGATGAGTTATTTAACAATCACTATGAATAGTATATGGTAAACGAAGGTCGTAAATGAGGAGGTCCGGTTGTTAGCCGGCTTGGATACTATAGATACGTTACATATTCAGCGAAACCTGCGGTTACCTGGACATGTGATGTGGACAGAAAATAGCTGGATCCCACAAATAAATCTTGTTTTCTCAGTTAGCAAGTGGACAATGAAATTGTTTAAGACCTAAACTCAGATACCAAGATAAAATTAAAATAAATCTCAAATACATTAAGATGCCGACAGATTGATGGTATCAGCGAAGGGAAAACCGAAGTACATAGATATCGATTATTTATAGTGGATCAGTCATAGTTCTTGGCATCAAACCGACTCACTACTGAATTCAGTTTTATTTAACAAATAAATTTAATCAATCGTGTCAATTAATTGAATAAAAGTGCGCAAGCAACTTTTTCGTACTCTCCAATTTCGCTCACATACATGATTCACGTATTACAACGATGACATTAACCCTCACATATCATAATACGCCCCCATGCTGTAAAACCTTTACTAGTACCAGTCTAGACACGATCACACCAAAGCACTTTCATTTTTTCCTCTGTGTACTAAAACTGAATAGAATTTCCATGAAGTTAGCTTCTTTTCAACAATTTACCATCTGTGGAACACAATACCACATGACTGACTCCTTGCTACCTACAACATACACCTCTCCAAGTTCAATATAAACAAATAGTTAGGTAATACAATCATGCTTTTTTTTCATCCGTTATTTCGAACTTTCTTATAGTATTATCTAACAGTCAATTGACAACTTTATTAACAATTATCATTTAGTGTCCTTTGAGCCTTGATAAAGGCGGGAACTCAGTAGTATAAAATTACGTACTTACAGTCAATAGGATTTGAGTAAGCATCAATAAGGCGGAAAAGCAGATTATTTCATGCTAAAACTAGTTTTCCAATGGAACCAGATCGTTGTCTGAACTGTACAGGAAGCTAGTTTTTTCACTGCCTTGACAGAGAGTCAAGTAACTAAAAACATCAAGTTACTTGAATAAAGTGAAGTATCTGTTCTGTTATAGTTTGGGTGATGAGAACATCTTTTAGATTGAAATATCTTATTTTCGTCTCAATCAAGAGAGCCTCTTTTTAAGAGTTGGATTTTTTCTAAATTAAAAAAAACAATCTTTTGTCTATAGTTTCGTGGGGAGACATGTCAGTAGGAAAACATGCAAACTAGCATTATCACCAATTAAAAGAATGCCTTATTTTAATTTTAGCTTCAAACTATCGAAAATTATATTTTAAAATATAATTTTCGATAGTTTAAAGCTTAAACCTTAAATAGAAATTTAAAATGGTATATTAAACTTTAGCCTGATGGAGAGATAGCATTTTAAACGTAAGCATGACTGACCAACGAAAATGCTATTTCTAATGTTCGTGTAACGTACAACGAATCTTATATGTTTAACTGACCACGAAACTGATATGTTTAACTTTAGAGTAACGGACAGGTAAACCTGCTATTTAAAATCTGAGGATGAATAATGAACAAGCGCGCTATTTCAAACTTTAATATGACAAATCAAAAGAAATCTCATCTTTTTAAAATTGTCAACCGTACGTTATTGTAAGCACATATTCACAATTTCGTCACAACCCACAGTCATTATTTTATCATAAATATGACTGTTCTGTTTTACAATTTATTGAAACTAATTCAGTGTCACAGACGAACGGAACATAACAAAGCTTGCCAGAGATTTAAGTACTGTATATCGTACTAGCATGGCGACCCGGCGTTATTTTTCGGGGGGGGGGGGGGATGGATGAGAAAATAGAAAAGTCAAAATAATGTGCTAACATTATTTTTTATTTTCTCATTTCCTCATTCTAACAGACTCCCTATCCCTCTTCATCTCATTGTTTCACTCTCTTTATCACTCGTTCTCTCACCAACTCTCTATGTCACTATCAAATGGTTCAATCAAAAAATGCAAAATGAAAGCAAGAAAGGAAGAGAAATCTGACTGATATTTTATCAAATTCCCCTGTATTTTGAATGAAAATAAAATGTATTCCCCCTCCCTTTAATAATCTGCTACCTACTGACCCTTACGGACTGAATATTAACGTATTCGAGTTTACCATTACTTAATCTGGGTTACACCGAATTCGGTGATTTAATGTGTGCAAGTGTATATTTTTTCTTTTAACAAAACACACACACACACACGATTATATATTATTTTTTCTTTTAGTCCTCACATTCCATGTGCGATGTTTCTAACAAAGGTGTAAGAATTGCAGTTTTCTGGGTCGAATCTATACATGTAGCACTTATCTTTAACTAGGTCTTGACTTTGAAGTAATATTATTTTAGCTCCTTAGATCAAGTGGCTTCATGCTTTGTCTGGAGCCATTTCCATAAAAAATAGATATGCACATATTATTGGTTTTGAAGTTGTCCTTAGACATATCAAACGTATCCTTTAAACTGTTAAGGGGTGCTTTTACTGGTGCATGACCCATGTTTTTTTTCTGTAACTATAAATATCTTTTCATTTACAGCAGCTTACATTAGACAGGTTGATACAAGATTACTCGTTTGTACAAAAGCACTTTTTCTTTTACTTCCACAATAATGTCAGTGCGTGCTTTATTGATGTAATAAGAGCCTCACGCTAGGCTATAAATTGGTGTGACAATACAGTATGATGCGGGTAGACACACGCTATAATATATATTCTGTAATAATGTTTGTGATAAAACTTTCAATAAATTTTTAGTGAAAACTTAGATTCATTTTTTATGGAAATTCAAGCGAAAATATAGAATTGTTCTTCCGCTTTAGTTTATACCTATTCTCTTCATCTTTGTGCCTTTCTCCGTCTGTCTTAATTATATACCAGTCCTATCTTATGAATTTCATACCGACCCTCATTCTTTTCAATTTACCCATCTGTATCCTTTAATATATACGTATGTTTGTATATTTGGATCTACTAATATTATATATACATACATACATATATATATATATATATATATATATATATATATATATATACGCAAGGAATAAAATCGTTTATGACATGTTGGGGTGGAATGAAGTTGAAAAGTGTAAAAACGAGAGGACCCCCCCCCCCCAAAAAAAAAAGATTCCTATCGTTATACACTATTCAATTTTATTCCACAAAAAAATGTCACAAACGTCAATATTCCTTGCGTTAATAAAATTTGTACGAATAGAAATTTAGTTAAACATATATATATATATATATATATATATATATATATATATATGTGGTAACGTACACGATAATTCATGAAAATGAAGTGTCGTGATGGACAAAATGTGTGAAAAGATGACAAACGGAAAACAAGTCAAAGTTCAGGAGAACAACAAAAAAACAAGATATTTTTTGACCGGTTTCGTTCGTGGAGAACGTCTTCAGAAAATGAAGATACGGAAATAGTTTTATTTTAAAGGCACACACATGGGATGAGGGAACACTGATCTGATTGGATCATATGAGAAGAACATTAAGTGATGTTGGGATATGATAAGTAGAAGAATGTGGCACCTACTTATCATATCCCAACATCACTTAATGTCTTCTCATGTGGTCCAATCAGATCATCCTTCCCTCATCCCGTATGTGTGCCTTCAAAATAAAATTATTTCCGTATCTTCATTTTCTTAAGACGTTCTCCACGAACGAAACCGGTCAAAAACTCTTGTTTTTGTTTTTCTCCTCCACTTTGACGTATCTTTGAGCGATTTGCTTATTTATCGGTCTAAGTTGCTCACTACATTAAATGATAAGTGAATAGTCAGAGGTAAAGAGACATATACATTACGGAAAATAAATTGATACGCTAATACACACGTGTGTACACATTCACATTATTTGAAACAAATATAATGCGATAAGTCTATATGGAATATAGAACGATAAGTCAAGAAATTAAGAATATACAAAACATAAATATAGATATATATCAAGCGAGACAGCAACAGAAAGAAACAATCGACAGAGAGAGAAAGACAGGTAATTATTTATCCAATGAACCATATTCCTGGTTGACAATCAATACATGATGATTAAATTATAAAAGATTAAAGGGTTCGTCCCTGCTTATATATATATATATATAGAGAGAGAGAGAGAGAGAGAGAGAGAGAGAGAGCTGGATAGATATAGATAGATAGTTGTCAATATTCTCGCTATAGTCATTTATGTTATCAATATCACTGGCATGATTGCCTGATCAATTGGGTTTGTGATTGATCTGCTTGCCTTTAATTTGTCACGGAACCACTTATTGTCTTGTGGGTTTAGATTGTGCTATACTTTTATTGTTAAGAAAGAATAATGCTCTAGGTTATTGAGTGCGTTGTGTTGGTTGAAGTTTGTTGAAAGTTTAACTAATTGCATTCCCATCACCCATTTATATTCTGAATGAGAAACGAAATTTATGGCAAGATGCCAATACTAAATACTAAAAGCAAAAAAGAAGACATATCCATATGTTTGTGTATGGCGTAGCGTATACATCGCTTAACCAATCGGCATCAAACTTGCTCAAAATATTGGCAATGAACAAAGTTATAAGCAGATGTATTTTGGAGATGGTCAAACTAACGTTAAAAACTGAAGGTAAGACTTTTGATGATATATTTTCTTCCGTGCATCGTAGATACTCCTTATTCAGTCTATTTTGTAGCTAATAATTAAGTCCCTTGATCATGACTTTTGACCTTAACAGTTCGGCCCGGATCATATCTTTTTACTAAATTTCAAGTTCCCCTTTTTCCAAAATTAAATAGTTTTTGAATTACTAACGTTACTACTGCATATCTTCAAGAATACTACAAACTATGGCAAAAAGTGAGGCGCAGATAAGACCGACTTATGTTCCCTCTTTCTATTACTATTATTAAATCACATGGAGATCGCACACTTTGTTACCAATGACATGTCACTGGATTTGCTGAGGTCGTAGTGACAAACACATCTTTCTAGATATTTAGTCTCTGCGCTTCTTTTACTTACGATAAAAACCGAATTAGTCCCATCGTAAAAGCCGTTTGTTATTAATTTTTCCAGTTGAGGTCTGGATAGTGTGATCCGTCTCCTGTGTTTCTATAGTTCCCGACCCTTGCAACTGCTTGTTTATTTAGGTGGGGGTCGTTTAAATTATATATATATATATATATATATATATATATATATATATATATATATATATATATGAATAGATGAAAGGGTAAAATAATCAGACAATATGAAATTAAAATGGAATAAGCGTAAGTAAATAAGTAAAGATTTAAGGCCAGGCACTCTAGAGTGACTTTAATAACAAGCAGCACTAATAGCTGATGCACGATCACTGACTGCTTGTGTAAATCTAGCCACCGAGTCGCTATTTACATAGTTAAATTCCTCGATAATTATTACCTAATTGTTTATGGCCGAGGGGTTAAAACTCTTGACTACGAATCAGTGGCGATTTGTGATCAGGGTTCGCGCCCGCCGACCGTTGAGAATTAGCTTCCTGCACAGAAGATTGCGTTAGTATGAAACATCGATGTCTGTAGGTATTAAAATAATTAATATTTATTTATAATTATATATATAAATATATATATATATAAATATATATATATATATAATGAAATTAAAATGGGTAAGCGGAAGACCTAAAAAGCTCAACGTTTCGCCCAAATGTTATATGGGGGTTGTCAAGAGCGAACGAAAAAAAATGCAAAAAAGGACAAAAGACGAGAAAGTCTATAAATTATTTTTTTTGTCGTTCGCTCTTGACAAACCCCATATAACATTTGGGCGAAACGTTGAGCTTTTTAGGTCTTCCGCTTACCCATTTTAATTTCATTATATATATATATATATATATATATATATATATATATATATATATATATATATATATATATATATATATATAAAAACATATAAGGCTTTACTATAGATGGAAATGAACAATTTTCTCAGTAATTTAACTTCAAAATTGTCACTGAACATTGTTAATAAATATTCAATATGATGTCTCTGCTAGTTATGATAACTCTCGTAGGTTGAAAAGAAGAACGACAAGAAAACTGAAGGAAACGTTATAAAAATACAGATGACGCATAAAAAGCAAGCATAATAAGATCAGGAATAGAACGGAAGTGAAAAGAAAAAGGACAAATATTTAAGAGCAAAGAGAAGGGAAAGAAGGACGAAAATGTGTAAAGCCTAACTCTACGTCATTCAAAATAGTTTTGTAAGCTTAAATTATAATAGAACGGATTTTGGTTCTTGTATAAATCTTTAATGATTTTCTAAAGAAACCTTAGAACGCCACGACTTTACCCTGTTTAAATCGATTAAGGTTGCTGCTTTTCAGACTAATATGCCTAAACACTTATTGGAGATCGAAGATATATCCAGTGAACATTTTATAGATTTTTTGCGAGTTGTTTTCACGCGATGCGACGGCGGGCGAATAGACTTCTGCCGGAGTATTATGATACTCGCCGACTCGGGCCCCATAGTAGGGGTACCTTTATTCGACGTTCCAATGTAGGTAGCACATATTTCGTTAACCGATAAGTTTACTAGTAATTTTAAATAAATAAATCATAAGTTTAATTGTTAATGTATTATGACAACTATTTATTACATTTAATAACTGCAGAGAAATGTAAAGGAAAGAAAATAAATTTCCAGTTTAAGGACGATACATACATGAATAAAAGGGACACCTCCAAGAATACAGAAATAAAGAATGCAAGAGAAATCTCCAAAGCAAATAGAAATTTACAAATAAAGATGAAAGAAATCTCAAACGAAAGCAAAACTCTAGAAACAAAGGTGATCGAAACATCTTTTACAACAAACAAAATCTAGAAATAAAGATGATTGAAAAATCTTCTAAAAAAATCTAGAAATAAAGATGATAGAAAAATCTTCTAAAACCAAAAACAAAAAATCTAGGAATAAATATGATCGAAAAATCTTCTAAAACCAAAAAAGAAAATCTAGAAATAATGATAGAACAATCTTCTAAAACCAAAAAGAAATATCTAAAAATAAAGATGATAGAAAAATCTTCTAAAACTTCTAAAAATCTAGAAATAAAGATGACAGAGAAATTTCCAAAAAATCGAGAAATTTAGAAAAAAATTAAAGAGAATTCTTTCAGCAAAGAGAACTTATATACTTATAAATCATTGCTTATAAATGACCGAAGGTCACTTGAAGATAACGGTTAATTAGAATTAGAGTTGGCGATGAACAACATCTTGAGAGGATTGTACACGAATGGTAACATGGACAGAATTTGATTATTTAAATGGACGGCTCGACAAGAATTTGGTGCCAGTTGTCTTAAAAACGACCATGTGGTAGTCTGTTGAGAAGCAGCCCGCGGTATTGTATTCTACAAGTGGGAGGCTGTTCTTGAAAAAAAAAACTTTAGAAATAAATAATATAAAAAAACTAGTAAAAATAATGAGAGAGAATACCTTTGCGAATCATTCTTCATTTACACAAAAGAATCGTGCTTTTAGAATGTTCGAATGATTTCCCCGTCAAGATAGCTCTGTTGTAATTTCATGTCTGCACAAAGAAGTAATCGCACTACAAAGATTTTCCTACGTTTTCATCAGTGTCGTTGTTTGTGTTCTACCAATTCTACTTTTCCACTACCGCCTTGTCCTTTCCAGTTTTGTCACCCTATAATTACTTGTATATTAAATTGCATGTAACATGGTTCCTGTGGTGCCATCCTATCCCAGTGAAATAAGCTTATAAATATTCCTCATGCCGAATAAAACCTAAATATAATTTGTATGTTTCGTGTCTTTATAACAGTGTCGTTGTTTTTTTATTCTGCACGTCTCATGTGTAATATTATTGTAATTTTCTTATAGCGAAATAGTATCAGTTCTATAACTTCGTCTTATTGTAACTCACTTGATGTTCTCTAACTAGCCGTTACGAGTGATTGCGCATTATAAGGGCTTATAGTTTTACCCAGTATTTAAGTGACACAAAACCCCCGAAATATTTCAGTGATACATACCGAGAACTGTGTTTGAATAGACAGGTTTGAGCGACACATTCACAGGTCCGAGGTGATCTCAAGGCGGAAGTCGATGAAACTGCATAGCTTCCGACCGGGGATTTTCTGTCACTTTGGCTGGCGAGACTTGAAGCCGTAACATAACTTGCCTGGGTTCGGTCCCCAATGGAGGGGCAGCGCGCTCAGTGTGGCTGGGTGAAGCGAGACGATATATCCGCCTATTCAACTACCTGTCTTTCTCTCATGGGTGTACACGTAACCTGTTTAACTTAAGCTTTTCTGCTACTGTTTGTCCTTTAGAATACATTTTTTATAAACATCGGCTTTCAAGTGATTTTTCTTAAGTAACCTTGAAATTAAGATAATTCCTGACAATTTTTATTTTATTTAGTTGGTAGTTATTTTGTAGACGAGTTTTAGAGTTTTTGCAATTTTTCCAGCAGGAAATTGCCTTACCGTAGCACCCCCGACAAGACGTGTAAAACTTTACGAGAAAAAAGAAATGTAAGTATAATTTATAAGAAAAAAACTGAAACCAGTAACGCAACTACACAGAGACGAGCATGGTTGAGGAGAGATACAGTAATTGTGTCTATTCATTAACAATGTAAGCAATGAAATGTTTGATATGATTGACAAACCTGAATGTCTTGCAGTAACATTTATTACGAACCCTACATCCGGGAGGAAATCCACAACAAGTAATAAATCAGATGAAGATTAAATCTGGATAGTATAGGAAGATGTGTGCAGAACAAGATACTTTATTTGTATTGCCTCATTGAAAGAATGGATGAGAGTTCTTAGGTTAATATATGCAGAACAGTTGTGGTAGCGGAGACAGTTGACAGAGGTAGGTCAAAGAAAACCTGAGAGAAAGTGATAAGGATGTACTTGAGAGGAATAGGGATCAATAAAGACCAATCCAGAGATAGGTTAATTTGGAAGTCAATTTCTAAAATGATGATGATGATGATGATGACTACGAAGACAATAATGAACTAAAAATGTAACACAAGTACTGTTCATTCGTTTCTAGTCTTGATGTGATTCATCATATTTTTTCCACCCTCTCGCCCTTTCCTTTCTACTTTCCGTAGTACCAATCAAGTGGTTTTGTAAACCTGGTGTAATGATAGTAATACTATTATGCAGCAGGTGATTATCCCCATAAAGCAATCAACTGTGCATCTATTAAATTCTACTTCAGATTTAAATGAGAAATTCTAAAATACGTTATTAATTTGCTTATATAATTTACTACTATAAGCATTGCTGAATATTGTCATTTTATGACTTGTTTGGTCGTAACTGACGTTATTTGTTAAATATTTCGCACCCTAATTATTGTTAATGAAATTATTCTAGCGAAACAATTGCTCCACTGATTAGAGCTGCTCTTCCCTCGAATTATCCCAATAATCATCAATATTCTCATTTTAATTCGCGGCAAATGTCGTTATACTACTTGATGGGGTGTTAGTAGCGTAATCGACAAAGCCGCGAACTTTGGGATACATCTACAACGTATTTAACGATCGCAAAGAAATAAACGCAATAATCCCATGATAGGTTACACGTGAAGTAAAATTGGAATTCAACGAATGGTTTACAATGAACGTAAATTCGTACGAATCATCATGGAACGAATTTTCACCGAATCGATTATGTTGCTGCTCCCCACTCTTTTGTAGAATCAGGTACTTAAAGGAAGGAGCAGGTGAATATTTGGCAACATCTTTAATGCAAATAGTGACATAGAACAACGGGAAGAAGACGGAAACGGTGCGCGCAGTTGTCGCAACAAAACAGTTCGAAGTCAACTTCGCCCAAACATATCCCGGGCAGTAACATCGACACTCCTTAACAGATATGAGAGCGCATCACGTGGCATCCATTTACCATACCCCTTCTATGAAAAGAGGTAGTAATTTCTAGGATGATTCTTTTGGTTATCTTAGTAGCTGTGATTCATTCGAAATAAAAGAAAATCATCGTGTCACTATATCTAAACAAACTCCGGGGGACAATATACAAAAAGATTGATACGGTGCGCGCGCAGTGGGCGTAATGAAACCTTTAAAAATCAATTAAGATTGCGAGACTCAGGGCGTAAGTCGACGTCAGTATCGACTCCCCCACTGTTACCTCCCATATAACATGCAATAAGTATTACTACTCGAAATTTAAAAAAAAATCAATTAGGTAAGATATCGCATAATATATATATATATATATATATATATATATATATATATATATATATATATATACACCATAAAGACGTGAGAAATATACCCTAAGAATAATAATTGGCCGGGGGATAATTCATTTAAACTTGAATATAATAGGAGTTGTCTGAGTTTTAGAAATATGCAAACGAATAAAAATAAAAAAATAAAATGAATTCATGACATCCTTGGCAACGCGGATAAATACAACAAGTGTGTATATATAAGTATTTTATATGAAATAAACGATACATTGCAGTGTCTGCTGAGTGTACTAGAGTTTTATCGATCCGGCTATGCTGTATCTAGGGTAGAAATAGGCTTATAGCAACAAATAAAATCTTTAAAAATCCCTCTTTAAACGAACATTAACAACAGGCAGCTTATCACGAACACATCTTATCTCTTATAGGAGAACACAAAATAGTAAGCACAACAATTCTTTAAAGGGTTATTTGTGTTTTCCTCCCTTTTCTCGGTGCTAAAGGGTCGCACTGCCATTATAAGCCGGTTTTTATTCATACAGGTCATGACCAGATCGATGAAATCCCGGTACATCTAACAAACTAATGCATAATTCAAAAATAAAATATGTTATATCAGCTCTTGTAGAACCTACAATTGAGTAGTTTATTGGTTTTTATTTCAACTAAGTTGTGATTCATATATATATATATATATATATATATATATTGCAGAAGTTCAGAACAACATCGGTATCGTCTGTTTCACATCCAACAAAAGATGGTATATGACCGCCATCTATTGTCGGAATAGCTATGATACAGCAAAACAATATGTATGCATGTATGTATATATCATAAATTATTTTTATACACACATTATTGGCTACATATACATACATTCTTCAGCCGCCATTTCTTTCGAAATTCAGCTTCCTCAGGCCACGTAAAAATTGAAAACGCTACAGGCAGAGATGAGATAGATTCGCAGTTATTTATGATGTTTTCGGGGGTAGGGAGGGGGTAATACAAATATTAAATTGGCCAAGCATTTATCTGCATGTAACTCACCATTTATACAATATAATCACTAAATATATAACACCTTCCGTTCACCCATGTATCATGATACATTCCAAAGCGTGTATAACCACAGCGAATGATCTGTTTTGGAAATATTAAATGACTTATTGGTACCGATAAACCTTCTAAAATTTATAAGAATCATAGAACACAATGGTAAATAAAGTTATGTGATTTTGTCAAGTTTCGTATTTATGTATCTAACATACAAACACACACACACACATATATATATATATATATATATATATATATATATATTGGGCAGTTTTAATTATCTACAAGACCATCCTCGAGTGATTTCAGTCTCTCTGTACAAGGGTTTGTCAGAACAACCTTACATGAGAATACTTTACTCTACAAGTAAACCTTGACGAAATATTCATAATACTTTAGTATTCGAAGCCCAAAGAAGATCCCTCGGCATGGTTATACACCGGCTTATATGAGGAATGGTGCACCTTCTCCAAGTAATATTACTTCAAGTTACAGCACTTAGCTGGATACTCCACCACACTAATGTTTTTAACTTCACTACTAAGTCAACGTTTGACAGGTAAAAGAAAACTTTAATCGAATACGCGAATATCTTATTTTATTAGCTTCAGGAAAGAACTCCTTGATTTCTGAGTACTTCGACTGAAGTTAAATAAAACTAACTATATATATATATATATATATATATATATATATATATATATATATATATATATATTCCAATAATTATAAGAGCAATCGAATTTATGAAAAATAATTTCAAAAACTACTTAAATGAATCCACAGACGTACCTTGCAGACCCGTGGCGCAACGGATAAAAGTGCGAAGTGATAAACAGTTTTCATTGAAAATCTGGAAACTTAAGGTCCTATCGTACGGGCATACTAAGAATTCAATTACGAATAACTTAAATCTTCTACCAGGTCATGGCTGACGAGATGAGAGAAAGCTTCACCATGAATTAAATAAAGGGTTTTGTTTGAAATTCAGTTCAGATTCAGAGTTCGACAATACGCCCCTGAAGAATGTCGGAGGTTACCTCGGCTAAAACGTTGTAAGAATACGGTTTACAGTGAGAACATTAGTCCGAATAATTTGTTATATACCAATGAGTCATCGCTTATCAATAGCCGAAGGCCTCTCGAGGATAAGAGTTAATGAGTGTCAGTTGGCGATAAGCAACACCTTTGATACGATTGGAAACTGTTAAGTTCTTCGAATTTGATTATTTAAGTGAGTGGCTTGATAAGAATGTGTTCACCCTCATTGGACTTAAGCACAACCATGTTGTACTCGACTGAGTATTTCTTGGAATCAAATTTTGTTCTGGATAGTTCTAGGTACAGTTGAAGAAATAAACATTCTTTTAAGCGGTTTACGCTAGACGAGTTTATTCTGTGATTGTTATAAAACTACTGCTAGTGATACGTATTTAGTGAATTATATGTGAGAGTCTAAATTGAAAATAAGTGCAGCATTATAGTGAAAATACGAGGACAATTATCAGTACCCTAGAAAATATATTTGAGAAATCTCTCTCTCTGTCTCTCTCTCTCTCTCTCTTTCTCTCTCTCTCTCTCTCTCTCTCTATATATATATATATATATATATATATGTGTGTCTACATACAAAAATGAGGCAATTCCTTTTTGAAATGTAACAGTTTTAGTTACAGCCAGCCAACCTATTTCCATTATATTAAGACTAAACTTTCATCATAAATCCATTAAGACTGATATGAATGAAAAGAGACAAACAGAGCAAAACAAAAGCAAGTAATAATGAGTCACCCCATCATTGACACCGGTCTCTGGAGACCATGCTCCCACGAGTCGGCACAGACCACGCGGCACCGTCTCCTGTTACTTAGCAAGGGGAATACGCCAGTGTCACTGCCTATTACAACCGCTATATATGACGCAGAAGGCTTAGGTTTCTATGACTGCTGTATTAGGCCTTTCTAGCATAGTCGGTTTCCATCGCGAGCCAACACCTTATCTTGTCCGCCCTTGAATCTGTACAAAAACATTATGGCACCAGAGAGTGCACAAATTGTTATATAGATTTGTTGGAAAATACACTAAACAGGAATTGTTAACAACACTAGTTAATCGCACACATCATGGGCTTGCACCGGCAACTATTAATATCACGCTTGTTTGGTCATATTTTTCTGATTACAAATGTCTATATAATTGAGACCATGTTTGCGATCACTTTGGTGTTGGTGTCATACTATGTGCAGCCATGCAATATTGTGTTGTTTCTTGTGGAGAAATGATTGGGAACTTTTTGTTTTATTTTAATCGTGACTTTTTGTTTATATTATAAAGTTAAAAAAGAATACGACTTATTAACTTTATCACAGTAATCCGATTAGTTAAGCTTAAGATTTAAGAAAGAAAGATGAAGGACATTGCGCATTATATATATATATATATATATATATATATATATATATATATATATACTTTACGAGTGTTATTATTTTCCGATCTCGCTATGCCAAGTCTGCAGAAATTAAATAAAGCAAATCCATTTCATATTTTTTTACAGAATAAAACCGAAAACAGATTAGTTCTTTACATCCTAAAACTACTAATATATATATATATATATATATATATATATATATATATATTTAAAACGTAGTTCGCCCCCAAACAAGGCAGGCCGCCACTGTAGACGTAAGAGGCTACTTAGAAGAAAGAAAATGGGAGAAGGTTGGGGGGGGGGGGCTCAACCTTGATTGGGATTTGCGCAGCGAGATGTCTGTTTACATTAATTTTAAATTTCTGCATGTCAGTACTGTCGGGGAAACAGTGGGCAGGGAGGGAGTTCCAGAGGCCAGCAGCACGAGGAAAGGAGCTATTTGAGTAGAAAGCTCTCCGGCATCTGGGGACCTCCACAGTAAATGGATGCGATTAAATTGATTGTCGAGTTGGTCTAGTGAATTTACGTCGAGGGGGTACCAGAGTAGGCAATTCATCCTCGAATAATCCATTGAAGTATTTGTAAATTTGCACAAGGATGCTACATTGCGGCGATGGGGCAGGGACTGGAGCTTGGTTGACAGTGATGGACCTATTAGGTTGGCAACTCTTTTTTGGACTTTATCAAGGAGGGAGAGAGTAGTAGATGATTCACCAGCCCAGATGTTGCAACAATACTCCATGCATGGGCGGATGGTGACTTTGTAGAGATACATGATAATGTCGGGTGTGAGGAGTTTACTAGCACGGAAGAGGGAGCCAACCTTCTTTGCGGCAGCCTTGGCAATGTCTTCAATGTATTTGTTCCAATATATATGTATTGTGTTTTGATAAAATATGATATATTACAAAATATATAACTAATTATAAGTTTCTAAAACGATTGCTTTTTTAAACTGCTATTGCTGACGCCTTCTCTTCACAACAACAATGCACCTGCTCACAACACAACCTTCAGTATTTACATATAGACACCACCTAAGTATTCAACTGATTTTGCTTCGATCAAAAGTTCACTCGTTTTGAAGGCGTAGACCCAATCAATTAGGCCGTATCGACGAAGCTGAGATCCATACTAGTAGAATCCTACCAGTAGTTCATAGAAGTGTTACACAGAATATGTATATTTAATAATGGAACAATGTGCTTTATAACAATAAAATAGAATTCTATTTATTTACTTGCAGAACATAATTGGACCGGGTCTGATTTAATTTCACTGACAGCTGATGCAATAATCTACGTATATGTCCCAGGTTGGAGTACTACTGTCACAACTTGAAAGATGCCATTCAGAGTAGTTCTCTTCGCCTTGGCAGAATCCAGAATTGATTTAAAAATCTAGAAATAGATGATCTCTTCCGTTCCTTACAGTCGCTTTCTTACAGAAGATAAATTGCTAGTCTCTCTCGACTCTAATATAATTTCCATGGAAGATGCTTGATCGAGCTCACATCTCTCGTTCTGCTTGTAAGACATTCACAGCAAGAACTCGTCTTTCTACGGTAATGAATAACAACGTCCCTTTATTCTCCGGTGTGCTAAGACCCAAATATACATTTTCACGAGCTGACCTTCACAAGAGCTTATCGTCTATGGGCCACGTTGACACGGGACTGCTTCGCGCAGATTACAACATGGTTGTATTCAAAGTTAATGTCAACAGATTTCTATCGAGAACCGTCCCCACAACTATGCGAAATTGGCCCTGAAAATATTTACATTTAAGTAACCCTTATCCTAGAGTTAAATCTGGCCTTGACAAGTACTACCATTTAGTACAAAAAAGGAGACAATTAAAAAAATGTAATCAACTATGTATTTTACTATACATTCCTTTTGTTTTAAACAAAATATAATATTTCGAAAAACCAACACCAAACAAAAAGCAGCATATACATTGAATTCATGTAAGAACTGGGCTATCCTCTGAGTCTGTAGACCGGTATTCCACAGGTTATTGTTAAATTTGTATCCCTACTCCGAACCCATTTTACTATGTTAAAAAGACAAACTATTATGACCCTGTCGATAAAGCGTTCGCCTTCAGTTTCAATATGTTATGTCATTGCTAGTGCGAATCTCACACTTAACAATTCTGTTTTGTTTTTTACTACAGCGTTCACCACACTTGCTAGTAGATATCGACTATCATCGAAAAATTGAATAAGTTTTTTTATTAAAAAATGTATGAAAACATATATAATAGATATTCTAAAATTCTATTGATAGTTATATAAAAAGGAACAGTTGAGAAACCCAACATAGACGAGTATTTAAATCAGTAATATATATATATATATATATATATATATATATATATATATATATATATATTACAGCTTAACAATATTGATGAAATGCATACAATTCCACTTAGTGCTCACAATATGAAAAGTAATATATTCTATTTATTTCATATTACACACAAACATTATATATATATATATATATATATATATATTATATATATATATATATATATACCGTATATTTTATTATTTAAGTTCACAAAAAAGGCCGCAAGCACAATGGTAAGTTTTTCACCATTTATAAAAATAGCCAATAAATACCAGAGCTGAAATATAGAAAAGAATTTATCTAAGTTGTTGGTTAGAATTGAAAGAAATAATAATATATATATATATATATATATATATATATATATATATATATATATATATATATACTATTAATAACATCAGTTATATTTATCATTCACACATTTAAAAGAGTGTAGCAAGATATTCCCATGTGCGAATCCATCGATTTTATGCAAATAAGTGGCATACGACACTTGGGTTCTAGAGAGAATACAGATATATTTTGATTGCAGAGAAAGGTTCGCCACATGATTTATAATGTTGTGCATGGCAGAACATCATATATATATATATATATATATATATATATATATATATATATATATATATATATATCAATGCCTGCCCCATTTAAATCCATCTGCAAATACAGTAAAAACCTAATGTTAACGAATTGAACCTTTATCTGCCGACTGTCTGAATTTAAAGTTTTAACAGTAAGTTTGTTCAAAAAATATTTTGAATTTGGTCAAGTGACCTTTACTAATTGTAATGTTGCCTCGGTCTACAATATGAACCCATCAAGGTCGGACGTATCAGCCTGAGGATGTCGAGCTGTTTAAAGCTTTGATTGAAACATGTTCTAGATTTGTAGCCATCTAATGTTTTTTCTATATATACATGTATTATAGGTAAATAGCTCTATCCATTATTGAGCACTCTTACATTAACACAGCAAAATATATCTGGAATTTTACTATGTGGAGACAACACATTATCTGGATTACTAACAATATATATATAATTATACATATATATATATATATATATACATATATATACATACATACATATATATACATACATACATATACATATATATACATACATATATATACACATATTAGTATGTACTTATAAATCTGATATTGTAGATATTTAGCTGACCTGGTTAACATGTACTGTTTACTGATATGATAATGCACATGCTTATGCACTTGTACAATATATACAATATCACTGACATACACAACATTGCATAACCATGTTCAGTGGCGGACATCTTTTAGGACTTACATTTTCAAGTGTTATTAAACTTTTTTGAAACACGCAACAAGTTTGTTGTGTTAAAAAAACCTGGCTCAGATTGAGGTTTAAATGACAGACAAGATGGATGTAACTTTCCCCTTAACACTGAAGATTTAAGCACTGGAACTCAAGAAAATATGCAAATTCGATTAATTTCAGGCACATTTAAAGGATAAATGGAATTGGCACTAAGAATAATTCACGGTCGATATTGAACACTAACACTCATTGATTTAAGCAGAACAATTTTTACATTATTGATAACACTTATTTTAACAAAACTAATTTTATCGCTAACTGTAAATGTATTTTAAAAAGTTGTATTTAAAATAGAAATAGTTCTTTGAAAATATCTTTAAAGAATCTAAATTTTAAAATAGGCAAACTGTCTTTAAAAACCACGAACAATATGCAAATATTTTCTATTAAAATCATTGTTTATTTTCCTTATTTCGTCTTAATTTTTCTTCCTTGGAGACTGAATTCGTTGCGTAATACAGGCACAGTCCAAAGTGCTTATAAGTTTTATATAACATTTATTATCCGTTCAAGTGACAACATGTGGATACATCGATGACAAGAACATAAATTTACTAACGATAATTAAGGTAATGCTTTTATCTTCATTATGTAATAAATTCAGGTTCTGAGCAATGACAATGTATCCGAAATATTCAAGACAAAAGTGAATGAAAATGATTTTGAATAAAACACATTTGCTTTTATTTGACCGATTTGCAAATTAAAAAAATGTTTTTTATGTTAGTGTTGTGAAGCTAAACTTTTAGCGGTTTCATGGTAAATCTATAACAGAATATGTTTGGAAAGTTTCATGAAAGAAACTACACATCTTATCGTTTTGGGATTTAAATCAATTTTTTTCCATAACAGACAGACATGATTGATGAATTTATATAACTAAGTTTTACGAACTGAGTAATATAGCTAGTGATTAAAGCGGTCAGTAATCCATACAGCTCTCTCTCTCTCTCTCTCTCTCTCTCTCTCTCTCTCTCTATATATATATATATATATATATATATATATATATATATATATATATGCCCTCCCTCCACTTCTGTGCATTAAGCATGTTGGTTAGAGAGATGGCTAGTGGCCATTTGAGATGATGGATACCTCACTTCAAAAGAAACAGAGTAGTCTCGTCTGTTGCAAAGATTATCAATGTAAGTATCTAAATCTCACCTTAGTATGCTTATCCGCATAACTTAATACCTAAGACACCAACCCATTACCGAAACAGTAGGATTTCGATCTTAGCTTGAAGTATTTGCCTGTCTAACCACACCAGAGAACTGTGATACAGCGAACGGATGTATATAGATTACATTGATATATATATATATATATATATATATATATATATCAAAATATATTTAAGCAACATATGCCCTGGTTTATTTTTACAACTGATTTCACAAAAAATGTAATGTCAACCATTATTATTGATATAAATTTGCTGTTATTAGTTATTTAAGTAGGTGTTGGAGATGCTTATGGATTTAACCGTAAGCGCCGGAAATAATAGAAATAATTATTTTAAAATGTTTTTACTCACCCTGGAGTGTTTACCCTTTTCACATTGCGGGAAGATTTGGCACGATTTCGACGAGAATAAATTAACGCACAAAAGGTGGTGCATTCTGATGCCTTATAAATTACCCCTGTAAAAAGATTTGAGACAAAGAAACTGGCAGTCACCACGCTCTGTTGATTTAGTCTTTATATTTCCTATCGCTGATATTGAGCACTCTTTTATAAATATAGCAAGTTGAACAAGTACGATACCTTTTTATCAGACGGCTCTGTACATATCAAATATCTTCCTATCTTTTCTATTCAGTTTACCTGTGTCTTTATCATCTCGTGCTCTATTTGTGTCATTTATGTGACAAACATATGCACTTAGGTATAATTGAGAAATGCTGACATTCTTTCCGTATGATCGTGTATATAAAAACATATCCTTATATTTCCGGAAGTGGGGATACATATACATGATTTCTTATTCTCTTAAAAGTGAAACCTGATGTAGAACAAAACTATGACTTATATGCTGTCATTCATCTTCGACTTCTATTGTTACAGTACTTACTATATTCCAGTAATCAATTTCAGTTTCCTAATGTATAAGTCAATTATCCAAATCTGTTTATATATTTTTCTCACATACACACACATATTTATATATATATATATAAATATATGTATATATATATATATATAAATAAATTCTTCTCATCTATATTTCATGTTTATATATTGATATATATATATATATATATTGGGGGATAAATAATTCAGATCTAGTAAAAGAAAAATTGGATCGTATTAATTCTCGTAAACAGATTAAATCAATCTCGACATATGATTTTAGTACATTATATACAAAAATACCACATAAAGAACTTATTAAAGAATTAGGTAATACTATAGATTTAGCTTTTGCAGGAGGAAAAGGTAAATACATAGACTTTGCAAAATCAAAAGCCTTTTGGTGTAAAACTGAAAATGGTAAGACGAGTGTGTACAAAACTGGTCTGACAATGCTTATAAGTCACCTTATAAAAGAGAGTTACTTTCAAATAGGAAATAAAGTACTACTCCAAACAATAGGTATTCCAATGGGTTTGGATCCTTCTCCATTTTGGGAAAATCTATACTTACATAGACTTGAATATATGTATATATCATCATTAATAAAAACCGTTATATCAAGAGCGTATAGTTATCATGGATGTAGGCGATATATTGACGACCTTGTTTGCATTAATGATAGCGATGAGTTTGCAAATACTAAACATTTAATATATCCTAAAGAGTTAAAATTAAACTGAACATAAGGTAACACTAGCTACTTTTCTTGATTTGCATATAAAAATTGAAGATAAAATATTTATCTATAAACTGTTTGATGAAAGAAATTGATTTCCTTTTCGTATCGTGCGGATGCCACATAAAAATAGTACTAGCCATGTGTATATATTTTACGGGAGTAGTAAGTCCGAATTTCTAAGGATTGCTCGTGTTACCTTAAAATTGGTAGATTTTATGACCCCAATTTCTGACCTAATAATAAGAATGATTAAACAAGGTGGCGATCAGAATAAACTATTTAGACAATTAAATAAAGCAATTACTCGCCATACTGATGCTTTTAAGTATTATCAAATTAATCAAAATAAATTGATAGAGCAAATTCAAAGCTATCTAAATATAAATAAAAATAATGTAGAATATGTATAATCGTATATATAACACATATACTAATTATATAAAAATAGTTACGTGTAATAGACAGTGGAAAGGGATGAAGAAGGAAAGAAATGTTGAAAAAGTTTTTAAAAAGAAGAGAAACATCAACACTTAGCTTATAACGCCAATTGGAAACGCTGTGAGTTTGAAAAAAGAAGAAGAAGGAGAGAAAAGATGGACAGTTGGCTTATGAACACCGGTTGGAGGCGCTGTGAGTTAAAAAAACAAGAGAAAAAATCGGCAGTTAAGCTTATGAACTCTGGGAGTTGACAAGGAGGATTAGTATTTATTTGAAATTGATGAAAAGGAATTGAACAACAAAGGAGGAGGAGGCGGAGAAGGAGGAGGGGAAGAAAAAAGGACTAAAAGTATATATATGTATATATATATATATAATTAATTTTTTTTTTAATATCTTGATATCTTTTATATTTTTAATATAAAACTAAAACTAAAAATACGTTGATCACCTAAAACGTAGTGTAATGGATTCGTCTACACACTTTAAAATGCAGCAACATTTTTATAAGTAACGGATAAATTTTATTAGACAGACGAACAACCTAGGTAAGGAGGACTTTTTTCTTTCTTTTTTTTAACAACTAATATAAGTTAGCAAAACATTAATACGGAACTAAACTTAGGTTTAGTATACGGAAGGTTTATGTTTTTGTCTTTTAAGGGAAGTTGGGTCTGATAAACTCTGCTGGGAAGCCATGAAATAACATACAGTCTTGTTTTTAAATTCCCGAAACAGTTTTTCATCGTAAACAACTGATAGTCCTTTGTTAGAAGAAACTAATATAATAACTGTAAAAGTTAAATTGACTTACATAAGTGATTTTCCACTGAACAACTTGAGACTTAATTTTAAAAATTTAAAAAAAAATATAGTTTTAATGGTTGAGAAACTTCCAATACATTATATATATATATATATATATATATAAGCAAACGCCATATGGTATTCATCTGTAAAATTCTCAATGTATATATATATATATATATATATATATTGCTGCATATCGATGTATCTAATATATTACTTAATATTATTGTATCTAATATATTACTCAATATCAATGTAGAGAATATATTACTCAATTTCAATGTATAAAATGTATCACTCGATATCAATGTATATAATATCCTACTCGATATAAATGTATATAATATATTACTCAATATTTATGTATATAACCTATTATTCAATATCAATTTAGGAGAGTCAAAAGTAAAGTTTCAGTGTACTTTCGCCATCCTCTTATCTCTCGCATCCCTTATTTTGTCCTTCAGTCTTCACATTCCATGAGCGATGTTTCTGACAAGACAGGAATAATTGATGTTTTCTTGATCAGAATCTATCAATCTAACACTTATCATCGACTTGTGGTTGACCTTGAAGTAGTATGTTTTAGCTCTTTACATCAAGTGACTTCATGCCTTGTCTGGATCGATTTTCATAAGAGAATTTATATAACATATAAATAAATATCATAATAACTATATATATATATATATATATATATATATATATATATATATATATATGTATATATACATACATATATAAGCAAATAATATATATATATATATATATATATATATATATAAGCAAATATTTATATCCTTATATATATATATATATTTATTTATATATATATCTGTATAGATATACATATATAAGAAAATATTAATATATATATAAATATAAGTAAATATTAATATTAATATATATATATAAATATAAGTAAATATTAATATATATATATACAAATATAAGTAAATATTAATATATATATATAAATATTAATATATCTATATATATATATAAATATGATATGTATATAAGTAAATATTAATATATATATATATAAGTAAATATTAATATATATATATACATAAATACAAATATGTATATATATATATATATACATAAATACAAATATGTATATATATATATATATATATATATATATATATATATATATAAGAGATAGAGAAAGAGAGTAAGAGAGTGAGATACACAAATAAAGACATACACTTTTCTAGAGGTTTAAATGTACTGGACATATCGCAATATTACACCGGGTGTCAGAGCCGTAACAGAATCGCACCAAATGTTGCATCTGTCGCGTTTAATTTTCACTTTCTAAAATAAAAATTTAAACCCGACAGAAGCAACATTTGAATATACTCTCTTACAGCTGTGATACCCTGAGTAATCCGTAGGGGTCGATTATACATTTAGTACTGTATCATTTCTGGTATATACATACACACATTATATATATATCACATTGCGATTTATTTCAATAAAATTTGTTTCAATCACATAACTTTCTATTCTCATTGTGAACACACACACATTATATATATATATATATATATATATATATATATATATATATATGATATAGTTAGATAGATAGATAACTACAAGTCTGCTAATGTAATTGTCTGCTTATCTCTCTATATATATATCAAGTCTTTACATCAGCGTGTTAATATTAAGCTTGCAGCCCGTCTGTTTTACTATTCGTCTCTAGATAATTCGTTTCCATACACCAAGTAAACGAGTAGCTATCAAGATAACCCTACCAGTCTCCCTTATTCGTGCACCCGAGGCTCTGGACAAAGAAAATAGTTTGCTATCCATTCGGAATGAATTATAGGTAAACATCTGCACACACACACACATACACACACACACACACACACACACACACACACACACTTCCGTAGAAAAAAAATTGAGTCTTCTAGATTGCCAGTATCGTTAATTGTTAAACAAAATGCAATAAGTTCATTCGAAACATACTTTCTTCCAATCTTAGTATTATTTACCTCTTCTTCAGGAGGTTAGGCACAAGATCATTTTTATCTTACTCCCACAAGGTAAGTGGGGCTTCAAAAGTCAGCGCACGAGAAGGTGGGCACTCTGGCCATTAAAAATTGCCTGGACAGCTCCGTCGGCATTCCCCGATAGGGGCGCCTCAGGCAGTAAGCAATAAACACTTACTCCTCCCCAAAGAGGGGAGGCAAAGCCTGGGAGGGTAGACCTCTTAGAAATGCACAGGACAGACCCATAGTCCGGCGTAAATCAAGCACCGAAGGCCAAGACGATGGGGTGTAGTATCCAATCTTAGTAGCCGAATCACATCAATATACACCCGACAAGCCCTGTCATGGTTGGAAGTGATTTCGCGTCCGAATTTCGAATCTTGGCGTTAATACGCTTACGATATCTTACCATACTAATGAACGATGAAACGTCGAAACACAGCTGCCTGTGGATGATATTTCTCTCTCTCTCCCTATATATATATATATACATATGATATACATATAATATACATAATGATATACATATGATATGTATATATACACACATGATATACATATGATATATATAATGATATACATATGATATATATATATATACATATGATATATATATACATATGATATACATTGCACGCAGGAAATTGCGAGTTCGAACCTCATAAACAAATAATGGAGGTTATTATTAAAGTACATCACGTTTTTCTAGTGTCTTCTAATATCAGTTTTCGTATTTACCTACATGACGATGTGATTCGATAATTTTCATTAGTTACCTTTGGAAAAAGGAACATACATAAGTAAAGTTAAGTGAAACATTTTAATAATAATTTTTCTGATTGTTTTTATTTAATTTTATGGACAATTTCACTGAAGAAGCCTTTCTAAAACATTTTTGAATCCATCATCAAGCGAAGATGTATGAGTAAAAATATATATCTATAAATAGATATATATATAAATATATAAATAGATATATATATATAAATATATATATATATATAAATAGATATATAAATATATATATATATATATATATATAAATAGATATATATATATATATATATATAAATAGATATATATATATATATATATATATAAATAGATATATATATATATATATATATATAAATAGATATATATATATATATAAATAGATATATATATATATATATATATATATATATATAAATAGATATATATATATATATATATATATATATAAATATATATATATATATATATATATAAATAGATATATATATATATATATATATAAATAGATATATATATATATATATATATAAATAGATATATATATATATATATATATAAATAGATATATATATATATATATATATAATATATATATATATATATATATATATATATATATATATAAATATTATATATATA
>OY744515.1:154424157-154486657 GCA_963556195.1 Sepiola atlantica | reverse complement strand
AATAAAAGATCTATTATTAAATGTAAGAATTAATGAAGTGATTAAAGAACAAATAATTCAACAAATTGCAGAAAACACGTGCGCTGTAATGCGGATTTAAAAACTATCTATGACGAAACGGTTTTTCACAAGGATTTTTGGCGCTAAAATATTTACTATTTTACGAGCTTCACATAATTTGGATGAAAAGACTGATATATATATATATATATATATATATATATATGAAAATGTACTTCTTAATATCGGATGAGAAACGATTCAAGACAAGGAACTTAGTACAAAACGCTCAACGACTTTTAAGATAATGCTTTATAACTACGATACACCATTAAGTAGTTTCGAAACGCTCATTAATTAATATATCAATTCGTATTTTTATATCAAATACAATTAACCATATATTTTAATATATATTTCAAATACAAGTAACCATATATTTTAATATATATATATTCAGATACCATTATCTATATATTTAAATATATATTTTAAATATAATTATCCATATATTTGAATATATATATTCAAATATCATTATCTATATATTTTAATACATATATTTCAAATATGATTATCTATATATTTTAATATATATTTCTAATATGATTATCTCTATATTTGAATATATATTTTGAAATATAATTATTTATATATTTTATATATATATATATATTTGAAATATAATTATTTATATATTTTATATATATATATATATATATTTGAAATATAATTATTTATATATTGTATATATATATATATATATTTGAAATATAATTATTTATATGTTTTATATATATATATATATATTTGAAATATAATTATTTATATGTTTTATATATATATATATATATATATATATATATATATTTGAAATATAATTATTTATATATTTTATATATATATATATATATATTATATATATATATATTTGAAATATAATTATTTATATATTTTATATATATATATATTTGAAATATAATTATTTATATATTTTATATATATATATATATATATTATATATATATATATTTGAAATATAATTATTTATATATTTTATATATATATATATTTGAAATATAATTATTTATATATTTTATATATATATATATATTTGAAATATAATTATTTATATATTTTATATATATATATATATATTTGAAATATAATTATTTATATATTTTATATATATATATATTTGAAATATAATTATTGGTATATTATATATATATATATTTTAAATATAATTATTTATATATTATATATATATATTTGAAATATAATTATTTATATATTATATATATATATTTGAAATATAATTATTTATATATTATATATATATATATATTTGAAATATAATTATTTGTATATTATATATATATATATATATATATATATATTTGAAATATAATTATTTATATATTTTATATATATATATATTTCAAATATGATTATGTATATATTTTATATATATATATATATATATATATATATTTCAAATACAAGTAACCATTTATTTTAATATACAGGGTGATTCATAAGTCACTTCACTTAGCTATTTAAAATGATTACCATATGAAGCACAAACATACTCTGAACTTTTGATAATTGTTATCTTACTCTCTAATTACTGCTATTTGTTATTTTAAATTGTTCGTTTATATATTTGTTTCTATACATATGTATTTCATAATCAATCAAATATGCTACAAAGAGTTCTAAATTCCTTGCACAAAAGAATGGAGCTATGTATGCGAACGAAGGTGGAAATTTTGAAAATTTACTGTAATTTTAAACTCCCATAAATGAATTTGTTTAATAAACTTTGTTTTGTATTACCGTATTTTTTAACTTTAGAATTTCAAAAATAAATAGCTAAGTGATTATGAATCACCCTGTATACGTAAAATATAATTATCCATATATTTTAATATATATTTCAAATATGATTATGTATATATAAATTTCAATATAATTATCTATATATTTTAATATATATTTCAAATATGATTATCTATATATTTTAATATATATTTCAAATACAATTATCTATATATTTTAATATATATGTCAAATATAACTATCCATGCATTTTATATATATTTCACATAAGTATCACTATATTTAAATATATATTTCACATATAAGTAATTATATATGTTATATATATATATATATATATATATATATATATATATATATATATATATATATATATATATATAAAAGAAAGTGGTTGTGTTTAATTTCGACTTGACCCACTTTCTTCCCTAGCAAAAATGAAAAGCTGTGATACGGCGAAACTACGTATGTTGATTGTATTGCAGCTATTTTTGCTGGACATGGCCGTGATTCAAATCCGACCGTTTTTGTTCGAGTCTCAAAGCTTCTATCCAGTGCCCTAACAGACGAATAGTAACATTTACTGTTTATATAAACACTATCAGATGCCGAGTAGTTCTCTATTCGTTTACGAAGAGTTTTATATTATCGCCAATGGCAGCTTGCACCATTATTTACCACAAGGCTCAACCCAAAAGTTGGTGGAGAGCATATGTAGTCATCCACAGACAGACTGTTTCACGTTATTACAACTTTTCAGTCCGCTATATATATATATATATATATATATATATATGGTTGTGTGTACGCATATTGCCGTGCCCTATGACACACACACTAATATATATATATATATATATATATATATAAATATATATACACACACTACGTGTGTACGTATGCATCTGTGTTCGTCTATTCTTCTTCATCCTTGCCTACCACGAGGCTAAAGTTTAATACACGGTCGCTGTTTCATGTTGAGAAAATCCAGCTCCCAATACTCTGGATTAAGAATAAAATCAAAAATTGCCTGACTCGAGGAGGCTTCCTCTTCCGCTAACCGCGGACAGAACTGATGCTACGCTTCAGTCTTATTCGAAAACTTGATTATTTTCTCTCTGTCGATTTTAGTTCTATAAGATTCATTCTTTCTTTTTTTGTTATGAAATAATGGTTTTTTTTCAAGCACGAAACTACATCTGCAGACAGTATATAAGCCGCACTTACATATGAGTTCGTGTTTATATCACAATCTTCGTCAGAATAAAAAGTAGCTATTGATAAATTACACACTAATCAACATTCTGTGTGTAAAATCTGGTATTATAGCAAATACACCGCTTATATTTCATGATTGATCTTTGTTTAATGTTCTAAAATCATTCTCTTGTGTAGTACATCACTACACAATATATAACAATGCATAATTCCCTTTATTATTGTTATAAATCTCTCTGGAAGATGTTCAGCCCTTTGTGTGTGAAGAGTCTTAAATCTTCATTCGGTTCGGTTTTGACAAGTACATATATATTTCTTTCAATGTACACTTTACATACACTCGGTAGCTTCGGTTCCCGGAAACACTGAAAACACTACATGCGAGTTGAGTTTCCAGTGTTTCCCTGAAACCGAAGGTACCGATGTATGATTATATTACGAATAGCGCCCATCAAAAATAGTATATATGCTCTTGCACAAATAATTGAGCATTCTTGTTTTTTCTCCTATAACACTTTATTACCCACACATTGGAGAGTTTGAATTACCTACCGGAGAGTTTGAATTACTTACTAGACACCACCTTCGAGTGTCTTCGGTCTCCCTGTACAAGGGTTTCTCAGGACAGACTGACATGAAGATACTTCACCCTACAAGTAACCCCTGAACAACTATTCAAAATAACATAGTATTCGAAGCCCAAATAAGATCCCCTGAATACAGTTATACACTGGTTCATACGAGGAATGGTGCACCTTCTCTAAGGGATGTTACCTCAAGTAACAACACTTTGCTGGATACTCTACCAGACTAGATGAATTCTTTTCCTGGAATCCGGTAAGACCAATAGACCACAAGAAATATATAATATAACATAGTTAACTTGTCAATTGAGAAGTAGAAAATTTATGTTTTTACTTTTATTACTAACTCAACGTTTGATGGGTAAACAAAACACTTTAATGGAATATTTGAATAGCTATGTATCTCATATAAAGATCAAGTTTTGGCCCCTTTGAGTTTTGAGAACTTCAACTGAAGTAAAAGGAAACACAACTGTATAATTAATATATATATATATATATATATATATATGTGTGTGTGTGAGAGAGAGAAAGAAAGAGATAATGGTAAATCTACTTTAATTAACATAAGGCTTGTTTTCCTATATATATATTAATCACACCACATATATGTTAATATATTACTTGATTTTGATATTGAATCGTTTTAAAACAATCAATTGTTCTAATAAACCGTAATTTGCAATTCAATAATCAAGTAACCCATCTCTTATGCTTTAGTCTTTCACCCTCGCCCACTCTGCGTAGTTTGAACCCCGCTCTTAATTAATACAGTCTCTCTCTCTCTCTCTCTCTCTCTCTCTCCAGTAAAAGGAAATGAAAACATAAAAAGATTGGAATATCCATTATAAACAAAATACTTATATAACCAGAAGCAATATTATATATAGTTGGAGAGGCAACAATAGATAGATAAATAGATAGATCGAATATATGTAGAGAGCAGAAAGAAGCTAATTTTTTATTTTTTCCCTTAATCCTTTACTGTCTTTGCAAACTCAATTTTTTCTGATTGAAAATATTAAACCCGAGCGCAATATATATATATATATATATATATATATATATATATATATATATATATATATATATCGTCATCAACAGTTTTTTCGTAGTTTCACGACTCATAAATGTGGCTAGACATAACTAATGGAAATCAACCCCGAAATTCCAAACACAGACGACATATACATATATATATATATATATATATATATATATATATTAATCTCTCTCTCCTTAGCTCTCATGTATATATATATATATATATATAAATATATATATATATATATATATATATATATAATGTATGTGTGTGTGTCCGCGTGTCTATACCACTACCCGTGCTTGTGTCTGTTTGCGCTAAACGACGTGTGTATAAGCTCTAAAAGATCCGTGTTGATATGAATGTATAGATAAGTAAACGCTATAGGATTCGATCGTTCAATCAACAGATGAGTGAAACGAGAAATTTAATTCTCAAGTTATGGTACCCGTATGGACGCACACACACACACACGTGCATATACACACTCTTGAGCATGTTAGTCTATTTCGCTATCAATATATCTGACTTTACGCATATCCATACGAACGAGAATGATGTAGATGTGTATGCCATCTCTCTCTCGAGATTATATATATATATATATATATATATACATACATATATATACATATATATACAGAGAGAGAAAGAGAGAGATATACATACACATATATATGTCGTTATTGTTTGTATGAGATGTGTGATAGACGAACATGCACACAAGTGCGTGTTTAAATGTGTATGGATGCATGTGCTCTATGTTTGCATGTATGTATGTATATATATATATATATATATATATATATTACATGTAAAACTCAACTCATCACAATAGAAACAGAGTCGTTAACAGACAACGTTTGCATGTACAAAATATTCAGATAGCGCTTTATAACAATATCTTTACGCTAAACTTCTTATTCTAATATATACATATGTGTGTGTGGTTGAGTGTTTGTATCTATCTATATAGACATTTAAACATGGACCACACGCACACTAATAAATATAAACATAAACTCATACATTGTATGTGTTAATTTGTCTATAAATTTGTTATTTAGATCGAGACTTAAAAGAATTGAAATTATGTTATATATATATATATGTATATATATATATGTATATACCTATAATTAAATGTGGGTGGTCAGTGCATGTGTATATCTGTTCGTTTACCACTTTCCGTCCTTTATTGTTTATATATGCCATACACACATATTTGTAATGCGTTTGAGAGACACACACATATATATATATATATATATATATATATATATATATATATATATATACTGTGTACATGGGTGGTGATCAATGTATAATATATATATATATATATATATATATATACTGTGTACATGGGTGGTGATCAATGTATAAGATATATATATATACTGTGTACATGGGTGGTGATCAATGTATAATATATATATATATATATATATATACTGTGTACATGGGTGGTGGTCAATGTATAATATATATATATATGTGTGTGTGTGTGTGTGTGTGTGTGTGTGTGTGTGTGTGTGTTTACCATTGTGCGTGCTTTGTATTTTTGCGAGTACCGGCGTGTCTCTTGGTCTGGTAAGGATTGATATACATACAGACATTATACACACACACACGCCCACATATATATATATATATATCCATGAATCGAAACAGAATTAATTCACCCTATCTTGGTCAATTCAAGGGGTCGATATCTTTGGGATCGTTCTACGTAAATAATGATAATAACATGACAGCTTTAACACACTTGCATACACATTTACTTTTGCTAACATATTTAGTTCAATTGCCTGGGAATTTAGAACTTATTGCATTACGAGAACATCGGTGACCAGAATAAAATAAATAAATGTTGAAAATGACAAACGAAAAGAAAAGACTGTTTTTTTGTCTATCCCCTTTTTTCTTCTTTTCACTTACCTGCTTGTACAAAAACGACGATCATGTGTATTAAACACAGGTATTGCAATATCCACGGCGTAAGAAAAATGTTCCACTTCATTTTGATTTAAGGTAAAATAGTTTAGCTTTTTTCTTTGTTTTGCTTTTGTAATTCTTTAGAAAGTTGGTTGATATTTGCTGGTTGGTAAGGGTTTCCTCTCCCCACGGCGTTAAGACCGAGCACGCTAAAAGTGTAGTACTAACATACCCCCATCAATAGAAACGTATAGACTGACTGTATGAACAGAGACCGACCGACCGACCGGCAGACAGTCAGGCAGACTGACGGAGGAGGAATGGGAGAGAGAGACAGCGACAGAGAGAGAAAGAGGGAGAAGTTGGTAAAGAAAAAAATATATAGAACGGCTTTTTTGTGTCTTTATGTCGAAAGAAGTCTTTGGGGATGAATTAATGTTTTCATTCTTTATTGTTATGGAATTATTTAATTTGAAATATTTTTTGAATTTACCGACTTGTTTTTAATATCACGTGTTAGATATTGTAACGCGTGTATATTTAATTATTGTTATTAATATATCATGAATTTAAAACATCAATCAGTGCATAGTTCATGTCATTTAGATAAATAATCTGAAAATAAAATAAAGTAATGATAGAACCAATAATAATAATACTTACATTTTATATGTGTTGTATACTATATTTATTAGAGTATATGATATTTAATAAAATACAGTTAAATTTACCTAGTTTTATTTCTTTGATGTAGTTTCATTTTTATTGTAGGTATAAGTAAAAAAAAGATCGTTTTCGGAATAAAAATGAATTCTTTAACTATTTTCTATCGCACATATATAAACATTTTGTATAAGTATCTTACATTTGTATCTATTCAGTTATTTTTTTTTTTAAATCTTTACCATTTTACATTTGTGCTGATTGAAAAAATATTCGGATTTTTACACCCTTTTTATTTGTTTTTTATTTTTAATAATAAAATAAATAAACAACGAGGAAAATTAAAAATAACACACAAATATTCTAATAATGTTATGCCTCGTCGAACGGGTAAACTTTTTTTATATAGGAAAATATTCCATTTGTTGGTCTCTTTAATAGTTTTCTTCAATTCTTATATCTATTTTTTGTTAATTTTGTTCCTTTTTTATTTTGTTAATCTTTTTCTGTTAACAGTTTGTTTAACATGGTCGTCTTTGCGACGAGGCTCTTCATTTGCGTAATCATGAAAAATATCTTCCAACGTCTTTTTTACGATTCCTTCTGATGCATTCACTTATAGTGTTGCTTTGCTTAAGCGTGTATACAACATATGCATATACACACCACTTTTAATCTCACGTTAGAAAATCGACGTCTCCATATGAGTGCTTCAAAGTGATCTACCCCGAGTGGGGCGACTGGTATATGCGTACGCACATAATGCAGTTTAGGGTGTATATGCATTTATAATATTGATCCTGATTGTAACACTTGTTTTCCTTGTGGCGCGAAGATCTGCATGTGTTGCCCCAATGTTTAACAACAGAAGTATGGACATGTTTAAGTTGCATCAACGAGTGTACAGCAATATGTGTCCGTTTGAAGAACAGTCACTTATAATCGTAACGAGACAACATAGTTATGTGTATAGTTCTTCAATCCAGTTTTATTGTGGATCATGCCGCTGTATAAGTCAGGGAGCTTCAGATTGCCCGTACATAATCCTCCTGGAGGCTTATGGATACAGAATGTGTACGACTGTATGCGTCCGTGTTTAACCGACTTTTTGAACGTATTCATATACACACGTGCAGATCTGTGTGCGCGTGTGTATTCCTATGTGTTTAAAAATGACAGATGAGTATAATCCTGCCACGTGCGTGAAGTTTTGAATATATATTTATACATATATTTATATGTGTACATATATATATATATATATGTATATGTTTTATACTAAAGTTGTTATTAATATAGCTGTTGTATATATTTAGCTATATATGTTTTTTTTTCTTGGGGGGGGGTGATGTCTACGCCGACAAGTAGAGGTTTCGATCTATGCGACCTCTTCAGTGTTTCTATATAATCAAATATTCTACTCGTATATAATAAAATATTGCTGATCACCGAGTAAAACAGCCGGCGAATGCAGAACTTGTCATGTTGTGATGGCGCTGCTGTAGCGATACACTTGTTGTGCACAGTAATATTCGTTGGTGTTACAAAGCGAAACTCAACGATTGTCGTTGCGTCAGCGTTCGACTGGTATATTTCCACTAGTAGCCATAACGATGTCAATTGTAATAGGTTTAGTTCAGTAGCGCCGTCGACCACCTCTGACAGACAGCGAATTGTCGAACGAAACAAACAAGCAGACACGTTCGGAGGCTGGAGCAGCAGACAGATATACACAAACTAGTAGTACGGTACGCAGCTCGCTAAACTCGGTACAGAAATAAAGAGAAAATAAACAAATCTAAACAATAAACAAAATAACAAAAACACATTCTTCCTACGATTACGATACAAGAGAAATGCGTTGTTTGATAGAACACATGTCTCCGTGTTGAGAATACTGGTTTCAGAATGACCGTATTATTAAAACATTTATTTTCATACCGATATTTATCAGGTATACATATGCAAGTTAAGAAGTTTTGTAAATATCTGCCCAAACGTGTGTGAATAATATAACTATTTATATATTTATACAATTACGTTACTTTTCATCGCCTGTGTCCCCGTGAAGTACTTGCTGTAGAGCGACTTTCTTTTTTTCAACGTGTGGATTTTCACAGCGTTACCCTTTGTTGTTCGCGCATCTCGAATTCTACAATATCTTTGTTTTTTTAATTTTTTTTTTATTGTAAACACGTTTTCAAACAAACAAACAAAACAAAAAAAAAACACTGTTTGAGAGATTTAACTTTATTTTATTTGTATACATAGATTATCTTATATGATTGTCGATCCATATACCTTACACTGTCTGCGTATATGTTATTTTGGGGTGTATCATCACGTTTTTTCCTATAATTTCTAATCGCTTTTTTATATTATGAAGCTGTGTTTTCCTACACATAGACCAAAATGTGCCTTGTGTATACAATGTGGTGATATAAATAGATTAGTTTTGAGCAATATACATAGATTACAAGAGAGGAACATATATGTGTATACACACAATCATATAAACACACACACACACACATATATATATATATATTTAAATGAAGCTTTTAGACATGTAAACACAACGAAACAAATAAAAGGATAAAATAGAAATAAATTAAATGCAGTTTATATCCTAGGGATAAAAACTAAATCCGGATGTTGCAGCTTAGAAGTTGTCTGAACAGACTAACCACTAGAAAATCCACAAATACAAAAGGGAACCCAACTATATGAGTGCGGAAAGATAAACACGGACCCATATGAAGAAAATTAGCAAAATACTTCTTTGTTTGAAATTATTTATACAACCGTTGATGTAGATATATATTATTTTATTTGACAATAATAATATAGTGTTTAATAGAATATCTGCATAGCCCCCTCTCTCTCATGTGTGTATATATGTATGTATATATATATATATATATTAGCTTTTAACTAATTGTAAAACTATTAGTTACCAGGAGAAAACGGCGGCCCCATTGAAAGTTACAAAACTATCATTTAATTTTCACAAGTAACAAATAAAATGCCGCTATCTCCTCCGGTTTGTTTCTCTTCAAACGCTTCTGATATGCATCCACTTCTTTGTTAATTACTACAGTTTTTCCTGCTTGTGTTATTACATATTCATTTCGTGTTTAGAGCCCACTTCAACAGGGGCCCACATGGCATCGGTCAAATTGACAGTCTAACCAGTTCGCTATCACGTACAGATCCATATATGTATATTCAAATCTCACAGACTTCATAGTATGTATATAGATGCGAATATGTGTAATTACTAGTGTGCGCGGGTTTATTAAGTAATATTTCATTGCTAGCTTCCTTCCCTATATATTCAAGGTTATATACTCTGATATTTTTAAAAGTGGCATTATGAATGAATACGCGCGAGCACACACACATATTATATATATATATATTAACACAAATAAGCAATTCTATACGGCATAGATTCATGAGAATTAAAATTACCTATTCGCGTATCTAAAATCCAGTGTGCATTTTGTATATATAAATATTCATTTCAATTCTGTTGAGGATTATCCATTAGTTGAACGTGTGTTTTTACTTATGTTTGGTGTTTATGCATAACTGCGTGCATTATGTATCACTGTTTTTTGTTGATACTTGTGTATGCGCAGGTAATACTATTAAGTAAACGGTTAATTTAGTCGAAGGGGCTGGGAATAAACAAAGTAAACTGGAAGTGAAAGAGAGACTACCTAACGGATATATATATGTGTGTGTGTGTGTGTGTGTGTGTGTGTGTGTGTGTGTGTGTGTGTATATATGTGAAAGTTTGCCTTATTGCTAGGTTCACTAATACCGGTGTCGTGTAATGGACTGAAGATTAACCCTATACCCCACCCGAGCGACGACGGTCTGCCCGTAACTTGAAACGGGGTGTTGTCAACGGCATCAGCAGTCACTGCTTCGAAACTACTATTTGTATGAGACTATGTTAACTGCTGTTGCATTTCTGAAACTATTTTTACGACGAATGCGGCAAGTCTGTGTACTACTTCTGGCACTACTGATGCTGCTAGGACAACGAACACAACAGCTGCGATACGGTGAGAGCAAAACAGCGAGGAGAAAGAGGAAAGCAAGGTAAAGCCGCTATCTCGAGAGTAGTCCATTGTCACCAGCCTCACTTTCCCAGATGCGGGCTTGTTTTTTTATTAAAAGGGTCGGAGTCAATGGATTGAGAAGACATCCGAAGGCGAGGATGAGGGGGGGGGGGAGGGGTCAGCTAGCAATAGCCATACTGGCATTGTCAATTAAGTAGAGGAGAACTGGCAGAGTTTGACAATGACTTTTCCCTCAAGAGTTGCATTTGCTATACAACAGGGGTGCGTCTGAAAAAAATAATCTTCTTCTCTTTGGTACACGCGTATAAATAAACTATAATATGTGAATTTCGACTTTACATTTTTATTCATGCTATACATGATACATCCCTTAGTCTTTTTGGTAGGAGGGAAGTGTCGTATCAGTTGTGATACTAGCTTTCATATTGTGTGTCCTTGTTCAGTGACGGAGAAGAGTTAGACAAATTTTATTTTTGCTCCAATTCGGAATGCTTCTTTTTGGGGAGCTGGAGTTTCTTCATATTAAAAACTGACACTGTGTCTTACTCTGCCCTCGCGGGGAGCTAACTAAATCAGGACATGACTTTCTAATGGAGAATTCAAAGGATTCGAAATCACTTTTTATAATTTTAAACAGTCACGAAGTAAACAGGTGTCGGCCATTTCCTTCTCTTTAATTAGTGGAGTTAAATGACTGATTTGTTTATCGTGAGATTAAGAAATTCGAAATTAATTGCGCTCTTAAGCTTTTAAACTGAGGTATGAAACGTACTGTTTGCTTCGAATGCATTTTGAAGCCAACAGTCGAGGGAAGCGTCATTTAACCACCTTCCCACTATTCGTCTGTAGCAAGGTGAGATATGAAGTCAGTCTAATGTGTGCGGGGGGATCCAACTACCCCGAGAGGGCCCCCTGGAAAATTATGAAAATAGCCAAGATCGGATATGTTTATATTCTCTGGTAGATGCACCTTAGACGATCGGTAATGAATCAATCTCCCTTTCGGGGGAGGCGGTAATGCCTGAGAGGGTAGTGTTTTCGAATCGCACCAAACTATACAACATTTCGACCAAAAAGGGCCGCGCCATTGAGCAAGCCAGACCCTTCTGTCAGAAAAAAATTAAACGCACTTCAACCCTATTGAAGCCTCGAAATGTTTATTGTCGTATAAAGTGACACCGTTTATTTTCTGTCTTTGTTTTCCTTGAAAATATATGTTTTGTCCAATAAGTGTTAACCACTGGCCGTGGTCCAGATTATTTTCATTTATTTAAAACTGTTGAATTTATGAATCCAGCGGCAAGATTTTATTCGTCTTCTCTTTTTGTATATCTCTATTTATAAAAAAGTTAGGTATGTGCATATCTTTATATATTTGTATGTAAAGGTGTCACTCTTAAACTACATAATCAATTATTATGCATTTTGGGACAGACTCCTAATCGTAAATGTAGGTAACATGGAATGTATTTAGTTTGATTTAGTTTCAAGCTAAGTGAGAAAATAGTGGGTAGAACCCTCTTGTGAAACCTTAGATACCATCAATGTTTGTGAAATTTAGGCATCAATTAATAAATATTTCCCAAAGTTAATAGTATTTTAAAGGGATTATGAACGGTCATAATATCGACACCCCCTCTCGTTTAAAATATTTCAGATTTGCATTTAATTTCATCCATAGTCATTAGACATCACTGAAGCAAGTTTCACTGAATTTCAATTTTTCTGAAGACTACTTAAGCTTAAACTTTTAATGTTTAATATTTTCTAGAATCATATAGATTTTTATCAAAATTCGGATAACGATGCTAGACATAAAGTTTAATATCCTTCTCTGCTGATTTTACTCTTTGCAGGGGGACATCAAATGATGCAAAACTTTTATTGGGAAAATTAAGTTCACCCTACCTGGAGTATTCGTCTAGTTTCCTAATATTCTTCAAGCTTGATATTGATCTTATTTTCTTCGTTTTAATAACACTTAGCTTTTATTGCCCTATATGGAACAATTTTTATTTTTCATACCACCGTCAATTAAGCATGACGTTTTCAGATTCTGAAATAAGATTTGGAAACATTTATTCAATTTTTAGTAGAGTGGTTCCTATTGAAGTTTAACGTTTAATGAAGCCTCGATTTGATTTTAGAATGACGCTAAATACAAATCACGTTTACAAGTGACTTTTACAAATTCCGTGGGGGGGGGGGATTATTTTACGTTAAACTTTCATCGAAAACTAAAACTATCTAAAAGTTGAAAAGTTTAAATAAAATAACATTTGATGATCTAAAGATTTGATTTTCAATCGAAACAGAAATCCGAAGATTGATTCAAAAAGAAAATTGCTTAAATACACACATTTTACAGATTAATGAAGAATTTCTCGGTGTGTTTGTAGGAGGGATTTCAATAGCAATCAATTTTCTTAGCTTTAATCATAATTAGTATCTATAGTACTATTTCTCATTCACCAGGAGTTAGCAAATAAGTCATTATCCGTGATCGCTCACTAGTAAAAACAGGCCGTGTTCGCTGGAGTCTGAGTGCTAATACACCTTCAAAGGATTCTAGCGCTTCACTCAATCACTGTTGCAAACCACTTTGTATTGTCGGACCAGCCGCTTACAATTGAAGATTATAGTTTCTCTCCATGCCCTTCAAGTAGAGGTATGTGTCCTGTTATATTTTCTCTGCCTACAAATATCTCAGAACCTCCAAGACAATTAATGTGGTATAAACTGCTGCTGGTACTCCACATATTTGTAGCGGTTACAGATTATATTGTCTATGGATAGCTTTTTCTGAAATGTGAGTGAAAATAAGTCCCCTCATGGCTCTCTTAGTTTCCATGCTGTGCCAGCCGGTATATAAATTCTCTCAGACCTTCCACAACCATTTTCTGATGCATAAACTGTTGGTGACCCCGACATTTTTGTGGGGTGGGCATAGAGATTACATGTCTGATTATATTAACTTTCTTATCCACCGAGAAATATTAGATCCTGTGGGTTTGTCTTGTTATATTACATCCATTTCTTCTAGCATAATTGAAAATGTGATAGTTTAGTTCAACTTTTGTTTGTTGTGCTGTGTCCCCTAGCTTTATGTGTTGGTTTTCACACTCTAGAATGCTAGTTTTTATTCGACTGCTTCAACGAGTGCATTTGTATTTTGGTGTAAATACTCCTTTTGCTGTGGAACATTTTTAAGTTGGCGGTTTAAATCGAGAGAAAAATTATAATGACGGAATAACAATGTTACACAAGAAAAATAGATCACCATTCTTCCTCGAAATGAATAATTGTTATACAACTAAATAGATATTAATATTTATTGCACGGGAATACAGGAACAAAATGGATATAGTACAATAGGTTGATTCATGACAGATAAAGTAGTATCCTGGAGTTCCTCGACTCGCCCAAGTAGCGAACGTAGGATATATGTCTTGCCTGTTTCAGAGATAATCTGGAACTGAAAAGCCGTTTGGTTTGGCTTTCGCGTTAAAACGATTCATCGCGTATGAAATGCCATACGTCATCGGTGAAGAGGCGATGATTACATAATCGCGAAGCCAAACTATAATCTGACTACAAGTCACGTAGACCAATACAAAATAGTTCACTGATGCAACTGCTACACTAACTTTGATTTCAATTTCTAATGGGATTATTCCCAGTTTATTCTAGTTATCATACAATTATTGGTATTAGAGTTGCTTTCGTCATGTGTCATATTTCGTTGAGCTCTCTGCTAAGTTACGGATATTTATTTTGTTTTAGTTTTTTTGTCTCCTTCAGCTTCACCCTGTGGAGTGCTGAGGCATTGACATTTTTTTACGATCTCTCCTTTCTTGTTAACCCGGTCTTCTTGCTTGAATAAGTTTGCCCGTTTGTATTTCCATGTCCCACCAGCATTCTATCCCCTTTTCCTAAACATGTTCTGCGTTGTCTTTGGACCATTTACCTGTGTGTTCAAAATGCTGTCGTCCCAATTTACTCCCTTCTTAATCCAGTCATGTCTATTTTCACTTGTTGCATTCACTTATGTGGTTGTCCGTTCCGTATCTTTGTCTACATTTTTTTTATTTTCCTGTGGCTTGTTTAGCTTGGCTTTTATAAACTTCATTCTAATCGCTTTGTTTTGAGCAATCGCCACGAGCTATTTCCTTTCTCTTTCCAAGTGTCTTTTCATACACTTTTCCGTGTACTTTCTTTCCCCCGTCTTATAAATCGTTCATATAATTTCTTCAATTCTCATTTTCTTTTATTACACTAGTTTCCTGTTTAGTTGATTTATGTGCTGTTCTCCTAGGCGCTTCGTTTGTAGCATGTAATCAGCCTCTTTATATTTAATGATATATATTTTTTATTTTCTTTACTGACACGTTTAGGCACTCATAAATAATTACGAGGATTCTCTCACCTTCTTATACAGTCGGTGAGTATCATCATTGGTGCCTTGTGCATAGTCATTAGTTACCGGTTGTTATTTATCCAGATTACAGAGTCCTTTTTGTCAAGTTTATGAAGTGTTCAGAACATCTTACCATGGATACTTTCTAATACAGAACTTTTTCAAGGTGTTTTCTTGTTCTCAGCTAGTCTAGTTGATGACGCTCTCTTCTATTCACATGCATTCAATTATGATGTTCACGAAGTGTCCTAATCACGTCGCGAGTGGGTAGTTCTATGCCTTCCGTTCTTTCGAGTTCGCCCATATTCATATCAATTATCTTTATACTAATATGCTAAAGTACTTCATGTTCGCACGTACGTTATCACCTGTCACCCACATAAAAGATGAGATCGTCTGATTAGCAAACAGTGATTGGTGATTAATCTAATGTTGCTCAAAGTTTCGACTTTTCCCATTTAACAATGAATCGTTCCAAAATCAAATGATGTCGCCCTGTCGACTAAAACAATACAAATTTAAATGCATACATTTGAAAAAGTGATATTCGTTTTGTTTATTTCAAGAATATTCTGCTGACAATTATGTTTACGGTAAAAAGACAAATACTATTTTTAAAGAACTTAATTGCTACAATTTCAAATGAATAAAGAAATATATCGATTTTATTTATTTAAAGAATATTAAGCTGAAAATAACAATTATTTTTATAGAACCAGAAACAGTATTTTTTTAATAGAATATTCCCTGACATACTTTAATTCAAAAGGAATATTATTATTAACAATTATACAGATTAAGGAACAAAGCACCGTAGAATTTCCAGGGATCCCGCTATTATTATTACCATTTTTCGTTCTTACTCGGACTTATCATACGAGTCAATTACTAGTAAAAGCAAGTAGCATTCCATGGAGTCTTGCTATGTATAAGTCTCCTAAGATTTACAGTATTTTCCGCTTCTTTCTATCATTTCAACTCACTTGGCGTTCTTGCTAAAGCTCTTTACACTTTTCTAAGTAGTAAGGGCATAAGACTTTATCTGGAATTTGAAGTATAACACTGATATTACACTTCAATTTTCTGTTCTAAAAAAACCTCTAGACTGAAGGAAATGTTATTGTTTTCCCAATCTAAAGTGCCCTATTTTACTCTGAGTGGGGAAACTGTTTTTTTTTAGAACAGTAAAAGAAACTTCGCCAAATTTGATTTTTGTCCCAATCTGAAATGCCTTTTTTTGGGGGGGGGGGGTAGATTTTCTTCACATTAATAACCGACCATGTCTATAACTCCCCTCGTGAAAAAGCAAGTAAATAGGGACATGACTTTCTAATGCCAAATTTAAACGGTTCTAAACCACTTATTAGAATTTATAACGGTCACAAAGTAAACAGGTGTCGGCCATTTCCTTCTCTATTAATAATGGATTTAAATATCTGATCTGTTTACTATATCTTGAGATTACGAAATTCAAAAGTAACTGATCTTAAGTCATTAAACTGACGGATGGAAAGTAATGAGAAATTACTGTTTAAAACAGCAGTCAAAGAAACGTGTATATTCTACTTCGTACTGCAGATCCCACTCATGACTTCAGCACTCTCCGTACACATACCAAGCAGAAATATTCAATGAATAAATACTTGGGCAGTAACTCTAGTAATATACAGTAAAATCTTCATAAAATAAACTTAAGAACTCAGAAACAAATACTCGGTACATTATTGACTATGCACAATGCACTTCATGCGAAAGATCATGCACTTCATGCGAAAGATCATGCTGGCCAACTCTATTTAAAGGGGGCAGAAGGAAGAGGACTTGTAAGGATCAAAGTGTGCGTAGACTATGCAATCAAAGGAGCTAACAAATACATTGCATCAGTTATAAAGAGACTGATTACCGCCGACAAAGCAATACATATGTAGACAATATAGATAGTAACGAAATGCGAAAGAATGCGAGAAAATAAACGTGGGCAAAGAATACACAAGATAGAATATTAAGAAAATCTGACGAATTAAATTGCGCACGAAAGAATATAAACAAGGTTACATAAGACACGTATAATGGGAAATAGTATCGATATGGATTGTCGCACAAGACTACGCGATTAGAAGAAATATAGCAAGATTAGAGTAGTATAAATCCCACAGGTAATGATTACGTCACATCATGAGATGACGTACCGGACAGAAAAGCGGGATCAATTTTGCTTGCTTTTTGTTTTACGACCTTCAAGTAAGGTTCACCATCCTCACAAGAGTAAGGCGGCAAATGAAAGCCCACCTAGATGTACATTGCTGTAAAATATATTCTCAACTTCAGAAGCTAATAATGTGTTTTACTGTTTTAAATGTATCTCATTATTGTAGATACCAGAACGAAATGAAGAAAAAGATGCGAGACGAAATATCCAAAGAGCAATTTTAGACCTATAAACAGAAATTGACTCAAGACAACGAACCAATATGATCGAATAACACTCAATTACGTTACACAAGAAAACACAAAATGTAGACAATAGACAAAAAGATTAAAAGGTAAACCATATCGACAATGAATAGATCAATCAATATGATATGACTGTTTCCAAGAACGATGGAAACAGTTCTACTTCATGCACACAGGCAAATGTTGCAAGTACAAACCGGAGCCAGTATAGAATAGAAATGAAAGGCATAACAATCCTTTGAGATAATCGGATGCAAATATCCAACTTCATTCAAGCAAGAAGAACAATGGTTAAAACCCGCACAACATTAGATTTACCAGGTGAAACTGACGAATGCAGGAAAACTATGTAAATGTAAGAAGCTTGGCAGATATGGATCACGAAGAAAACTAACGTGACTCCCGTAAATAAAGAACTAGGAAACGTTTCGAAAATTCCTGAAATTAGAACAACGGTACGATTAGTACACCACAATCAACTGCAACTCTGCTTGTTTGAATATTAAGTTATTATGTGCGACATGAAAGAAACTGGAATCTTAGAAAGATTTAACTCATGTCTTAGATATATACAAGCAAATACCAAAATCAGACCCCCTACAAAATATAATACAGTGGTACCAACATCAATTGGTATCACAGAATACGGTTCTAAAGTATCTGAGAGGATGGAAATATCAAAAGGGGGCAAACACACTGACCTCGTTATTGCTTAGTAGATTTTACCAAAAAAAACGAAAAATTAAATCGATAAGAAAATCAATTTATTTGTGTTTTTTTTATGGTTGTCTGTCGTGAACGCTGACACTACGATTTAAATATAAAACCGTTTTAGGAGAGGGGGCACCCGAACTTATGGTGGAAATTTTGATTGGCAACCCGTTTTCTTTTGGCTTAAAAAGAATGCTTGTTTGAAAGAAAATGTCAGTAAATGCTACAAAGAGGGGACAAAGACAAATCAAAGATGATACCTAAAAAGCGAAAACGGAGACTAAAGTATGTAAAAGTTCGATGTATAAATTATTATTATAGACGGACGGGTATTTTATAAAAATAGCGTTACGATGTTTGTAAGTTTTTGGTAAAAAAATGAAGAGAGAAAACATGTGTGAACGAGTGCTAGATACGGAGACTTGTAAAAAAGGGCGTATACTTGATATTTGATGAGGAAATTGTGTTCATTCGATAATTCTGCCAGATTTTTCTCTGTACATAGTGTATATCTCCAAAACCAAAGCTACGAAATAGAGTGTTTAGTGGAAAAAGATGTTTAAGGACGTAAATTAACACAGCTTTAGCGGTTATCTTGGATATACGCGTTTTATTTCATTATATGTTCGTAAATTAGAACTTGATGATCCATGAATGTTTGTAAATGGGCGAAAATCGACAAGTAAAAATAAAAATGATGTAAATATTAAATGCACCGCAAGAATGTATTTTTTTGTAGATGTGTAAGAAAATTCAATAAATACTATTAGTATTGAGAATTTAAGAAGGTTCTCTTAGTTTTGTAATGGTTAACCGCCATTCCTGTATTCCATCATTCTAAAATACGTCATAAAAAGAACGATTACTTGAAGAGAGCGATTTGTATTTGAATTTAAAATCCAGTGCAATATAGAGCCAATTATAAAATAGAAAACATGAAATCATAGCGGCAGTTTGTCAAAAAGGCCACCTTATTAAGAACAGTTTTCGGTAACACCAGGAGCAATGAGAATATATATTTCTGTGAGACTGAAAAGCTCTGCGACCTCTTCTGTAAATGACTGTGCAGAGAGAAGCAACAAAAATGTCTATGAAATGTTTAAAAAGAACGAAACTAAAGCATAATCGCCATAAAAATAATCGCCAACGAAATAGAAGAAAATCGACATTTCTTTATTATATAAATGACATTGGTTGTAGTTTTTGGAGGAGTCTCATTGTCACTACTTCTATTATTACTAGTGGTTTACTAAGTACTTATGGTTAGAAAATATTGCATGAAATTCTACCAACGTTAATATAAAGCACTTTTGACATAAAACGTGTGTGATAATCGGATGAGATGTAAATATTAGTATATCTAATGCGGAGGAATTGAATACAATTTTCGGTTTTAATTCTTTGTGTTCTCAAGCAAATCAATTGATTACACTTGATTAAGAGACACATTTTCGAAACATTCTAAATAATTATTTAAACATTGCTTATTTACCGCGTAGTCTACTTCATGATGTAAGTCTATCTTAATACAGGTATCAATTTGAGAAACAGCAGTACAGATGGAAGAAAACTGGATTTTCTACATCTCAAAAGTGATTTGTAAAGAGAAAAGCAATATAAAAAAAAAACGTCAAAGTCTATCCCATACAAAATCAATTGATTTTTATTAACACATTTGTTAAAATAAGCTGAGCTATAGAGTTTGTGAAGAATAAGCGTTCAGACTATCCAAGTAAAGATTCTGATCGAAAGATCGTGCCTCTGTTCTGTTACTGAAAGTATATATGTGCTTATTTGTGTGTGAGAGTGTTCTACTAGTCTGTGAATGCCCATCGTTGCATCGGTCGAGGTCTTTCAACCAGTTACCGAGATAAACTTTTACGGACGTAGTCAGGTAAATCGAGATTGGAAAACATTTAAAAAGATGTGTTTGTGTTTTTATAGTACGCGCGGATTTTCAGGACTGATTATTTTAGCGCGTTTTGATTAGCTGTGAGAAACTGTTGATTTGAGTTTTTGTCCAATCGAGAGGCATACCTAATAACGATATTCACTGTGACTGCTACTTCGAACACGTGGCTGACTTCACAATGTGCAGCAGCATACGCGCGAAATATATTAAATTAACAAAATGGAACCGAAATTTAACAAACAACCATAAACACCAAACAAACACAAAACACATACGAAAAGCACTGGCAAAATTTCACGGAAATAATAAAAGTTCTCTGAAGAAATAAAAGAAAACAATGCACTGTTAGTTTGACATTTAAAGCACTTTTCATTCTGTATATTTATTTCTCCATTTGGCATCGTCAAAGCTAGAGAACACAAATACACAAACTGTTAAAAAGGTCACTCCGTTTTTCTTTAAACGAACCGCGGTAATGGTATCAAATTAAAAACACTTCCTTTTGTATTGTTCATTTCTTCAGTGTGTTGCTTTACAGAAGGTAAATAACAAGAAAAAAAACGCCCATTTTAAAAAAAATTACATTTTTGGAGAAAAAATGCAGTAAAAATAAAACATTTTCCCCTGGATTGTTCATATCTAATAAGGCGATGTTCTGTACATGTTTCATAGTAAAGCAAGAACGTACATTTGTCGGGGGAATGCTTACCTTCTCCTGACAACTTCAAGTTGGTAAAAAGTCTTATCGTGGCCTAACTTCTCCATATTATATTAAGTATGTCATAAGTTAGGCCATAGACACCTTTATAACTAAATACAGAAATATTTAGCTAACTAGGTTGCAGTTTTGAAGGGTAGGTACTATTATCGAAGAACGTCATGTCAATACATGAAATTAAAAAAAATCAGATGTAAATTCACAAAAATGTAGATCTTGTCTGAACATTTTAAAGTGGGGCAATATCATATGAAGTGCGGGGCTTCATCAGCTACAATATTAACAAAGTAACGTCTATTTCCGAAAACAGAACCGAAGTTATCGCCAAAATGGTGATTTCCTACTTTTCTGTGAGTTTGACCGTTGACAAAAATATTCCAAAATTAAATCAGTTACAAGTTAGCAGATCTATTTACTAAGTTTTGTGAATAAGTTTCAAGGGAGGTGGACATTAAGCTGTACACAAACATACAGTGACAAATAAACTCGACCGAAAACATAACTTCTGTTAAGTAAAATATAAAAAATATTTAAACTACTGAAATTTCGCACAGTGTAAATTAAATTACCTTCGTTTTCCTTTTTTTCCAGATCTTAAAAATCTATCTACTATCCTCAACAAGTGTGAGGTCGGCGCAGATCTAAACGAACACGTCAGGACTCGTCGCTGTAGTAGCATATTAGAAACCGGTCCTCTTCTTGCAAGCCTACTATGTTCGAGTTTTACAAACAGCAAAAACATCAACCAAATATGGTCATCCATTTAAGAATTGACCAGTTTCAATGTTGATTTCCTTCAGTGATCTTACGTGTGACTTTTAATTCTACCTTATTTACGTAACCGCGTGCTACACAACACCGGCATATACACTTTAATCGTCGATAACATCAAGAGAAATTTCAACTTGACTACGATAAATATGTCTCAATAAAGAAGGATTAAACGAAAAAAGAAAAAATATCCTTATACTTTTGACAAGAGTGTATGTCACCGAAAGTACTCAAGTTTTTAAAGTAAATAAATAATTCATTTAAAAAACACATAAATAAATGCGTTGTCCAGGTTTCCAAAATATTCTCCTTATATATATATACTAGCGGGGCTACCCGGCGTTGCTCGGGGTCATAAAAACATATATTTGAAGAAAGATCGTGTGTGTAACATCTTTATATTCAAACTTCTATGTCCGCCCCCTCTCTCTATAGCCATCTCTTTATCTGCTACCTTTCTCTTTCCTGGTCGCCCCATTTCGCCGCTACTTTCTAATTTTGCCTTTTGCAAAAGCTGTTTCTTCCCCACCATTTCTCCTATTGCCCAGGGTAATAGTATGACATATTTCTATAAAAAGTAACACCTCTATCTGCGCCTTCTATATAGGTACTTATCTCCACCCCGGTGTTCATACTATATACGTATCTATCATCACCCCGGTGCGCATACTATATACGTACCTATCGCCGCCCCAGTGCACATACTATATACGTACCTATCGCCGCCCCGGTGCAGATACTATTTAAGTACCTATCGCCGCCCCGTTGCGAATGCTAAATAGTACCTATCGTTGCCCCGGTGTGAATGCTAAATACATACCTATTGCGCCCCGGTGTGCATGCTACATAAGGACCTATCGCTGCCCTAGTGCGAATACTAAAGACATACCAATTGCGCCCCGGTGTGCATGCTACATAAGTACCTATCGCTGCCCTAGTGCGAATAATTAATATGTACATATTGCCGCTTTGGTGTGAATGCTAAATACGTACCTATCGCCGGCCCAGTGCGAATGCTAAATACGTACCTATAGCTGCCCTGGTGCGAATGCTAAATACGTACCTATAGCCGCCCCAGTGCGAATGCTAAATACGTACCTATCACCACTACGGTGCGAATGCGAAATACATACCTTTCGCCGCCCCGGTGCGCGTGCAATATATGTACTGATCGCCGCCGCAGAGCGCATGCTATGTACGTACTTATTGCTGCCCATGTGTACATGCTATATACGTAGCTATCGCCACCCCTGAATTCTGAATACGTACCTATCGCCGCCCTGGTGTGGAAGCTAAATACGTACATATCGCCGCCCCGGTGCGAATGCTAAATACATACCTATCGCCGCCCCGGTGCGAATGCTAAATACATACCTATCGCTGCCCCGGTGTGAATGCTAAATACATACCTATCGCCGCCCTGGCGTGAATGCTAAATACGTACCTATCGCCGCCCCGGTGTGAATTTTAAATATGTACCTTTCGCCGCCCAGTGTGAATTTTAAATATGTACCTTTCGCCGCCCCTGTGCGCGTGCTATATACGTACCTATCGCCGCCCCAGTGCGCGTGCTACATATGAACCGATCGCTGCCTCAGTGCGCATGCTAAATACATACCTATCACTGCCCCGGTGTGCATACTATATACGTACTTAATACCGCCCATGTGCACATGCTATATAAGTACCTATCACCACCGCTGAATGCTAAATAAGTACCTATCGCCGCCCCGGTGTGGAAGCTAAATACGTACATATCGCCGCCCCTAAATTTGGGCAGACCCTAAAAAGTTCGGCCTGACCCCTAAAATTTTCCCCGACCCCTAAATCTCTCCAGCCCCCTAATTTTTCACTCTCCCCCAACCATGAGAAATATTTTGACTTCAAAACAAAAAAAAACAAAAAAATTTGGCCTGCCCCCTAAAAAGTTCGTCCTGACCCCTAAAATTTTCCCCGACCCCTAAATCTCTCCAGCCCCCTAATTGTTCACTCTCCCCCAACCCTGAGAAATATTTTGACTTCAAAACAAAAAAAAACAAAAAAATTTGGCCTGACCCCTAAAAAGTTCGTCCTGACCCCTAAAATTTTCCCCGACCCCTAAATCTCTCCAGCCCCCTAATTTTTCACTCTCCCCCAACCATGAGATATATTTTGACTTCAAAACAAAAAAAAACAAAAAAATTTAGCCTGACCCCTAAAAAGTTCGTCCTGACCCCTAAAATTTTCCCCGACCCCTAAATCTCTCCAGCCCCCTAATTTTTCACTCTCCCTTAACCCTGAGAAATATTTTGACTTCAAAACAAAAAAAAAAAAAAAAAAAAAAAAAAATTTGGCCTGGCCCCTAAAAAGTTCGTCCTGACCCCTAAAATTTTCCCCGACCCCTAAATCTCTCCAGCCCCCTAATTTTTCACTCTCCCCCAACCCTGAGAAATATTTTGACTTAAAAAAAAAAAAAAAAAAAAAAAAAAAAAAAAATTTTGGCCTGACCCCTAAAAAGTTCGTCCTGACCCCTAAAATTTTCCCCGACCCCTAAATCTCTCCAGCCCCCTAATTTTTCACTCTCCCCCAACCATGAGATATATTTTGACTTCAAAACAAAAAAAAACAGAAAAATTTGGCCTGACCCCTAAAAAGTTCGTCCTGACCCCTAAAATTTTCCATGACCCCTAAATCTCTCCAGCCCCCTAATTTTTCACTCTCCTCCAACCATGAAAAATATTTTGACTTCAAAACAAAAAAAAACAAAAAAATTTGGCCTGACCCCTAAAAAGTTCGTCCTGACCCCTAAAATTTTCCCCGACCCCTAAATCTCTCCAGCCCCCTAATTTTTCACTCTCCCCCAACCCTGAGAAATATTTTGACTTCAAAACAAAAAAAAACAAAAAAAACAAAAAAATTTTGCCTGACCCCTAAAAAGTTCGTCCTGACCCCTAAAATTTTCCCCGACCCCTAAATCTCTCCAGCCCCCTAATTTTTCACTCTCCCCCAACCATGTTATATATTTTGACTTCAAAACAAAAAAATTTGGCCTGACCCCTAAAAAGTTCGTCCTGACCCCTAAAATTTTCCCCGACCCCTAAATCTCTCCAGCCCCCTAATTTTTCACTCTCCCCAACCATGAGATATATTTTGACTTCAAAACAAAAAAAAACAAAAAAATTTGGCCTGACCCCTAAAAAGTTCGTCCTGACCCCTAAAATTTTCCCCGACCCCTAAATCTCTCCAGCCCCCTAATTTTTCACTCTCCCCCAACCCTGAGAAATATTTTGACTTCAAAACAAAAAAAAACAAAAAAAACAAAAAAATTTTGCCTGACCCCTAAAAAGTTCGTCCTGACCCCTAAAATTTTCCCCGACCCCTAAATCTCTCCAGCCCCCTAATTTTTCACTCTCCCCCAACCATGAGATATATTTTGACTTCAAAACAAAAAAAAAACAAAAAAATTTGGCCTGACCCCTAAAAAGTTCGTCCTGACCCCTAAAATTTTCCCCGACCCTTAAATCTCTCCAGCCCCCTAATTTTTCACTCTCCCCCAACCATGAGATATATTTTGACTTCAAAACAAAAAAAAACAAAAAAATTTGGCCTGACCCCTAAAAAGTTCGTCCTGACCCCTAAAATTTTCCCCGACCCCTAAATCTCTCCAGCCCCCTAATTTTTCACTCTCCCCCAACCCTGAGAAATATTTTGACTTCAAAACAAAAAAAAACAAAAAAAAACAAAAAAATTTGGCCTGACCCCTAAAAAGTTCGTCCTGACCCCTAAAATTTTCCCCGACCCCTAAATCTCTCCAGCCCCCTAATTTTTCACTCTCCCCCAACCATGAGATATATTTTGACTTCAAAACAAAAAAAAACAAAAAAATTTGGCCTGACCCCTAAAAAGTTCGTCCTGACCCCTAAAATTTTCCCCGACCCCTAAATCTCTCCAGCCCCCTAATTTTTCACTCTCCCTTAACCCTGAGAAATATTTTGACTTCAAAACAAAAAAAAAAAAACAAACAAAAAAAAAAATTGGCCTGACCCCTAAAAAGTTCGTCCTGACCCCTAAAATTTTCCCCGACCCCTAAATCTCTCCAGCCCCCTAATTTTTCACTCTCCCCCAACCCTGAGAAATATTGTGACTTCAAAACAAAAAAACAAAAACAACAAAAAAAAAAAATTTGGCCTGACCCCTAAAAAGTTCGTCCTGAACCCTAAAATTTTCCCCGACCCCTAAATCTCTCCAGCCCCCTAATTTTTCACTCTCCTCCAACCATGAAAAATATTTTGACTTCAAAACAAAAAAAAACAAAAAAATTTGGCCTGACCCCTAAAAAGTTCGTCCTGACCCCTAAAATTTTCCCCGACCCCTAAATCTCTCCAGCCCCCTAATTTTTCACTCTCCTCCAACCATGAAAAATATTTTGACTTCAAAACAAAAAAAAACAAAAAAATTTGGCCTGACCCCTAAAAAGTTCGTCCTGACCCCTAAAATTTTCCATGACCCCTAAATCTCTCCAGCCCCCTAATTTTTCACTCTCCTCCAACCATGAAAAATATTTTGACTTCAAAACAAAAAAAAACAAAAAAATTTGGCCTGACCCCTAAAAAGTTCGTCCTGACCCCTAAAATTTTCCCCGACCCCTAAATCTCTCCAGCCCCCTAATTTTTCACTCTCCCCCAACCATGAGAAATATTTTGACTTCAAAACAAAAAAAAACAGAAAAATTTGGCCTGACCCCTAAAAAGTTCGTCCTGACCCCTAAAATTTTCCCCGACCCTTAAATCTCTCCAGCCCCCTAATTTTTCACTCTCCTCCAACCATGAGAAATATTTTGACTTCAAAACAAAAAAAAACAAAAAAATTTGGTCTGACCCCTAAAAAGTTCGTCCTGACCCCTAAAATTTTCCCCGACCCCTAAATCTCTCCAGCCCCCTAATTTTTCACTCTCCCCCAACCCTGAGAAATATTTTGACTTCAAAACAAAAAAAAACAAAAAAAACAAAAAAATTTTGCCTGACCCCTAAAAAGTTCGTCCTGACCCCTAAAATTTTCCCCGACCCCTAAATCTCTCCAGCCCCCTAATTTTTCACTCTCCCCCAACCATGTTATATATTTTGACTTCAAAACAAAAAAATTTGGCCTGACCCCTAAAAAGTTCGTCCTGACCCCTAAAATTTTCCCCGACCCCTAAATCTCTCCAGCCCCCTAATTTTTCACTCTCCCCAACCATGAGATATATTTTGACTTCAAAACAAAAAAAAACAAAAAAATTTGGCCTGACCCCTAAAAAGTTCGTCCTGACCCCTAAAATTTTCCCCGACCCCTAAATCTCTCCAGCCCCCTAATTTTTCACTCTCCCCCAACCCTGAGAAATATTTTGATTCAAAACAAAAAAAAACAAAAAAAACAAAAAAATTTTGCCTGACCCCTAAAAAGTTCGTCCTGACCCCTAAAATTTTCCCCGACCCCTAAATCTCTCCAGCCCCCTAATTTTTCACTCTCCCCCAACCATGAGATATATTTTGACTTCAAAACAAAAAAAAAACAAAAAAATTTGGCCTGACCCCTAAAAAGTTCGTCCTGACCCCTAAAATTTTCCCCGACCCTTAAATCTCTCCAGCCCCCTAATTTTTCACTCTCCCCCAACCATGAGATATATTTTGACTTCAAAACAAAAAAAAACAAAAAAATTTGGCCTGACCCCTAAAAAGTTCGTCCTGACCCCTAAAATTTTCCCCGACCCCTAAATCTCTCCAGCCCCCTAATTTTTCACTCTCCCCCAACCCTGAGAAATATTTTGACTTCAAAACAAAAAAAAACAAAAAAAAACAAAAAAATTTGGCCTGACTCCTAAAAAGTTCGTCCTGACCCCTAAAATTTTCCCCGACCCCTAAATCTCTCCAGCCCCCTAATTTTTCACTCTCCCCCAACCATGAGATATATTTTGACTTCAAAACAAAAAAAAACAAAAAAATTTGGCCTGACCCCTAAAAAGTTCGTCCTGACCCCTAAAATTTTCCCCGACCCCTAAATCTCTCCAGCCCCCTAATTTTTCACTCTCCCTTAACCCTGAGAAATATTTTGACTTCAAAACAAAAAAAAAAAAACAAACAAAAAAAAAAATTGGCCTGACCCCTAAAAAGTTCGTCCTGACCCCTAAAATTTTCCCCGACCCCTAAATCTCTCCAGCCCCCTAATTTTTCACTCTCCCCCAACCCTGAGAAATATTGTGACTTCAAAACAAAAAAACAAAAAAAACAAAAAAAAAAATTTGGCCTGACCCCTAAAAAGTTCGTCCTGAACCCTAAAATTTTCCCCGACCCCTAAATCTCTCCAGCCCCCTAATTTTTCACTCTCCTCCAACCATGAAAAATATTTTGACTTCAAAACAAAAAAAAACAAAAAAATTTGGCCTGACCCCTAAAAAGTTCGTCCTGACCCCTAAAATTTTCCCCGACCCCTAAATCTCTCCAGCCCCCTAATTTTTCACTCTCCTCCAACCATGAAAAATATTTTGACTTCAAAACAAAAAAAAACAAAAAAATTTGGCCTGACCCCTAAAAAGTTCGTCCTGACCCCTAAAATTTTCCATGACCCCTAAATCTCTCCAGCCCCCTAATTTTTCACTCTCCTCCAACCATGAAAAATATTTTGACTTCAAAACAAAAAAAAACAAAAAAATTTGGCCTGACCCCTAAAAAGTTCGTCCTGACCCCTAAAATTTTCCCCGACCCCTAAATCTCTCCAGCCCCCTAATTTTTCACTCTCCCCCAACCATGAGAAATATTTTGACTTCAAAACAAAAAAAAACAAAAAAATTTGGCCTGACCCCTAAAAAGTTCGTCCTGACCCCTAAAATTTTCCCCGACCCTTAAATCTCTCCAGCCCCCTAATTTTTCACTCTCCTCCAACCATGAGAAATATTTTGACTTCAAAACAAAAAAAAACAAAAAAATTTGGTCTGACCCCTTAAAAGTTCGTCCTGACCCCTAAAATTTTCCCCGACCCCTAAATCTCTCCAGCCCCCTAATTTTTCACTCTCCCCCAACCCTGAGATATATTTTGACTTCAAAACAAAAAAAAAAAAAAAAAAAAAAAAAATTTGGCCTGACCCCTAAAAAGTTCGTCCTGACCCCTAAAATTTTCCCCGACCCCTAAATCTCTCCAGCCCCCTAATTTTTCACTCTCCCCCAACCATGAGATATATTTTGACTTCAAAACAAAAAAAAACAAAAAAATTTGGCCTGACCCCTAAAAAGTTCGTCCTGACCCCTAAAATTTTCCATGACCCCTAAATCTCTCAAGCCCCCTAATTTTTCACTCTCCTCCAACCATGAAAAATATTTTGACTTCAAAACAAAAAAAAACAAAAAAATTTGGCCTGACCCCTAAAAAGTTCGTCCTGACCCCTAAAATTTTCCCCGACCCCTAAATCTCTCCAGCCCCCTAATTTTTCACTCTCCCCCAACCATGTTATATATTTTGACTTCAAAACAAAAAAAAACAAAAAAATTTGGCCTGACCCCTAAAAAGTTCGTCCTGACCCCTAAAATTTTCCCCGACCCCTAAATCTCTCCAGCCCCCTAATTTTTCACTCTCTCCAACCATGAGATATATTTTGACTTCAAAACAAAAAAAAACAAAAAAATTTGGCCTGACCCCTAAAAAGTTCGTCCTGACCCCTAAAATTTCCCCCGACCCCTAAATCTCTCCAGCCCCCTAATTTTTCACTCTCCTCCAACCATGAAAAATATTTTGACTTCAAAACAAAAAAAAACAAAAAAATTTGGCCTGACCCCTAAAAAGTTCGTCCTGACCCCTAAAATTTTCCATGACCCCTAAATCTCTCCAGCCCCCTAATTTTTCACTCTCCTCCAACCATGAAAAATATTTTGACTTCAAAACAAAAAAAAACAAAAAAATTTGGCCTGACCCCTAAAAAGTTCGTCCTGACCCCTAAAATTTTCCCCGACCCCTAAATCTCTCCAGCCCCCTAATTTTTCACTCTCCCCCAACCATGAGAAATATTTTGACTTCAAAACAAAAAAAAACAGAAAAATTTGGCCTGACCCCTAAAAAGTTCGTCCTGACCCCTAAAATTTTCCCCGACCCTTAAATCTCTCCAGCCCCCTAATTTTTCACTCTCCTCCAACCATGAGAAATATTTTGACTTCAAAACAAAAAAAAACAAAAAAATTTGGTCTGACCCCTAAAAAGTTCGTCCTGACCCCTAAAATTTTCCCCGACCCCTAAATCTCTCCAGCCCCCTAATTTTTCACTCTCCCCCAACCCTGAGAAATATTTTGACTTCAAAACAAAAAAAAACAAAAAAAAACAAAAAAATTTTGCCTGACCCCTAAAAAGTTCGTCCTGACCCCTAAAATTTTCCCCGACCCCTAAATCTCTCCAGCCCCCTAATTTTTCACTCTCCCCCAACCATGTTATATATTTTGACTTCAAAACAAAAAAATTTGGCCTGACCCCTAAAAAGTTCGTCCTGACCCCTAAAATTTTCCCCGACCCCTAAATCTCTCCAGCCCCCTAATTTTTCACTCTCCCCAACCATGAGATATATTTTGACTTCAAAACAAAAAAAAACAAAAAAATTTGGCCTGACCCCTAAAAAGTTCGTCCTGACCCCTAAAATTTTCCCCGACCCCTAAATCTCTCCAGCCCCCTAATTTTTCACTCTCCCCCAACCCTGAGAAATATTTTGATTCAAAACAAAAAAAAACAAAAAAAACAAAAAAATTTTGCCTGACCCCTAAAAAGTTCGTCCTGACCCCTAAAATTTTCCCCGACCCCTAAATCTTTCCAGCCCCCTAATTTTTCACTCTCCCCCAACCATGAGATATATTTTGACTTCAAAACAAAAAAAAAACAAAAAAATTTGGCCTGACCCCTAAAAAGTTCGTCCTGACCCCTAAAATTTTCCCCGACCCTTAAATCTCTCCAGCCCCCTAATTTTTCACTCTCCCCCAACCATGAGATATATTTTGACTTCAAAACAAAAAAAAACAAAAAAATTTGGCCTGACCCCTAAAAAGTTCGTCCTGACCCCTAAAATTTTCCCCGACCCCTAAATCTCTCCAGCCCCCTAATTTTTCACTCTCCCCCAACCCTGAGAAATATTTTGACTTCAAAACAAAAAAAAACAAAAAAAAACAAAAAAATTTGGCCTGACTCCTAAAAAGTTCGTCCTGACCCCTAAAATTTTCCCCGACCCCTAAATCTCTCCAGCCCCCTAATTTTTCACTCTCCCCCAACCATGAGATATATTTTGACTTCAAAACAAAAAAAAACAAAAAAATTTGGCCTGACCCCTAAAAAGTTCGTCCTGACCCCTAAAATTTTCCCCGACCCCTAAATCTCTCCAGCCCCCTAATTTTTCACTCTCCCTTAACCCTGAGAAATATTTTGACTTCAAAACAAAAAAAAAAAAACAAACAAAAAAAAAAATTGGCCTGACCCCTAAAAAGTTCGTCCTGACCCCTAAAATTTTCCCCGACCCCTAAATCTCTCCAGCCCCCTAATTTTTCACTCTCCCCCAACCCTGAGAAATATTGTGACTTCAAAACAAAAAAACAAAAAAAACAAAAAAAAAAATTTGGCCTGACCCCTAAAAAGTTCGTCCTGAACCCTAAAATTTTCCCCGACCCCTAAATCTCTCCAGCCCCCTAATTTTTCACTCTCCTCCAACCATGAAAAATATTTTGACTTCAAAACAAAAAAAAAACAAAAAAATTTGGCCTGACCCCTAAAAAGTTCGTCCTGACCCCTAAAATTTTCCCCGACCCCTAAATCTCTCCAGCCCCCTAATTTTTCACTCTCCTCCAACCATGAAAAATATTTTGACTTCAAAACAAAAAAAAACAAAAAAATTTGGCCTGACCCCTAAAAAGTTCGTCCTGACCCCTAAAATTTTCCATGACCCCTAAATCTCTCCAGCCCCCTAATTTTTCACTCTCCTCCAACCATGAAAAATATTTTGACTTCAAAACAAAAAAAAACAAAAAAATTTGGCCTGACCCCTAAAAAGTTCGTCCTGACCCCTAAAATTTTCCCCGACCCCTAAATCTCTCCAGCCCCCTAATTTTTCACTCTCCCCCAACCCTGAGAAATATTTTGACTTCAAAACAAAAAAAAACAAAAAAAACAAAAAAATTTTGCCTGACCCCTAAAAAGTTCGTCCTGACCCCTAAAATTTTCCCCGACCCCTAAATCTCTCCAGCCCCCTAATTTTTCACTCTCCCCCAACCATGTTATATATTTTGACTTCAAAACAAAAAAAAACAAAAAAATTTGGCCTGACCCCTAAAAAGTTCGTCCTGACCCCTAAAATTTTCCCCGACCCCTAAATCTCTCCAGCCCCCTAATTTTTCACTCTCTCCAACCATGAGATATATTTTGACTTCAAAACAAAAAAAAACAAAAAAATTTGGCCTGACCCCTAAAAAGTTCGTCCTGACCCCTAAAATTTTCCCCGACCCCTAAATCTCTCCAGCCCCCTAATTTTTCACTCTACCCCAACCCTGAGAAATATTTTGACTTCAAAACAAAAAAAAACAAAAAAAACAAAAAAATTTTGCCTGACCCCTAAAAAGTTCGTCCTGACCCCTAAAATTTTCCCCGACCCCTAAATCTCTCCAGCCCTCTAATTTTTCACTCTCCCCCAACCATGAGATATATTTTGACTTCAAAACAAAAAAAAAACAAAAAAATTTGGCCTGACCCCTAAAAAGTTCGTCCTGACCCCTAAAATTTTCCCCGACCCTTAAATCTCTCCAGCCCCCTAATTTTTCACTCTCCCCCAACCATGAGATATATTTTGACTTCAAAACAAAAAAAAACAAAAAAATTTGGCCTGACCCCTAAAAAGTTCGTCCTGACCCCTAAAATTTTCCCCGACCCCTAAATCTCTCCAGCCCCCTAATTTTTCACTCTACCCCAACCATGAGATATATTTTGACTTCAAAACAAAAAAAAACAAAAAAATTTGGCCTGACCCCTAAAAAGTTTGTCCTGACCCCTAAAATTTTCCCCGACCCCTAAATCTCTCCAGCCCCCTAATTTTTCACTCTCCCTTAACCCTGAGAAATATTTTGACTTCAAAACAAAAAAAAAAAAACAAACAAAAAAAAAAATTGGCCTGACCCCTAAAAAGTTCGTCCTGACCCCTAAAATTTTCCCCGACCCCTAAATCTCTCCAGCCCCCTAATTTTTCACTCTCCCCCAACCCTGAGAAATATTGTGACTTCAAAACAAAAAAACAAAAAAAACAAAAAAAAAAAATTGGGCCTGACCCCTAAAAAGTTCGTCCTGAACCCTAAAATTTTCTCCGACCCCTAAATCTCTCCAGCCCCCTAATTTTTCACTCTCCTCCAACCATGAAAAATATTTTGACTTCAAAACAAAAAAAAACAAAAAAATTTGGCCTGACCCCTAAAAAGTTCGTCCTGACCCCTAAAATTTTCCCCGACCCCTAAATCTCTCCAGCCCCCTAATTTTTTCATTGTCCCACAACCCTGAGAATTATTTTAAGTTCAAAAAAAGAAAAAAAAAATTTGACCGGACCCTTAAAAAATTTGGCATGACCCCTAAAAATTATCTCTTTATTATAGATACAAATAAATGCACATTGGCCTTTATTATAGATGCAAATAAATGCACATTGATCTTTATTATAGATACAAATAAATGCACATTGGTCTTTATTATAGATGCAAATAAATGCAAATAAATGCACATTGGTCTTTATTATAGATACAAATAAATGCACATTGGTCTTTATTATAGATGCAAATAAATGCACATTGGCCTTTATTATAGATACAAATAAATGCACATTGGTCTTTATTATAGATACAAATAAATGCACATTGGTCTTTATTATAGATTTGCTTAATACCCCCCCAAAGAAAAAGTTTGGCCTGAGGCGCTCACACCGGCGAATGCCGTCACCCCCCCCCCCAATTTGGCATGAAAGGAGGAGGTAATGCCTATCATGATAACGGAAGGGAGTGAGAGGAATATTAGCGTCTATTAAAAGGTTGTAGTGTGAGTGAATTTATTCCCGCCACTTTGCATTATTTTTCAAATTATCTGCCACTCTCTGACGTCATGATGACCTGATATAACCGGACACAATTTAGAGCAAGACCGGGTACATCCGGCAAGGGATTATGGGACAGGTGCGGATGTGATTGAGCAACCCTTGTTTCACTACACACTCTTAACGTAGGATTCCTATGTTGTTATTGATGCAACCGGACAGAAGTTATTGGATGATCTGATACAACCGGACACAATTTAGGGCAAGACCGGGTACATCCGGCAAGGGATTATGGGATGTGTATAGTGACTCGGCATTTTTATCGGATTAGTACATAAATACATTAGATTATTTCGAATTTACTACATATTAACGTTGAAATTTCGTGAAAAATACGAAAAAAACTGCTACCTTTTGTCGGAAAGTGGTCCGGTTGACTGTCAGCGAGTGAATCGATTTTCGCGATTTTTAGATATTTTACATCCGGGATTTGTGCGGTCCTGTAGATGTCAACTTTTTGACATGTCGTCGGGTAGTTTTTGAGGAGATACTGGACATACAAACAAACAAACAAACAAACATACAAACAGACAACTGCCCTTTATATAAGAGACTAGCGGGGCTACCCGGCGTTGCTCGGGGTCATAAAAACATATATTTGAAGAAAGATCGTGTGTGTAACATCTTTATATTCAAACTTCTATGTCCGCCCCCTCTCTCTATAGCCGTCTCTTTATCTGCTACCTTTCTCTTCCCTGGTCGCCCCATTTCGCCGCTACTTTCTAATTTTGCCTTTTGCAAAAGCTGTTTCTTCCCCACCATTTCTCCTATTGCCCAGGGTAATAGTATGACATATTTCTATAAAAAGTAACACCTCTATCTGCGCCTTCTATATAGGTACTTATCTCCACCCCGGTGTTCATACTATATACGTATCTATCATCACCCCAGTGCGCATACTATATACGTACCTATCGCCGCCACAGTGCACATACTATATACGTACCTATCGCCGCCCCGGTGCAGATACTATTTAAGTACCTATCGCCGCCCAGTTGCGAATGTTAAATAGTACCTATCATTGCCCCGGTGGTAATGCTAAATACATACTTATTGCGCCCTGGTGTGCATGCTACATAAGTACCTATCGCTGCCCTAGTGCGAATACTAAAGACATACCAATTGCGCCCCGGTGTGCATGCTACATAAGTACCTATCGCTGCCCTAGTGCGAATAATTAATATGTACATATTGCCGCTTTGGTGTGAATGCTAAATACGTACATATCGCCGGCCCAGTGCGAATGCTAAGTACGTACCTATAGCCGCCCTGGTGCGAATGCTAAATACGTACCTATAGCCGCCCTTATGCGAATGCTAAATACGTACCTATCACCACCACGGTGCGAATGCGAAATACATACCTTTCGCCGCCATGGTGCGCGTGCTATATATGTACTGATCGCCGCCGCAGAGCGCATGCTATGTACGTACTTATTGCTGCCCATGTGTACATGCTATATACGTAGCTATCGCCACCCCTGAATTCTGAATACGTACCTATCGCCGCCCTGGTGTGGTAGCTAAATACGTACATATCGCCGCCCCGGTGCGAATGCTAAATACATACCTATCGCCGCCCCGGTGTGAATTCTAAATACGTACCTATCGCCGCCCCGGTGTGAATTCTAAATACGTACCTATCGCCGCCCCGGTGTAAATTTTAAATATGTACCTTTCGCCGCCTGGTGTGAATTTTAAATATGTACCTTTCGCCGCCACTGTGCGCATGCTATCAACGTACCTATCGCCGCCCCGGTGCGCGTGCTATATATGAACCGATCGCTTCCTCAGTGCGCATGCTAAATACGTACCTATCATTGCCCCGGTGTGCATACTATATACGTACTTATTACCGCCCATGTGCACATGCTATATAAGTACCTATCACCACCGCTGAATGCTAAATAAGTACCTATCGCTGCCCCGGTGTGGAAGCTGAATACGTACATATCGCCGCCCCTAAAAAGTTCGTCCTGACCCCTAAAATTTTCCCCGACCCCTGAATCTCTCCAGCCCCCTAATTTTTCACTCTCCCCCAACGATGAGAAATATTTGGACTTCAAAACAACAAAAAACAAAAAAAATTGGCATGACCCCTAAATCTCTCCAGCCCCCTAATTTTTCACTCTCCCCCAACCATGAGAAATATTTTGACTTCAAAACCAAAAAAAAAAAAAAAATTTGGCCTGACCCCTAAAAAGTTCCGCCTGACTCCTTAAATTTTCCCCGACCCCTAAATCTCTCCAGCCCCCTAATTTTTCACTCTCCCCCAACCATGAGAAATATTTTGAGTTCAAAAGAAAAAAATTTGGCCTGACCCCTAAAAAGCTGGTCCTGACCCCTAAAATTTTCCCCGACCCCTAAATCTCTCCAGCACCCTAATTTTTCACTCTCCCCCAACCATGAGAAATATTTTGACTTCAAAACAAAAAAAAACAAAAAAATTTGGCCTGACCCCTAAAAAGTTCGTCCTGACCCCTAAAATTTTCCCCGACCCCTAAATCTCTCCAGCCCCTAATTTGTCACTCTCCCCCAACCCTGAGAAATATTTTGAGTTCAAAACCCAAAAAAACAAAAAAATTTGGCCTGACCCCTAAAAAGTTCGGCCTGACCCCTAAAATTTTCCCGACCCCTGAATCTCTCCAGCCTCCTAATTTTTCACTCTCCCCCAACGATGAGAAATATTTCGACTTCAAAACAAAAAAAAACAAAAAAATTTGGCCTGACCCCTAAAAAGTTCGGCCTGACCCCTAAAATTTTCCCCGATCCCTAAATCTCTCCAGCCCCCTAATTTTTCACTCTCCCCCAACCATGAGATATATTTTGACTTCAAAACAAAAAAAAACAAAAAAATTTGGCCTAACCCTTAAAAAGTTCGTCCTGACCCCTAAAATTTTCCCCGACCCCTAAATCTCTCCAGCCCCCTAATTTTTCACTCTCCCCCAACCATGAGATATATTTTGACTTCAAAACCCAAAAAAACAAAAAAATTTGGCCTAACCCCTAAAAAGTTCGTCCTGACCCCTAAAATTTTCCCCGACCCCTGAATCTCTCCAGCCCTCTAATTTTTCACTCTCCCCCAACCATGAGAAATATTTTGACTTCCACACAAAAAAAAACAAAAAAATCTGGCCTGACCCCTAAAAAGTTCGTCCTGACCCCTAAAATTTTCCCCGACCCCTAAATCTCTCCAGCCCCCTAATTTTTCACTCTCTTACAACCATGAGAAATATTTTGACTTCAAAACAAAAAAAAAACAAAAAAATTTGGCCTAACCCCTAAAAAGTTCCGCCTGACCCCTAAAATTTTCCCCGACCCCTAAATCTCTCCAGCCCCCTAATTTTTCACTCTCCCCCAACCCTGAGAAATATTTTGACTTCAAAAAAAAAAAAAAAAAAAAAAAAAAAAAGAATTTGGCCTGACCCCTAAAAAGTTCGTCCTGACCCCTAAAATTGTCCCCGACCCCTAAATCTCTATCGCCCCCTAATTTTTCACTCTCCCCCAACCATGAGAGATATTTTGACTTCAAAACAAAAAAAAACAAAAAAATTTGGCCTGACCCCTAAAAAGTGCGTCCTGACCCCTAAAATTTTCCCCGACCCCTAAATCTCTCCAGCCCCCTAATTTTTCACTCTCCTCCAACCATAAGATATATTTTGACTTCAAAACAAAAAAAAACAAAAAAATTTGGCCTGACCCCTAAAAAGTTCGTCCTGACCCCTAAAATTTTCCCCGACCCCTAAATCTCTCCAGCCCCCTAATTTTTCACTGTCCCCCAACCCTGAGAAATATTTTGACTTCAAAACAAAAAAAAAACAAAAAAAAACAAAAAAATTTGGCCTGACCCCTAAAAAGTTCGTCCTGACCCCTAAAATTTTCCCCGACCCCTAAATCTCTCCAGCCCCCTAATTTTTAACTCTCCTCCAACCATAAGATATATTTTGACTTCAAAACAAAAAAAAACAAAAAAATTTGGCCTGACCCCTTAAAAGTTCGTCCTGACCCCTAAAATTTTCCCCGACCCCTGAATCTCTCCAGCCCCCTAATTTTTCACTCTACCCCAACCATGAGAAATATTTTGACTTCAAAACAAAAAAAAACAAAAAAATTTGGCCTGACCCCTAAAAAGTTCGTCCTGACCCCTAAAATTTTCCCCGACCCCTAAATCTCTCCAGCCCCCTAATGTTTCACTGTCCCCCAACCCCGAGAAATTTTTTGACTTCAAAACAAAAAAAAACAAAAAAATTTGGCCTGACCCCTAAAAAGTTCGTCCTGACCCCTAAAATATTCCCCGACCCCATAATATCTCCAGCCCCCTAATTTTTCACTCTCCCCCAACCCTGAGAAATATTTTGACTTAAAAAAAAAAAAAAAAAAAAAATTTGGCCTGACCCCTAAAAAGTTCGTCCTGACCCCTAAAATTTTCCCCGACCCCTAAATCTCTCCAGCCCCTAATTTTTCACTCTCCTCCAACTCTGAGAAATATTTTGACTTCAAAACAAAAAATTGGCGTGACCACTAAAAAGTTCGGCCTGACCCCTAAAAAGTTCGGCCTGACCCCTAAATCTCTCCAGCCCCTCATCCCAACTAATTTTTCACTCTCACATAACCCTGAGAAATATTTTGAGTTAAAAACAAAATAAAAAAGAACAAATTTTGCTGACCCCTAAAAAGTTCGGATTGACCCCTAAAATTTTCTCCGACCCAGCGAAATATTTTGAGTTCAAAAAAAAATGTTATTTAACATGTATACAAATATTAGTGAAAACAGTGGCGGAGCATAATTATTTCTATTCTTACTTTATTTATTGAGATGTTTTTTAATATGTATACAAATATTAGTGAAAACAATGGCGGAGCATAATTTTTTCTTCCTTTTAATTTACTGATTGAGACGTTATTTAATATGTATACAAATATTTGTGAAAACAATGGTGGAGCATAATTATATCTCTTCTTACTTTACTTATTGAGACGTTATTTAATATGTATACAAATATAAGTGAAAACAATGGAGGAGCATAATAATTTCTCTTCTTACCTTACTTCTTGAGACGTTATTTAATATGTATACAAATATTAGTGAAAACAATGGTGGAGCATAATTATTTCTCTTTTTACTTTACTTCTTGAAACGTTATTTAATATGTATACAAATATTAGTGAAAACAATGGTGGAGCATAATTATTTATTACACTAACTTCACACCTCTCAAAAAGAAGGAGGTAATACCTGGGAGGATGGTATCATGTCAACAGAAGAAATGCGGTTAGGATTAAGCAACCCTTGCTTCACTATAAACTCGTGTTCAAAAAAGTGCCGTTAGGGATCCACTTTGACGTCATTTCCTGTTAAAATCGTGACTTTGCATTATGCCGACAATCCCCCATCTCCAAATTTGGCATGAGGCGCTTCACCGGCGAATGCCGACACCCCCCCCCCCCTAATTTGACCTGAAGCAGTCACACCGCCGCTCTATCTCTACAACTCTCAAAAAGGAGGAGGTAATGCCTAGGAGGGTGGTATCATAACAACAGAACGGGCGTAGGGGAGGAAAGGAAGGTAGAAGGGGTGGGAGTGAGAGGGAAAGAAGAGTTTTAGTGTGAGGGATTTTCTTCCCTACACTCTTTTCCTCTGACGTCATTTCCTGTTAAAAGCATGACGGTGCATTATTTCTCAAATTCTACATGATGTCATTGTTTTTTTCTCAAATTAGTACTAAACAACGTTGAAAATCGAGGAAAAACGCAGTCGACCCTCGAAGAGTCCATTTTTTTTCCGGTACTGAGATAGTATACGTCCCGGGGCTGGCCGGTCATAATGACGTCAACCGTGTGACTGTTTGTTGGGTACTCTCGGAGGAGTATCTGGACATACAAACAGACAAACAGACAGACATACAGACAACTGGCCTTTATATAATAGAAGATACAAATAAATGCACATTGGCCTTTATTATAGATACAAATAAATGCACATTGGTCTTTATTATAGATTTGCTTAATACCCCCCCCCCCCAAGAAAAGATTTGGCCTGATGCGCTCACACCGGCGAATGCTGACACTCTCTCCTCGCAACAGATACTACACTGTCTCCACCCTCTCAAAAAGGTGTGAGCGCCGGCGAATGCCGACACTCCCCCTCCCCAAATTTGGCCTGAGGGACTCACACCGGCGAATGCCGTCACCCCCCCCCCCAATTTGACATGAAAGGAGGAGGTAATGCCTATCATGATAACGGAAGGGAGGGGGAGGAATATTAGCGTCTATTAAAAGGTTGTAGTGTGAGTGAATTTCTTCCCGCCACTTTGCATTATTTTTCAAATTATCTGCCACTCTCTGACGTCATGATATAACCGGACACAATTTAGAGCAAGACCGGGTACATCCGGCAAGGGATTATGGGACAGGTGCGGATGTGATTGAGCAACCCTTGTTTCACTACACACTCTTAACGTAGGATTACTATGTTGTTATTGATGCATCCGGACAGAAGTTATTGGATGATCTGATACAACCGGACACAATTTAGGACAAGACCGGGTACATCCGGCAAGGGATTATGGGATGTTTACAGTGACTCTGCATTTTTATCGGATTAGTACATAAATACATTAGATTATTTCGAATTTACTATCGAATTTGACCTCCTAGAACTGCACAGGACAAACCCATAGACCGACGGAATGAAGCCCCGAAGGCCAAGACGATACCAGTCTATGGGGTGCAGTATCCATCGAAACAGATACTACACTTTGATGTTAGCCAAAAGAAGTGAATTAATTGTCATTTTCGGTAATGGCGTATGAAAGCTATGTTGAATTAGAGAAAAACGGCCTAGGGGAGTCTAAAATTCATTCTTGATATTCCAAACTTATATAAGAATTTGTTAAATAGTAGTATACAATGTTTTTTGAAAGAAAATCTTAGTTATTATTACTTGTTAATTTAATAATGTAATTTAAACAGTGTCTAGTGGATAGACCGCTGTTCAGGTGTAGATTGGTTATAAATACCCCAGTAAATAACCTCAGATTTTGATTTTCTTCCGCTTTGTTGGCTTTTTGGCTAAGATCAAAGTGTAGTATCTGTTCTCGGCATTTTTGCCTTGAGATAAAGTGTATTATCTAGTCCTATCCGATAGGTGTCGATCTTACACTCTCGAATCAAAAATCAGATTATCGTTTTATTTTTGAATCCCTTTTCCTTTTGTTCACTTCCTCTCCCCTAAAGTACGGCCTGATACGCGCCCACTGTCGGGATCTCTCTCTTACCGCTTAATACTCGTACTCCTCCAAATTTCGCCATAGGCGGTCACATCGACGAATTCAGGAACTTCCCCCTCCCCCCAATTCGGCCTGGGGGCGCTCATACTGGCGAACCTCACCTAATTTGGCCTGAGGCGCCACACCGGCGAATGCTGAAACTCCTCCTCCCCAAATTTCGCCTGAGGCGCACCGAATGCTGACACTCCCCCTCGCCCGCAAATTTCGCCTGAGGCGCCCCACTGCCGATACCCCGCCCCTCCCCCAAATTTCGCCTGTGGCGCTCACACCGGTGAATGCCGGAACTCCCCCCCTCCCCCAAATTCGGCATAATTTCGCCTGAGGCGCTCATACCGCCGAGCTCATACCGCCGACTGCCGACATTCCCCCTCCCTAAATTCGGCCTGAGGTGCCCCACCGCCGACTGCCGACACTCCTCCTCCCCAGATTTGACCTGAGGCGCCCCACCGCCGAATGCCGACACTCCTCCTCCCCAGATTTGGCCTGAGGCGCCCCACCGCCAAATGCCGACCCTCCCTTCCACCGCCGAATGCCGATACCGCCCCCCCATGTAATGCATGGGATGAGTGCATCATGACAACGGAACCGAATCGACCCTACCTCTACACGTCTCAAAAAAGGAGGAGGTAATGCATGGGATCAGTGCATCATGACAACGGAAACGATACGACCCTACCTCAACACTTCTCAAATAAGGAGGAGATAATGCATGGGATGAGGGCATCATGACAACGGAACCGATACGACCCTACCTCAACACTTCTAAAAAAAGGAGGAGGTAATGCATGGGATCAGTGCATCATGACAACGGAACCGATACTACCCTACCTCAACACTCTCAAAAAAGGAGGAGGTAATGCTCACACCGGCGAATACCGTACCCCCCCCCCCAATTTGGCCTGAAAGGAGGAGGTAATTCCTATCATGATAACAGAACGGCCACAGGGAAGGCGGGGAGGGGGATATTAGCGTCTATTAATAATTAAAAAAGAAAGTGTGAGAGGGAAAAATGACAGAAAGGAAAACTGCCACTCTCTGACGTCATGATGACCTGATATAACCGGACACAATTTAGGTCAAGACCGGGTACATCCGGCAAGGGATTATGGGACAAGTGCGGATGTGATTGAGCAACCCTTGTTTCACTACACACTCGTAACGTAGGATTCCTATGTTGTTATTGATGCAACCGGAAAGAAGTTATTGGATGATCTGATACAACCGGACACAATTTAGGGCAAGACCGGGTACATCCGGCAAAGGGATTATGGGATGCTTATAGTGACTCGGCATTTTTATCGGATTAGTACATAAATACATTAGATTATTTCGAATTTAGTACATATTAACGTTGAAATTTCGTGTAAAATACGAAAAAACTGCTACCTTTTGTCGGAAAGTGGTCCGGTTGACTGTCAGCGAGTGAATCGTTTGTCGTGATTTTTAGATATTATGATTCCGGGATATGTACGGTGCTAAAGATATCAACTTTTTGACATGTCGCCGCGTAGTTTTTGAGGAGTATCTGGACATACAAACAAACAGACAGACAGACATACAGACAACTGCCCTTTATATAATAGATAATAGACTAGCGGGGCTACCCGGCGTTGCTCGGGGTCATAAAAACATATATTTAAAGAAAGATCGTGTGTGTAACATCTTTATATTCAAACTTCTATGTCCGCCCCCTCTCTCTATAGCCGTCTCTTTATCTGCTACCTTTCTCTTTCCTGGTCGCCCCATTTCGCCGCTACTTTCTAATTTTGCCTTTTGCAAAAGCTGTTTCTTCCCCACCATTTCTCCTATTGCCCAGGGTAATAGTATGACATATTTCTATAAAAAGTAACACCTCTATCTGCGCCTTCTATATAGGTACTTATCTCCACCCCGGTGTTCATACTATATACGTATCTATCATCACCCCGGTGCGCATACTATATACGTACCTATCGCCGCCCCAGTGCACATACTATATACGTACCTATCGCCGCCCCGGTGCAGATACTATTTAAGTACCTATCGCCGCCCCGTTGCGAATGCTAAATAGTACCTATCGTTGCCCCGGTGTGAATGCTAAATACATACCTATTGCGCCCCGGTGTGCATGCTACATAAGTACCTATCGCTGCCCTAGTGCGAATAATTAATATGTACATATTGCCGCTTTGGTGTGAATGCTAAATACGTACCTATCGCCGGCCCAGTGCGAATGCTAAATACGTACCTATAGCCGCCCTGGTGCGAATGCTAAATACGTACCTATAGCCGCCCCAGTGCGAATGCTAAATACGTACCTATCACCACTACGGTGCGAATGCGAAATACATACCTTTCGCCGCCCCGGTGCGCGTGCAATATATGTACTGATCGTCGCCGCAGAGCGCATGCTATGTACGTACTTATTGCTGCCCATGTGTACATGCTATATATGTAGCTATCGCCACCCCTGAATTCTGAATACGTACCTATCGCCGCCCTGGTGTGGAAGCTAAATATGAACATATCGCCGCCCCGGTGCGAATGCTAAATACATACCTATCGCCGCCCCGGTGTGAATTCTAAATACGTACCTATTGCCGCCCCGGTGTGAATTCTAAATACGTACCTATCGCCGCCCCGGTGCGGAAGCTAAATACGTACATATCGCTGCCCCTGTGTGAATGCTAAATACATACCTATCGCTGCCGCGGTGTGAATGCTAAATACATACCTATCGCCGCCCCGGCGTGAATGCTAAATACGTACCTATCGCCGCCCCGGTGTGAATTTAAAATATGTACCTTTCGCCGCACAGTGTGAATTTTAAATATGTACCTTTTGCCGCCCCTGTGCGCGTGCTATATACGTACCTATCGCCGCCCCGGTGCGCGTGCTACATATGAACCGATCGCTGCCTCAGTGCGCATGCTAAATACATACCTATCACTGCCCCGGTGTGCATATTATATACGTACTTAATACCGCCCATGTGCACATGCTATATAAGTACCTATCACCACTGCTGAATGCTAAATAAGAACCTATCGCCGCCCCGGTGTGGAAGCTAAATACGTACATATCGCCGCCCCTAAATTTGGGCAGACCCTAAAAAGTTCGGCCTGACCCCTAAAATTTTCCCCGACCCCTAAATCTCTCCAGCCCCCTAATTTTTCACTCTCCCCCAACCATGAGAAATATTTTGACTTCAAAACAAAAAAAAACAAAAAAATTTAGCCTGACCCCTAAAAAGTTCGTCCTGACCCCTAAAATTTTCCCCGACCCTTCAATCTCTCCAGCCCCCTAATTGTTCACTCTCCCCCAACCCTGAGAAATATTTTGAGTTCAAAACCAAAAAAAAAGAAAAAAATTTGGCCTGAACCCTAAAAAGTTCGTCCTGACCCCTAAAATTTTCCCCGACCCCTGAATCTCTCCAGCCCCCTAATTTTACACTCTCCTCCAACCCTGAGAAATATTTTCAGTTCAAAACCAAAATAAAAGAAAAAAATTTGGCCTGAACCCTAAAAAGGTCGTCCTGGCCCCTAAAATTTTCCCCGACCCCTAAATCTCTCCAGCCCCCTAATTTTTCACTCTCCCCCAACCCTGAGAAATATTTTGAGTTCAAAACCAAAAAAAAAAAAAAAATTAGGCCTGACCCCTAAAAAGTTCGTCCTGACCCCTAAAATTTTCCCCGACCCCTAAATCTCTCCAGCCCCCTAATTTTTCACTCTCCCCCAAACCTGAAAATATTTTGACTTCAAAACAAAAAAAAACAAAAAAAAACAAAAAAAAACAAAAAAATTTGGCCTGACCCCTAAAAAGTTCGTCCTGACCCCTAAAATTTTCCCCGACCCCTAAATCTCTCTAGCCACCTAATTTTTCACTCTCCCCCAACCATGAGAAATATTTTGACTTCAAAACAAAACAAAAAACAAAAAAATTTGGCCTGACCCCTAAAAAGTTTGTCCTGACCCCTAAAATTTTCCCCGACCCCTAAATCTCTCCAGCCCCTAATTTTTCACTCTCCTCCTACCATGAGATATATTTTGACTTCAAAACAAAAAAAAACAAAAAAATTTGGCCTGACCCCTAAAAAGTTCGTCCTGACCCCTAAAGTTTTCCCCGACCCCTAAATCTCTCCAGCCCCCTAATTTTTCACTCTCCTCCAACCCTGAGAAATATTTTGACTTCAAAACAAAAAAAAACAAAAAAATTTGGCCTGACCCCTAAAAAGTTCGTCCTGACCCCTAAAATTTCCCCCGACCCCTCAATCTCTCCAGCCCCCTAATTTTTCACTCTCCCCCAAACCTGAGAAATATTTTGACTTCAAAACAAAAAAAAACAAAAAAAAACAAAAAAAAACAAAAAAATTTGGCCTGACCCCTAAAAAGTTCGTCCTGACCCCTAAAATTTTCCCCGACCCCTAAATCACTCTAGCCACCTAATTTTTCACTCTCCCCCAACCATGAGAAATATTTTGACTTCAAAACAAAACAAAAAACAAAAAAATTTGGCCTGACCCCTAAAAAGTTCGTCCTGATCCCTAAAATTTTCCCCGACCCCTAAATCTCTCCAGCCCCTAATTTTTCACTCTCCTCCTACCATGAGATATATTTTGACTTAAAAACAAAAAAAAACAAAAATATTTGGCCGGACCCCTTAAAAGTTCGTCCTGACCCCTAAAATTATCCCCGACCCCTAAATCTCTCCAGGCCTCTAATTTTTAACTCTCCCCAAACCATTAGATATATTTTGACTTCAAAACAAAAAAAAACAAAAAAATTTGGCCTGACCCCTAAAAAGTTCGTCCTGAAGCCCTAAAATTTTCCCCGACCCCTAAATCTCTCCAGCCCCCTAATTTTTCACTCTCCTCCAACCCTGAGAAATATTTTGACTTCAAAACCAAAAAAAAGAAAAAAGTTTGGCCTGACCCCTAAAAAGTTCGTCCTGACCCCTAAAATTTTCCCGGACCCCTAAATCTCTCCAGCCCCCTAATTTTTCATTCTCCCCCAACCATGAGATATATTTTGACTTAAAAACAAAAAAAAACAAAAATATTTGGCCGGACCCCTTAAAAGTTCGTCCTGACCCCTAAAATTATCCCCGACCCCTAAATCTCTCCAGGCCCCTAATTTTTCACTCTCCCCAAACCATTAGATATATTTTGACTTCAAAACAAAAAAAAACAAAAAAATTTGGCCTGACCCCTAAAAAGTTCGTCCTGAAGCCCTAAAATTTTCCCCGACCCCTAAATCTCTCCAGCCCCCTAATTTTTCACTCTCCTCCAACCCTGAGAAATATTTTGACTTCAAAACCAAAAAAAAGAAAAAAGTTTGGCCTGACCCCTAAAAAGTTCGTCCTGACCCCTAAAATTTTCCCGGACCCCTAAATCTCTCCAGCCCCCTAATTTTTCACTCTCCCCCAACCATGAGATATATTTTGACTTCAAAACAAAAAAAAACAAAAAAATTTGGCCTGACCCCTAAAAAGTTCGTCCTGACCCCTAAAATTTTCCCCGACCCCTGAATCTCTCCAGCCCCCTAATTTTTCACTCTCCCCCAACCATGAGATATATTTTGACTTCAAAACAAAAAAAAACAAAAAAATTTGGCCTGACCCCTAAAAAGTTCGTCCTGACCCCTAAAATTTTCCCCGACCCCTTAATCTCTCCAGCCCCCAAATTTTTCACTCTCCCCCAACCATGAGATATATTTTGACTTCAAAACAAAAAAAACAAAAAAGTTCGTCCTGACCCCTAAAATTTTCCCCGACCCCTAAATCTCTCCAGCCCCCTAATTTTTCACTCTCCTCCAACCATGAGAAATATTTTGACTTCAAAACGAAAAAAAAAAAAAAATTTGGCCTAACCCATAAAAAGTTCCGCCTGACCCCTAAAATTTTCCCCGACCCCTAAATCTCTCTAGCCCCCTAATTTTTCACTCTCCCCTAACTATGAGAAATATTTTGACTTCAAAACAAAAAAAAACAAAAAAATTTGTCCTGACCCCTAAAAAGTTCGTCCTGACCCCTAAAATCTTCCCCAACCCCTAAATCTCTCCAGCCCCCTAATTTTTCACTCTCCCCCAACCATGAGAAATATTTTGACTTCAAAACAAAAAAAAACAAAAAAATTTGGCCTGACCCTTAAAAAGTTCGTCCTGACCCCTAAAATTTTCCCCGACCCCTAAATCTCTCCAGCCCCCTAATTTTTCACTCTCCCCCAACCATGAGATATACTTTGACTTCAAAACAAAAAAAAACAAAAAAATTTGGCCTGACCCCTAAAAAGTTCGTCCTGACCCCTAAAATTTTCCCCGACCCCTAAATCTCTCCAGGCTCCTAATTTTTCACTCTCCCCCAACCATGAGAAATATTTTAAGTTCAAAACCAAAAAAAATTTAAAAAATTGGCATGACCCCTAAAAAGTTCCGCCTGACCTCTAAAATTTTCCCCGAACCGTTAAATCTCTCCAGTCCCCTAATTTTTCACTCTCCCCCAACCCTAAGAAATATTTTGAGTTCAAAACAAAAAAATGTTATTTAACATGTATACAAATATTAGTGAAAACAATGGTGGAGAAATTATTTCTCTTTTTACTTTACTTATTGAGACGTTATTTAACATGTATAAAAATATAAGTGAAAACAATGGTGGAGCATAATTATTTTTCTTCTTTCTTTACTTATTGAGACGTTATTTAAATATGTATACAAATATTAGTGAAAACAGTGGCGGAGCATAATTATTTCTCTTTTTACTTTACTTATTGAGACGTTATTTAACATGTATTCAAATATTAGTGAAAACAATGGCGGAGCATAATTATATTTCTTCTTACTTTTCATGTTGAGACGTTATTTAATATGTATACACATTTTAGTGAAAACAGTGGTGGAGCATAATTATTTTTCTTCTTTACTTAGTTAGACGTTATATCATATGTATACAAATATTAGTGAAAACAATGGTGGAGCATAATTATTTTTCTTCTTACTTTACTTATTGAGACGGTATTTAATATGTATACAAATATTAGTGAAAACAGTGGTGGAGCATAATTATTTTTCTTCTTACTTTACTTATTGAGACGTTATTTAATATGTATACAAATATTAGTGAAAACAATGGTGGAGCATAATTATTTATTACTTTTATTTTACTGATACTACACTAACTTCACACCTCTCAAAAAGAAGGAGGTTATACCTGGGAGGATGGTATCATGTCAACAGAAGAAATGCAGTTAGTATTAAGCAACCCTGGCTTCACTACACACTCGTGTTCAAAAAAGTGCCGTTATTGATTAAGCAACCCTGGCTTCACTGTGGATTCATGTTCAAAAAAGTGCCGTTAGGGATTAAGCAACAGTTGCTTCAATAAAAACTTATGTTTCGTTGGCATAAGGCAACCCGTGCTTCACTATATAAACTCATGTTCAAAAAAGTGCCGTTACGGATTTCCTCTGACGTCATTTCCTGCTAAAATCGTGACTTTGCATTATGCCGACAATCCCCCATCTCCAAATTTGGCCTGAGGCGCACCACCGGCGAATGCCGACAGTCCACCAAATTCGGCCTGAGTCGCTCACACCGGCGAATGCCGACACTCCCCCAAATTCGGCCTGAGGCGCTCATACTGGCGAATGCCGACACCTCTCCCCGAATTTTGGCTGAGGCGCCCCACCGCCGAATGCCGACACTCACCCTCCCCAGATTTGGCCTGAGGCGCCCCACCGCCGAATGCCGAACCCCCCCCCCTCTTCCCCAAATTTCTCCTGAGGCGCTCACACCGGCGAATGCCGACACCCCCCACACCCACCCCAAGTTTTCAATATGTATACAATATGTATAGAAATATTAGTGAAAACAATGGGGGAGCATACAAATATTAGTGAAAACAGTGGGGGAGCATAATTATTTATTACTTTAATTTTACTGATACTACACTAACTTCACACCTCTCAAAAAGGAGGAGGTAATACATAGGAGGATGTTATCATGTCAACAGAAAAAAATGTGGTTAGGATTAAGCAACCCTTGCTTCACTATGAACTCATGTTAAAAAAAGTGCCGTTATTGATTAAACAACACTTGCGTCACTATAAACGCATGTATCAAAAAGTGCCGTTAGGAGTTAAGCAACCCTTGCATCACTATGGACTCATGTTCAAAAAAGTGCCGTTAGTAAGTAAGCAACCCATGCTTGACTATGGACTCGTGTTCAAAAAAGTGCCGTTTGTGATTAAGCAACACTTGCTTCACTATAAACTCATGTTCAAAAAAGAGCCGTTAGGGATTTCCTCTGACGTCATTTCCTGTTAAAATCATGACGGTGCATTATTTCTCAAATTCTTTGTTTTTTTCTCAAATTAGTACTAAACAACGTTGAAAATCGAGGAAAAAGGCACCCCCCCATTGGAGAAAAGTGCTCAGTCGACCCTCAAAGAGTCCATTTTTTTTTCCGGTTCTGAGATATTATACGTCCCGGGGCTGGCCGGTTATGATGATGTCAACCGTGTGACTGTTTGTTGGGTCCTGTCGGAGGAGTATCTGGCCATACAAACAAACAAACAAACAAACAAACAAACATACAGACAACTGCCCTTTATATAAGAGATATATATATATACTATTCTCTACATAGTGTGAAGGAGTAATGCCCCTATACTATTTCAGACTATACTTCACTCTTCCCTCTATTATTTCCACTAGGTACAATAATCTTCAATAGTATAGTTTTGATTTCAAACATGCGTAATCTCCATTATTATTAAATTAGTATTATTAGATGGAACTATTATTATAGATTATTTGTTTGATACGCATGAATGGACTTATTTTGCCATCTAATTTACATACGTGTGTATGGTGTCTACAGACCCTCGTATGGAAAGAGGAAAATTGCACTGAAATGAGAATCACTATCTGTTCTCAAATATACTAAAAAATATTAGATAGTAGTTGAATCAAGATAGCGTGAGAAAATGCGAGAGAAATATATATATATATATATATATATATATATGGGGAGAGAGATGGAGAGAGAGATAGAGTGATTCGCAAAATTACGGATTAGAACAATTAAAACATAATGGATTTGAAAATTTACTTCACCCCAGAACTAAGTTATATTTTAGCCTGTGTTTTGTGTTATTAAAATATCTATGAAAAGAAGATTTAGGGATATAAATGTTTTTTTACTTACATTTTATATGATAGATTACACAAGGTCGATTGCCAACTAGCCATTGAAGAGTAACTTCTGATTTAACATTTAGCTTGAGGGACTAAATGATACAAATAACATTTTACTCATACATGTCATTACATCTAACATAATACATAAATATAATAAACTAGCATGATTACTCGGCGTCGCTCGGAGTTTTATTTTCTGTAAATTACGTAGATTATAAAACAATATAATCTGAACTATCTAAGTTCATTTTGGTATATAATTAAAGCGAAATGTGCTCATGCTCCAGATCGAGTTTCGGACTCCTAACCACTATCAGTAATAAGGGTATGGTAACCGATTGAACCCCCTTGAGTAATTAAGTGAACTATAATCTCGATAAATATAACATGCCGGCCTACCGCGCCCTCTGCCTCTCTTTACAGTCGAATGTGAGTTAAAGGCAGACCAGACGTTTATTTCTTTTGCCAGTTAGACGAGGAACGCCACAACGAAGACGACGGGTTAAATAAGCAGAATTTGAGTATCTAAGATCACAGTTCAACAAATATTTGTTAACATTAGACTTTAATATGACCATGTCGTAGTCGGTTGGTAAGCAGCCTCATGGTATCTTGTTTCGCAGATGAGGTGCACCGGGAGAGACACTTTGTCCATGTAAGTTCCGTTTCGTATTTAGTACAGAGAGAGAGAGAGAGAGAGAGAGAGAGAGAGAGAGAGAGAGAGAGAGAGAGGGGTTCTTTGCTGTGGTTGTAGCAAGGAAAGTTCTTGCTGTGAATGTTTTACATGGGGGAAGTGATTAGAGCTCAGTTTAACACCTAGCATGAACATAACGATACACCAGAAAGATGCTAGAGACATTTCTTCTGTGTGAAAGTGGCTCGAGTGAATAGTAGAGATTATCCTCAACTAGATTGCGAAGTCGGTTTTGTACCCTGTCAAGGCAAAAGAAAGTGCTCCGTGGAGAACCGCCCCATATATGACAGATGTACTCCATCTTAGGATGCATCTGACTCTTTTAGAGGTAAAGAATTGCGTCAGGAATTAGCTACTTTCTAGATCGATTTTCCAGCGACTTTAGCAACATGTTTCGCTTTAGTTTAAAACGGCACTTTTTTGGTCTGTCACGCTTCAAGAATAGTATTGATAACAACTGTATCGTATTCCGAGTTTAGGTTATAAATACCAACAATTGAAATTATCTCGCACTCTATAATAAACATATATATATAGTCTCTTAAACTAATGAGATAATCACCATGAATTTTTTAATATATATCATTGGCAAAACGAGAAGTAACATAGGCACATCAAATTTTTTTGTAAATAATAACATTTATGGAGTGCATATACATTAAGTCCGCTAATATATTTCGTTCCCAATCTAATGAAATGATCATTATGTATTTCAAATTAGATGTTCTCGGTACACCGTTAATTATTATGGGCACATAATTTTGTTGTTTTGAAGTTTATCATTTAGGAGGAACGTCTACTCAGACTCACACCCTAAAATTTCTAAAATAACTTATATACTAAAAATTTAAAAGAAAAAATGCTCTACATCAAAATGTTAGTTATTTAAGTAATACATTTTACGAGGATCGGTGCACATGCGCGCGCGTCAATAATATGCATGTGATTGGCTAAATCTTAAACTATTTAACTTATTATGAAATGTGTAGTATAGGCAACAGACTGAGTAAGTAGAGCATATTATTTATTTTCCGGAAACTTTATCATTTTGGAGGTGCCGCCAAAAAAGTACCGTACTGCTACGGGTATTCTATTATATATATATATATATATATATATATATATATATGTACTTCAATTCCGTCACGCAATAGTTAGCGAATATAACGTGCCTTGTTAAAACAAGGCACGTTATACTCGCTAACTATATATAATGTATGTATATATAAGAAATACATTTACTTACATAATTCTGATTTTATATTAATATGTTAGTAATATATGCAGATAAATAGCGAATGCAAATACTGGCGAGGCATACTTTCTCTAGACGTTTCCGACGGAGGGTATACACAAGTATTACATCAAATATGAAATGATTATAAAGAGGTATTTACTTTTTTAAAAATGTGATTCATTGTTTTAAGGGTCTTTACTCTTTAAAGCGACAAAAAAGTCTTCGTTACAGTAAAGTAATAAACTACTAGCCAGACACAGTGGAAAATTCACGGTGTTTTTTACGTAAATCTGTATAAATGTTAAGAATGAGATTATTTCTATAAACAATAAATGCCTGTGTGCCAGTACTAATCAGAAATAATGAGTCTTACTTATTCTGTAAAACTAATTGTCATTGTCAGCTTAATATTTTTTAAATACATTTAAAAAATTGTCAATTTATTTGAAATTGTAGCAAATGAATGAAAACAAAATGTTTAAACGCATGTCTCTTATTAAAATCTATTTATTTAAAAGGGTTTTAGTTGACAGGACAATAGTATTTGATTTTTAACAATTCATATAAAAATGCGTGAAGTTAAAATTATTTACCTTCGCGACATCAGATAAATCGTCAATCTTTGTTTATCTCATTTTTTCAGAATGTTTGTGACAGGTAAGAACGTGGTAGGAACATTAAGGGCCTCAGTGTATTACTATATATGTTGTTTTTTTAGTTTTAACGATAGCTTGCAGAGTTCGTGACAGGATTAAAAACAACTTGTATAGAAGTTTGCCACAGGAAATATCGCATTAAATGCACGGCGTTTACCGGACATTGGCATTGCTACGTTTCTGTTAAAACATGAATTTATTTTGCCTGAGATTCTCAATAATCTGTAACGTGTACAGAGTTACCAGAAGATATTCAAGAAAAGTTAACATTTGTTTAGGAAATAGCCATAATTCTCAGTTTTATGGTAAACCAAACCTTTGGGGCTGACTTAATACATTAGCGCAATAAATATGCAAAAAGTCAATTGCATAATATCCCATAAAACATGAATTATGCATGTTCAAACTCAAAGATACAAATAACCTAATAAACTAGTTGTTTCATTTATGCTGCCATTATTAAGTTCAGAATAATCTTTATGTTGTTCAAGTCAACATCATATTTGGAAGTGATTTAATAGGTTTAGATTATTATTATCACTGACTGAAGTACCCATCAATGCGGGGTGTCTCAAGCCTTGCTTTTCTGCACGTCAATTCAAATAAAAACAAGTTTGTTTTTGCTTTCTTTAACTCGCAGTAAAATAATATAAAACAACTATTCGGCTTCAGGAGGAAGATCGATAAAGGCAATAACAGGAACGCTATAGCAAAATAATACAACACATAAAATAAACAATTGTCTAGTGTGAGATTCGAACCCTAAAATATGGCTAATAATAAAAGCAGATACTTTATCCACACGGCTATCGAACAAACATAACTAGTCGTCTTTTTAACCTATATATAATCTGTACAATCTAGGTGTAATCATTTCTCTGTATAGTTTGTCTAAACTAAATCAAGACAAAGAAAATGCCAATTATAAAAAATATAAAAGTATGTCAAATTGTTTGACTAAAAAACTAATATTATTTTATAAAAAGTTATTTACTTTTCTTACTGGAATAGAACATGTTATGATTAATATAAGTATCTATATTGTTCGGTCGGCTAGAAGATACCTCTAAAAATGTGGAACATTTGTTTCTAATGTAATTTATATGTACTTTTACTTTTAAATAATAATTTCTTTTTCTTGTTCAATAACTTATTATATCGATAAGGACATAGGATCGAATCTGCTGATTCAACATATTCGGTTAGTTTTGTTTTTAGATAAATCGTATAACCGTGCAGCCAACTTTGCTTTATATATACTAGCAAATATATGCGACCGGAGGGAGCATATTTTTGCTAGGCTGCCGCGTCAGAAATGACGCTAGTATGTAATTTGGGTAGAGTCTTTTATCACTACAATTAAGTTAAATAATATATTGCACATGATAAATAACAACATTAATAAAAAGAAAAATTATGTTTCCATTGTTATCGTCTGCTCGCTTTTCTTTCCACCCAATCGTTTTGCGCCAAATCAACGTAAGAATTTAAAATAATAAATAATAGTGTTAGTTTTTCAAAGAGAAAAAAGAAAAGTGTACCTAAAATAAAATTAACAATAAAAATACAGCGAATAAGATTCTAAAAACAGTTATTTACTTGCCAAGTAAAAGGTGCCCCCCAAGTTATCGTCTGCTCGCCTTTCTTTACACTCAATCGTTTTGCGCCAAATCCACGTCAGAAGTAATATTTTATGTCTTTCAAAGCGGAAAAAAGGTGTACGTAAATTAAAATGAACACTTAATAAAACACAATACAACGAACACTATTCTAAAATCAGTTATGTAGTTTTCCAGTACAATGCGTTGTTTTTTGGGTTTTTTTTTTAAATAGTAATTTTTAAATCAAGTATTATTTTAATTAAACAATTTCATTCAATAAATTTGTTAAAAGCAACATTTTAAAAAACTAAATACAGCGAACAATAATTTTCAAATCGGGAAAAAAGGTGTATCTGAAAATTATTAATAAAAAAATCGGTATTCTTTTACTGGAGGACCCACGATAACTTTCGAAAAAAAAGTTTAGCTAAACTAAATTCTTCATAATATGTGTGTGTTTATCAATTATTATTTTAATTAAACAATTTGATTCAATAAATTTGTGTTTTAAAACATAATGGCTGATAAGATTAAGAAAATAAACAAACTCAGAATGTTTTAATAAAAAAAAGTAACACGGTTAAATGGCAGCAGTTTGTTTACATTTGAAATAACGCGCCCGTTCAGAGGGAGGTAATCGTTTCAATTGATTAACGAACGCTGTTCAATCAATTTGACGTAACTACGTAACTGATTCATTATAATGTGTTTGTGTTGTTTTAAAGTAATTTTTAAATCAATTATTATTTTAATTAAACAATATAATGGCTAATAAGATTAAGAACATAAACAAACTCAGAACGTTTTAATAAAACAAATCAGTAAAGTATTAACACGCCCGTTCAGAGGGAGATACGCTGTTCAATAAGTTCGACGTAGAGGAAATAACTACGTAAGTCATTTTATAAATACATAATAAAAGAAATAATTATAATTTATAAGTAAGATTATTAGCGAGAAAAATAGCGTAAATACATGTAGAAATCTGAAGAGAACAATGATTAGTGTATATTTGCGAATACTAATTTATTAGAAGTTCAAAAGCAATTGATTATGCAATTGGGAAATGCGCATAGTGTTTATGGCGTTTTTTTTTAATAGTATATCATGAAGCTGGCGGACTTAATAAATAGTCATAATACTCTGATGGCGTTTCGGCTTCAGACAAACAGACAGACAGATACATACACTCCATTATTAATAGATATTTGGAAGGTGGCCTCATTGGTTAGAATGTTTGGATTTAAATTCAGATTGAAATTAGATTGAAAGTTAAAAAGTGATTCGTTTCTGGAGTATGAAACGCGCGACCGGCTGAACGCTGATAATTCAACACAAATGAAACGTATAGGGATAATAGATAACAATATTTATTATTAAATCATGATATCATCCACTATTAGAAAATATATGCTCCTTTCGGTCGCATATTTTCTTAGCTTGGGAGCGTGATATCGTATTGAACGAACATATACTACACTGACTCCCTAAAGCGAAAGTAACGACTACGGGATGTTATGACAAACGCCCCAACCCTAAATAGGCAGATAATGCCTGAGAGGATGATATTATGACAACAGAATAGATAGTAAACTATCTCTATTCAACGGGGAAGATAATCATGGAATGATGGTATCATTATGAACAAACAGATACTATTTAGCCCCCCCCCCCTCTCCCAAGAAAAAGGAGGAGGTAATATTTAGGAAAATCGCCTCATAAAAGGAGAAGGTAATTCCCGTGACTATGGTATCATGAAAACAGAACAGATATTGCACCCCCCTCACCACAAAAAAGAAAATATAGTTCTTGTAAAGATGGTTCCATAACAGCATGACACATACTACATCATCACTACCCAAAAAGAGGTTGTAATACTCGGAGGAATTACCCCAAACCCCTTAAAAGGACGGTCTAATGACAAAAAACATATACTACCCACCTCATTAAAATATAATACAATAATAGTTAAAAAAATGTTTTCATTCATTTAAACATGCCTCGTCATAAAAACATTATTTTTAAGTTTCCTCAGTCTTTTGGCTAGGATCAACGTGTTGTAGCTGTTCTCAGCATCCCAGCAACATCAGATGTATCTGTTTTCAGCATAGCAGTGATCTTATACGTTTTACTATCGACGAAAATATTGCGTATGTGTAATAAAATAAAACAATGCAAAATTACAACTGTATATTAGAGAATATTAATTTGTTAGAAGCTTTTTATGAAATAAATATGCAAATTAAGAAGTACTAAACTGTGTTTATTGGTATTTGCAGTCTACTATATATACGATATTACAAAATGTAATATAGTATCATAGACTTACATAATTACCAACTGTTTTGATGTAAATGTCGTTTTGATAGATAACAAACATTTATTCATTTAAAAGACATCCGCCTTTTCCATAGGTATAACGTCTATCTGAAAGACTTATTATTTTGATGGTATACTTTTTACTTTTGAGGTCACCGTTTATAAAAACGGATAGCCACTCGGAAATAAGGGTTAATGAGACGGGAATGAATGCCAGCCGAAAGATGGGGGACACTATGGCAGTACAAACATTGGTGAATAGTATGAACTGGGTTTGATGACTTTGGGAGCAGTCCATGACAGGAATTTGTTGACATTGGATTCGAAGAAGACTAAGTTGTAATCAGCAGGAAGGCAGTGTCGCGGAAAAGAATTTCACAGGCGGACAGCTTTTCAAAAAAGCTCGTTTAATAGAAATTCCGCTTGACGTTAGCACTTGAAAAGAGAAAGAAATATCTTTTTACGTTGTCGTGGGAATACAAGTTTCTTCTGTGAATGTTAAACAAGAAAATCAAAGACTGAAGACCAGTTGAACACCCTCCATTGTAACCAACGGTATGATTCGAGGGAAAAAACCATAAAAGCGAATATGAACAGACACAAAATTAACGGATAATTAACTAGAAATAAAATCTGTTTTTTAAATGCCCATAATGATTTTAACTCAATATTACAGGTGAGCTCAACAGAACTGTCAAAGTGAACTCAGTTGTTAATTTTATAGATTATTACAAGCACAATTCTGTTCATTAGTTTCCCGTTCAAGTAGAACGTAGACAATGAGTGCTTGGCATAATTGATACTTTTTTCACACTATGGAATCGGCCCTAATCCTACAATCGAATCAGAAAGTCTTCAAAATGTCATAATTTATTTCAAAATGTTAATAACATAGAAATTGTATTTCTCATAATCATAAAACTCTTACACAAAAATAATAAAAATTAAATATTTATTTTACATCATTATTGCATCGTTTCTGTTGCGCCATCTTGTTTTTACACCATATTAGTTTACGCCGGACTTACTGGCTCCTTATTATTTCTTGTCAGGATTTATTGAAATGGAAAACCACAAACAATTGATAAATTTAAGTCAACCATTGAAATAAGAATAACTCTGAAAATGTTGGATGATTAAATGCAATTATTTGTGAATCGTTTGCAGATATGTGGCAAGTATGAAAATTCGACTCAATCGCATACATGTTAAATACATATTTTCATTGTATATAAGTTTTATTACTAGGAATGCAATCTTAATGTTATTAACATTACAAAATTGATGAATCTTTGAAGACTCTTGTATATCAAGAAATTAAAGTGATGTTATGTAGTTGATGGACACATTGTTTTACGACATATCAACCTGTTTGTGTTATTTAATGTGGACTACATTTATTTTAGTAAAAAAGTCTGATATCGATAAATTCTATTTAATTCATAGGGGATTTGGTTTAGTTTATTGGGCTTATAGATATTATATTTCGAGGAATAAGGCCACTATCTTCAAAATGGATATTACTTCTAATCGTGATATCATACACACAATTTTTTCATTGTGCCGACATTGTAGTATCATGTATTGTTATGTGCCCACCATATATGGAACATGGCCATATCGCGAACTATGGTGGCTCCTTCTGCTACACCAACTTGATGTTGTGGTTACAGGCACGAGGTGTTGGCTCGGTGTGTGGAGCTCCAGCGTCACATTTACTAATAACATCGAGAAATATATGAATCCATATATCTTCCCTCCAGCTATGGGTTAAATAGCATGGTAGATTAGACACAAGTTGGTTGTATAAGTCTAGGAAAAAATCTGAAATACTATCGGTTCTAATATTACTCTTAATCTCATAAGTGTTAGGTTAGTGATGGAGAAATCTTTCCAGACTGAAGCAGTTTTTATTTTTGTGTCAATTCGGCGTACTTCTGTATTGGGAGCTTCCTGAATTTCCCTTTGCAACTAAATACAAACGAAGCCGATTCAAGATATATGTGGTTGGGATTGCACAACCCGTGCTATACTCTATACTACGAGTTAGAAAACTTTACATATTTTTTTCTATCGTAAAACTGAAAAACGACCTATTATATTTGTGAAATATATGTTTTTCAGATATTGGTCAACTAACAACTTGTGTTCGACTCATACTATACAATGAACCGTTTGCATATATACTGGGCTACAGCATTAAATAACCCAAAACCGTATGATTTGCAGAAAAATAACTACACACAGACAATACTGTCCATCTGTCATTGACGACATCACGTCGACGCAAGTGTCAGTTTGTTGGTTTCCTGCAGGTTATCCTGGACAAATGATCAATTACGTACGTCAACTGGTTGTCGAGTGGTTGGGAATTTCAAAAGCAATCGCCATGCTGAGGTGACACACATTCGCTAAACTTCAACAAAAGAATTCATGACTAAAAGGAAATCTCTATTTCTGTCAAGTTTCTGCCTTAAGGTTGGCATTGATTTTCATTGTATTTCAATGACTCCAAAAAGACAAGAACATAGTAAATAGGCTTCTAAGCATCAAGAAACTCCTCTAGTCTCTTGCATGCGAATTGTTCTCAGAATTCTTATCACAATCGATAAGAACATTACGTTCAGGTTCTACAGATGTTTTTTTCATTTCTCAGGCGACGTCCAAATACCTGACTAGTTTTTTTCTCTTTTCATCTCCAACTTTCTACATGTGATCTCTTGTTCCACAGAATTATTTGTTATTTGTTACAAATTAAATTTGTTTATTTTTTCTTCTTATCAGCTTTACATTATTTTACTAGTTGTATCTATATAATACATATTATTTCGCCTTTCGGTTAGGATCAAATTGTAGTATCTGTTCTCATACTACACTTTTATCTGTTCTGTCGTCAGTTAGTGGAGGAGAAATCCGTCCAGACAGAGGCAATTTATTTTTGTCCTAATCCAGAGTGCACCTTTTTTGGAGAGCTGGATTTTTCCTATATCCTAAACCGACATTGCGTCTACCCTCGTGGGGAGGCAAGTAAAGACAAACTAGCTTATTAACTCATCGATGCCCAGGTGGAGATATATTTAAGAGTATAGGCCTTGGAAAAATAATGTTTTCATATTAAGTTATATCGTATTTCAGGATACACTGCATTTCCAATTCTTAACTCTGTGGCCACAGCTCAAAACTTGAACCAAAAGTTAAAAATTAGAAGATATAAATATTGTGCTAGTTTCCATTGTTAAGTACACACACCTGTGAGCTAAAATATAGAAAAAAATCAGTTAATACTTCCCATACTGGAATCACACTTAAAGTAGATGTGGGATTACATCAAAGCTCGGGGATACACAAGATTTGAGGCGTTGCCTTCTAGTGCAAACATTTAGAGAAATTCTACTGGACCATACTTTAAATGCCAAATCGAAATGTAATTGAAAGAAAAAAAAGCAGGAAAAAAATATCATGTTAGCGCGACTTGTTTTGATAAGTAAATTGATTAAAAAAAAACAATGAACAAGAAAATTAGATTGAGCATGTAATCATCAGTAACCGTAATTAAAAAAGTAATTTTTATAAATAAATAGCGACACGCTTGTTCCATAGTACTATTTTAAAGATTACTTCGTAAAAATCATGTTAGCGTTACCTTTTTTGATTAATAAATTGATTAAAATAAAAAAAATTAAAAAGAAAATTAAATGTAATCAACAGTAACCAAAACAGTAACTAAAAAAGTAACTTTATAAATAAATAGCGACACGCATGTCCCGGCATTGCCCAGAAACAAAAAAACAACTCAAGCAACCCTTGCGCCAAACAATACACCCATAGTACTATTTTTAAGATTGCTTTGTAATACTGCGGCATTCTTGTATTTGAATAAAAATGTGATTAATGTTTTTATCGACGCAATTATTTATGTCATTAAATATAAAAATAATCTAATTATTATGAATAGAATATTCCGTTTTAAATAATTTTAAAAAGAAACAATAACGTGTTTTTTTATTTACAAACTGCCACCCCCTCGGTAGATTTGTATATCTAAGTAACAAACACGATTTTGTGTGACAAAACGAAACTGGAAATGATCCTGTATTGTTGTATTGAAGCATAGATTAAGTAAAATCATGTTTTAAGAAGGCAATCTAGAAACAGAGAATGAAAACCGATTTTTATATTTAGACTTTTTTCTTTTCAGTTTTGGATAAAAAAAAAACAACATATATATATATATAGTATACTAATTTGCCCCGTCCACGGGCGTTGTCCGGTAAACAGTAAGACCCATGAAGTTCATGCTATCAATTCTGAACTCCATATATACAATTTTACGCGATGTTCCACCTAGCTGGAACTAATAATTGTAGTGTTATTTAATTAATAAAATTATGAGTACATTTGTTCATTGATTCGAAAAAGCGTCCTCGCAGCAATGTATTTATGGAGAGGCGTGAGTGAAAAAAAGAGGAGGGGAAAAGGGTGCACGAATGATAACACATCAGCTATCAGGCAGTAACTCTAAGCCTTCTGCGAGGAGAAGGTAAAGCCTTGGAGAACGAGCTGAAGTAAGAGTAAATATTTACATCTGAATATAAATTGTTATGTATATAAAAAGGAAAAAGAACGGATAACTGCCTTACTTAATACAGGATACTCTAAAAAATAACTTATAACCATAATCAACAGGAAGATACAAGTGCAAATATTATTACGCATAATATGACAATTAGCAATAGGAGCTGGACCAAAAAGAAATATAAATGAACATAGACAACAGAGGCACTCCATCAAAACTAATGTGAATGAGCAACATATAGATAGTTCCATACCTACTCCATGTAAACGCCTTAGAAGGAAAAAACAACATCTGGTTTTACTCACCTTTTAATAACAACGTTAACACATTCCCAAGGAATTCTTTAAAATATTAGAAAACTCCTTTAAACACCGACATAAATATCGCTCCGTACTTAATAAAAAGTCAATTAAAATTTCCTACTCCACTATGCCTAACATAGCCCAAACAATAATTTCAGCAAATAGCAAAAAAATAAAATCTATCCAA
>OY744515.1:154363865-154411365 GCA_963556195.1 Sepiola atlantica | reverse complement strand
ATATATATATATATATGTATATACATACATATGTATATATATATATATATATGTATATACATACATATGTATATATATATATGTATATACATACATATGTATATATATATATGTATATACATACATATGTATATATATATATGTATATACATGCATATGTATATATATATATATATATACATATGTATATATTATATATATATGTATATACATACATATGTATATACATACATATGTATATACATATATATATATGTATATACATACATATGTATATACATATATATATATGTATATACATACATATGTATATACATATATATATATGTATATACATACATATGTATATACATACATATATATGTATATACATACATATGTATATACATACATATGTATATACATACATATATATATATATATATATATATATATATATATATATATATATATGTATATACATACATATGTATATATATATGTATATACATACATATGTATATATATATGTATATATATATACAAATATGTATATGTATATATATATATATATATACACACATATGTATATATATATATGTATATATATATGTATATATATATATATACATATGTATATATATATGTGTATATATGTATGTATATATATGTATATATTTAGATATGTCGCTTACTAATAATTGAATCGAAAATACGATAGGTTAGTACAATTAGAAATTTAGACGACTCGTGTTGATTATGCCTGAGTGAAACAGTGTAAATATTAAATTTTAAAGACGCTCGAAATCTATTAAACTGTAGAAGCGAGATAGCAAACAGCTGTCTACACAGAAATAAATTAACCTGAGGCTTATGATAAATAAATAAATACTATACAAAAACTTTACAACATTATATCCCCGGAGTTCAGCGACTATATACTGGTCAGTACCAGGTGTATGGCGATGTTTGAGTATCATGTGTTTTGATGACGTCACCCTTTCTCTGAAAACAAATGCAAAGACGTCATTAAAATCATTTTCATTGACAAGGATATACATACGACTTGGAATCGCTTGTGAATTTTATATAGGGAATGCTGCACCAGGCCGGCATGTTTTAAGAATCGTATTTTAGTGACTTCTTTACTCGCCCCCTGATGCTTTACAATGGGATTGACATCACCTAGCTTCCCATAAAAACATCTAGGGGAGCAGATTGTTACCACCCCTACATTGGATAGCGTGACGAACACTTTTCAGCAACATTAATTCAGTGCCTGTATATTCCCTATAGAGTTAACATATTCGCTGTTTTCAGACAATATTGTTATTTTGCTTTGGACAAAATTTATTGGACGTTTCTAAAAATTAAAGGTCAGAGCTGAGCTCGTTCCGCTGTTGACACTTTGAGTCATAAACAGCGTGAGTCTACCTCACGCGTCAATTATGTGTTATGGTTTTTGTTACGATTACAGATGTGAACAGGCCCGACTGAAATTAAAATTAAAATGGGCGATGAATACACAACAGTCAAGTTCAAGGAAGCTGTTGCATTAATCTGTAACGCTAATAAAGTAAACTGTACTGTTACTGATATGTTTTATTAGACAAACTAAAGTTAAAGTGTGTGCACGATGGATACGATATTTTGCAGGTTGCATTTACTTAGGTTACCATTCGGCTCACCTAACTTTAAAACAACAATGTAAAGAGAAATATGAAAGGTAAAATATCTAAATGATTTAAGAGAGCGTCTTTAAAATACATGTTTAATGAAATGTTTATATCATGTTATGTTATGCATGACGATTCAAGTAAAACTAACTTAACGTCGAAATAAAGAGTGTGGGACGATCAATCGGAATCGTGATCGGAATAATCGGAACTTTTGTGGAAATGAAATATCTGAGCCATATTTCTGATTCTCAAACGATTCTTCTATTTTTTAAACGTAATTTTTCATTGATTAATGATTAAGTGATAAACACTTATTGTTTTTAACTGAAAGTAAAACTAAAATTTATAGATAATAACATCAAAATACGATGTAAATTTATTGTACTCATGTAATAAAAATAGCAGAAACCAACGAAAGTTTAGATAAATTCGTTAGTTACCAAGCGAATTTATCTTTAAATTTTGGAGTTGATTTAAAAGGTTTCAAGAAATGTTTAAAAATTAAATGAAACATTTTTTAATATACTGATTAACATAAGTAAAAGAAAAGTAAAATATTAAATTGTTTTTTTAAATTTCATGTGGCAGAATTTTGTTCGCTTCCTTAGCAACAGTAAACTCTGGGAGAAGTATCCAAAAAGTGTCAAGAAAAATTTGGTCTGTATTTTCACGCCTCTGTGCAAGAACCGACACCGAAGTGTATAATTTCGCGCCAGATCTTCTTTGATGTGTGTCTGAAATAGCTGTAAAAAAAAATTTCTAAAAAAATATAAAATCCTCTTTGAGGTGGAAATAGAAGGCAATAAAATAAAGGACAAGTCAAAAAGATTCTTGGTTATTAATATTATTGAAACCGTTTGACAAGAAGACATTAGTAAACTACCATACCAGATGGACAAGATATAATAACAATTACGCTTAAAGAGATGGTAAACCCCCTAAGAAGACGTAAGTAGCTACTGAGAAGTAAGCAGTAAGTTTGGGGGGTGGTCATCCTAAGTTTTGAGCTGTGCAGCAAGCTGTTTGTTTACATTAGGTTAACATTTCTGCATGTAAGTAGAGTCGAGGACACTGGGAGCGTGGAAAGAGTTCCAGAGACCGGCAGCACCAGGAAAAACCTAATTGTGTAGAAGGCTCTCTGGCATCTGGGGGCTCCCACAGTAAATCTATGGAACTTAGCTTAGTTGGTCAAGTGGATTTACGACGAGGGGGAACCAGGGCATCAAGTTCATCGAAGCACAATCTATTGAAGTACTTGTAAAACAGGCACGAGGGTGCAATATTGCGGTGATAAGGGAGGATCTGACGCTTGGTAGATAGTGAGTGACCTATTAAGTTGGCAACTTTTTTCAACAACAACAACAACCACCACCACCATCATCATCTTCATTGCAGAGTAACATCCTCACTCAAATCACCCTAAACAAAAATTTTATTTTTAGACGATTATGTTGGAACACTTTTTAAAACTTAGCGGGAGGAAAAACTCAATTATTTTAGAATTTAGATCAGGGTATCATTTTCACATGGTTATTTAACGTAAAATGAGCTCAATTTACGGGCTATCCTAGTATTTTAGAGCAGTTAAGCAAAATACATTTGCTCTGGAAGATAGAGTCTGTGAGTTGTATTTGGGAGAATGTACTTTATTGAGCGATTACGTGTGGTTTTATAATTTTATTATTCGGATTTTGGATTAGTGTTAAAGGATTTAATGAGCAGCCATAACAATTTCGAATTACCAGGAAATGAGGATCATTTTACCTAAACATTTATATACGAAACTTATTATCCACTCTAAAATAAAAAAAAAATAATTGTTTTTATTTTTTCTACAAAGTTTTGCATGGTTTTCACACGTATTCGTCAAAAAAATTTAACCTCATTTTTGTGCGGGGGTGATTTAGCTAAAGGTTTTAATAATGACTTGTGTTCTTATTCATTTGTATTCCCACAAGGGAAGAGTTACTCACAAGGTCGGTTTTTAATGTGGAAGATCTAACTCCCCAAATAAAGGCACCCCTTGATTAGGAAAATTAAATAACACTCACTAGAAAGATTTCAGTTCACTGACGGAGGACATAATAGATAAAATGTAGTATCGGAACAGATAATACACTTTGATTTATTTGCTCAGAAAATATTAACATATTGACAAATAAGAAACATTTTTGCGAAAATTTTGCGTACAAAGGAAATTCTCGCCAAGAACAAAATGAAAGTTTATGTTATTTAATTAACACGATCATTTATTTTTATTATAATTAAACCTAAAATGTGTCCGAAAAATAAAATTAGTATTTTCTTGGCTTTATGTTTTTCTAGATTTCTCTGTAATTCTTTTTTAAATAATACTTATAATATAGTTAAGTTCGTAAAACGAAAACGTAAAAAAAACACGGCACTATGGAATTAATATCGATTGACAATAAGTTTTTCGAGCATTCTCGAGGAGAATAATCTTTAAAAATAAATATTTTTAAATACTTACTGATGCAAAGAACATCGATTTTCTATCTGTTCGTTAAGAACCCGGTTCTTGTGTGATCTTTTCCAATTATTGTATTAATAAAAACAATATATTAAAATCTTATTACGAAATAAAATCCATCATAATGCAATAGGTTTCTTCATGAACAAGTCAGACATGGTAATATTTTGTTAAAAGAAAAAAATCAATTACTACGTAATTGTTCAAAATTTAAAAAGAATTTGGAAGTATTTAATCTATCGAATAGAATGTAATTTAAACTGGCTTTAAAATTCTTAGCGACTCCTCATTGATTAAAAGATTAAAAGGTCTGAAGGCTATTTACATCAAATAATTTATGAATATAGATTAAAAGAACATTATCTTCAGAAAATTACTAATAGTTTTATAACAATTTTGTTCAATTAATATTTTTATGACAAAAACTATCATGAATACCTCTTAAAAAGACACTATCATTTAAAAAATAGCAAAAAAAAAAAACGCCGGATAGATAGAGCTAGTCTTGGATAAAATTGATTTTCATTTAAAATTGTATTTTTTATCATTAAATTGATTTAATTCTAAAATCGTATTTATTGTCATTAAATAAAATTGATTTTCATTCTAAAATTGTATTTCTTGTCATTAAATAAAATTGATTTTCATTCTAAAATTGTATTTCTTGTCATTACATAAAAGTGATTTTCATTCTAAAATTGTATTTCTTGTCATTAAATAAATGTCGAATTTACGTTTTGAAAATGTACCTCTAATTCAAACTCTTTTAGTAAAAGAGTTTGAACTAAAACTTTATTTACTAATTGTTTTCTTTTTGTCCAATACATTAGTGTATTACTTTTTATCTTGTTTACGAAGAAACCGAAATGTATTAAGATGGATTAAATATCGTGATAAGATTTTTAATTCACTATATTTTATTAATATGCATTTTTGAAAAGTTAATGAAAGAACTGTGTTCTTAGAAAAACCGATCTTATTGGATTTGAAGCCATTGTAAATATTTTAAAATATTTATTTAAAAATATTATTGGTGCTTAAAACTATATCATCTTCAAGAACGGTCTTAAAATCCACTTCTTAATCCATATGTATTCCATAGTTATCTTATTTTTCTACCTTGTCAAACTTACCAAATTTCCTATTGCCAATTTTCTGGACACCGTTGTTTCATAACTTATAGGTGAGATACAAAAATATAAACATATCCGTTTCATAGATTTAATCCTAACGAAAAAATAACTCACGTAAACAAATTGATAGTTGATTTTTAAAAAATACTTTGGTATATTTACATTTAAACCTCATGAATCAGTGTTAGACTTTTTATGAAACAGTTTGTGATGAGAAAAAGCTATAATTGTCGGTATTTTTGTATATCACTCTTCCGATACGTAAGTCTAGAGTTGTTGTTGGGATTTGTTCTTTCGGGCGCTTTCGTTATCGGAATCGGTCATTGTATCGGAATCCTAAAAAGTATTGGAATCATGCCATCACTAGAAATAACTAGACTATCGGATTGAGGTATGCAATTTAGACGAGGATAAAACACACGTGTCGTGTCTAGAATAGACTCCAAAATGGGTTGCGTTTCTGTCGAAGAAATCCGTAGATCTCAACCGACATTTGTGGTAACCCCTTTTTGTAAACTGATCACATGTTGTACTTGTGGTTTCTGATTGACAACAATTAGCAACACCGTGAGAAAACAACAAGAATCAATATTCAAAAGCTATACTTTATTTTTTTAAATCGACTATCTAACAATGTCTATGTAACTGGTCAGTTCGGAACTTCGTAAAGATTCATGAACCCATATGATACAGACACAACCTTTTGTGTTTTTATCATATTTAACTTTTATCCTAAAAAAGCTGGGTTTTCTTTTGGTCAGGCTAAGAGACGACTTTCTCATATCTATCGCGTATGATTTCTTTTATTCTTTGGTGTGAATTAAATTTAATCTAAGTTATTAAAACGTGTCAGGAAAATGCCGTTGCAAGTCTTACTCCCTCTTTCTCTCACCTTTTCCCAGTCCATCGGATGTTTTTGGAGTGGAGCGTAGTAATATGTTTCTCGCCTACTCCATATCTTGACATTGTGGCAGTCGTATCAACAGTGAAAAGTATTGCCGTTTCTTTTAAATGTCTGTCATCACCCAATGTTTTAGGTTGTTTTTAACCTCAACAAGTCTGTAAGCCGACCTTTGTTCTTTGTGGGGAAATGGACTAAATCTGTCCTCGTTTAAAAGTACGTATCGTGATGAGTGTTTTCTTGCATTAACCACGTTTCCATAATTTTAGTTTTTCTTTAATTCGAAAAAAGAGGGAAGTGGATATTATGTCATGCACGCATACACATTGACAACGGGGAAATATAACTATAAACTGATAATCACGATGTAGACGATCTTGTTAAGGAAAGAAAACAACCGCACATCTATGAGTGAATGTCGACAGTTACACTTTTGTCTCACAATTTTTGAGATGCGGATTTATAATTTGAATTATTTGGATGATACGGACGACTCTTCATCAGAAAAAAATGAAGTGCTAACTAATGAGCTGTTTTAAATAACATTTTTTTTTAGGTTTAAGACGCAATACACAGTACAGGCGACACTAAGAATATAATGTAAATTAATTTACACTTCTATTCAGTTACGGCTGGAGGGACGAGGACACATTACACATGTGGATTAAATAAAGGGTTTTGTCTCAAATTACATATAGATTCCCGACGTCTAAACTTGTATGGCAGAGTTGTTTTTTTTTTGTTTTTTTTAAGACTCACTGGAAGACGATCGGTTGTTACATTGGTTAAAACGTTTTAATCTGGTGTTACCAGATCAAGCTGTTTGAGTATATCGGCTTCCTGACCCAGAAGGCACCACACATCGATGTTTTACTGTTTTTACTCTTTGCAAAACTCAAACCAAATACAACAATTTCACCCCCCTCAACCCCTACTCCTTTCCCTTAACCAAACAACATTAATAAATACTTGAATATATAACGAACTTGAAGCATGAACACGGTTACCAAAATGACCGGATTCGGCATTAAATAACCCGAAAGGGGTTGATATGCCGTAAAACAAACAATCGACGCAAAACGTTTTGAGAATAACATCCAAGATGAGAAGAATAGTCTGAACGATCCAAATAATACAGCTACATTTTTATTCGGCCTACATACACAATGTCAGCGTGTTAAGAGTAACTACTTCCGTTCTATGATGCTGTAAACCAACAAGTCAGGTCGCAAAACCTCCACTTGTTACCGGAATCACCTTTGTTCAATATATCATTTTAATCGTCCGTTCCTTGCGCATGCACTTTGCTGATTGTGGACATCTATCTGTACGGACGCCCCCTACAACATGTACGTCGACTTGCCAGGGTTTGGCTGTCACGTTGTTCTATGTAACAGAAGTATTGAGATTGTGGGGAATAGCCACATATGTATCAAAGTTAATCCCAAGCTTCTAAGCGCCATTAGGGAAGGTTACCGAAGATAAAGCTAAATTGACGTGGAACGATGCACGCTGCGAAAGTTTTGACAAACGGAACGCATTGATCACGAGAGATCCGATTTTAAAATATTACAGTCGATAAACCAATTTGGATCTCAGCGGACAGCTCATAAAATGTGCGTGGATGAATGTATACTTAAATAACATGAACCCATCACATATGCATAGCGTGCGTTCACGGTTGCCACTTAATAAAACGCTTACTCACAGCTGGAAAACAGACGCGTTTTCTTTTTGTTCAGAGGGTCTTACGACTACATTTATAGAAAAATAATATTGGTTTGGTGTAATGTCCCAGTAATGAGAACAGATCCTACAAATTAAACTACATAAACTTATACTTTGTATAATTTGGATGATTAAGACTCTTATTATCACCTTAGAAGTTATTCTAATAACGTTTCAGTCGATGTAACCTCTGACCTAATTAAGTTGCATTTTGTCTAACTTAAGTATCTGATATATATATATATATATATATAATTTATTTCTCAATACGTCTGTTGCATTTACATTAGCCTCATTTGTTAGTATGCGAGGAGTTTTAGTTAAATACGACTCTTGTGCCGGAGTTCGAATCGTGCGTCTGGCGTTAATATTTTTTTTACACTGATGATTTCGGAAGGATGAAACGTATACGCATATAGATAATATTTAAATATTTATTATTAAAAAAAATACACACACACACACATATATATATATATATATATATATATATATATAAACATACATACATACATGCATACATTAGTAGTAAGACGACATATAAAACAAGTATACGTTTTAGCCTCTAATATCCATACAAGAATTGTCAGCAAGGACAAAAAGTAGTCAGTATAATCAATTATAAGTGAGTCTTCCGTGCGTTGAATGTTAAATGCTCAATACAAGCAATACTAAGAATATAATCACGAATTACTTACGACTTCTACTTTTTCATGGCTGACGGAACGAGATCAAACTACCCCCGTTGATTAAATAAAGGGTTCAGTTTTAAATTCGGTACAGATTCCAGAGTTCGACAAGACGCACTTGAAGTGTTGTGAGAATAACAAAATAAAAACAGTAGTCCATATAATACAAATAATCAATCTTTATTTCAAAATTTGCGAAACTTAATGAACTTATATATAAACTAATAATTGCGAGACTCACTTCTGCTATAGTCTTTCAAGCATACTGAAATGAACACAACACTTGCTTATATAAAGAATTGCGCAACAATCTAGCAAGTTACTCTTGCTAATTCTTCTAAAAGTAAAACAACCTGACAAAAGTGTCGGTAAAAAGAAATACAAAAGACCTTAGGCGTAGGAGGTCACTTTCGCATATTTTTTTTTTGCAAAATTACCATCTACATCCGGACCACCCCTCGAAATGATAACCCATTTCATGACCAGATATTTTAAAAGGGATAACTATTTTTTTAATGGATTTTGTTAGAAAGGGGGGATGCATCTTGCGCATTTTTATACACTGACAATTATGGAAACAAAAACATCGCTCAATACCAAAATGCATGAGAAAATGGCAACCCAGTCTATTGGGGCTGAATTGACAACATTTGGGTCGGAACACTAGTTATTATTTAATAACATAATTGAATGTTTTTTCTCAACAGAAAAAAACAGATCAAAATAGTTAGCCCCTCTCTAACACCTAAAACTAATCTCCCCAAAATGAAGAAAAAGGAAAGATTTTTTTTAAATGGTTGTATAGCATTAAAAACATGCCGTCCGAAAGTGCGTGATCTTTTTTACGTTAAAGTTTCCCCACACTTGATAACCTAAAATATGTGCTTTTCTCAAATTTCTTTTTTGCCTTCACGGGTCACCTAAAAAGTAGGACCCCTTCCAGGCTCTATAAAATATTTTTCATCAGTTTGGGACGTCATAAACTGTGCGCGGTTATCCACCATATGGTTTAATGCATGATGCCCGAAAAATGATGCGTCATCATTTTTTCTGATATTATCGTGTGCCCACGCGGACAAATAGCTAACAAGATAACAAACAAGCAAAGTACAGATGTTTAGTTGTAAACAGGTTATATATTCATTATATTATCTAATTAAATACTGATGTTCACGGGTGGACTACTTAAAGGATGTCTTCCAACCTCTCTATTTTATTTGACAGTATAGGCCATCTATTTGTGACGTCATTCATCGTGCCCAGTTACTCACATCTAGTTTAATGGATGCCATTTTATGAAGTCATATAATGTGTCTGGTTTACTCCCTATCTACTTTAATTGGTGACGTCATCGAGAAAGATAACAATCAAGAAATAGTTTTAGAATTACATAGGTTACATATCGCTTCTCTCTAGATTTTATATGTGTATGTATTTATATGTATTTATATGCATTTAGCGGGTAATCTCCTAAACTCATGAACGAAGTATTATTAATTTTCGAATATATATTCTAAGCAACACTGAGTAATATAGGTGAATTATTTTATTTGTAAACTTTACCATTTAGGGGGTGCTCCCACCAAAAGCACCCCCCCGCCCTAAAAAAAACTTAAAATAAGTTAGCTACCCCAACAAAATGTAATAGAGAAACGAATTGCTCAACATCAACTTTTTAAAAAGAATCAACGCGTGCGCATCAGCATCAATAATATGTAGTGGTTTGGAAAGATCCTTAACTATTAAAGTTATTATGAACTATAGAATATACATTCTTTGAAAACTGGGTATGTAACGTGGACACATTTTTTTTTTGTAAATTTCCTCATTTAGGTGGGTGCCACCGAACGGTTCCTCAACCTTCAAAGAAAGAGAAAAAGTTAACACTTAAAACTAATACTTTATTTATTGCTTATACCCATACTAGACGGTTATTCTTTTAGTTCATTAATTTCTACAATTAAATATTGAGCTTTTTCTACGATTAAGTTCTTCTGTTGATTGCGTTACGAGTCTCTTTGAGACTTCACATAATTTTTAATCGTGAACTAAGTGACTATTACATAAATAGACAGTCTTAATTTTACAAAACTATTATGTACAATATTTATTTTCTTCAGTCGAAGTTGTACAAACATATTGTACAACCGGAATACAAACTATATCATTTCTGTTAATTAAAAACGATATTCTGATAACAACCAAAATAGTTGATTTAAACCAATAGAATATTTCCTCTAAACGATTATTTTGTTTTCCTGGTTGAGTAACATTCGTATTCGTTTTGAACAATAGATTTCCGATGTTTGTTTGCTAATCTTTACAATATACGTTTTAAAATCGAAATTATTTCTCCATTTTATACGTTATTTTCTTTAATTAGATATCTGAATTGGTTTCTTGAGTCTGTAAAATTATTTCCTCCCACCAATCAAAGTAGTGCATACACAGACGTCGTTATTGTAATTGAATGGCAATTACAGAGTAATTGTATCAAATTAAACGCAGTAATGATCGACATTTTCAGAATTATCGGGTCTCTCGCCAATTACTTCGGTATATGTGTATCAAATATCGAATCAAAGTCATTTCACTTACAACGCACATCTTGTATCATGTGTTGTCTGCAGGTTATTAGCACAACTTGAAAAATACAGCGAGACACCAAAATGCCAGCTGTGGAATCATTAATAACATTCAGAATCTTTTTTTACAATCCGATGATATTCCGTACAAATAAACCTACATCAATGCTTGACTTGCCCACCAAGTTTTCATCATGAATGTCCTACAGTCTGTTGTGTGGCCGTTTAATGGTGTGATGTGCTGTGCTGCATGTGTAAACCACTGCATTCTAAGCACATCTGGATACAACATACACATTTGTCAATAACTGACACCAACTTTTGTTGCATTGCTATGATTTCAATAGGGATGGCGCTCTACAATTTGTGTTATTGAAACTCGTTCTATACAAGACATGAAGCCACTTGCTGTAAGGAAAAGCAAAATACTACTTGAAGGTAAAAGAAAACAACAAACGATAACTGTTAGGTAGACATATTATCACCCAGAAAACAGTAATTATTCCCCTTTGTCTGAAACAAAATAAGGGAAGCGAGAATTACGAGACTGCCGAAACTAAAACCAAGGTCCACTTTTTACTCTCCAGGCACAGTCTATGGATTGCTGTGATACATAGCTGCCAGATATATATGAATATATGGGGGTTACGGTTCGGTGAATGTAAAATACATTGATGATGAGACGATCACCAAACTGCCCCTACAGATATTCCAACGAGTAATTTGAAGTGTGAGGTGCTGCGTCATTCTGTTGAAACCGCTGTTTATCCAACATAACATCACTTTTTCTGACCAAAGCAGCTGAAATCTTCTAACGATCATGTGCCACCACTCAGTATTAATCAACGCAAAGGTGCACATTTGGTGCATATAACTGACCGATGATAAACAAAGACTGTTGAATATGCATAACCGAAACTTGGTGGACAAGTTAGGCAAAAACTAAACTTCATCTATACCAAATATTGTTGGGTTAAAGAATAGATTGTGAATTTTATTGACGATTCCATGAGTGGCATTGTTTTGGATAACCGTGTATAAACAGTTATTGACCATCGATAAGTATCATCAACTGTATTATAGCATTTCCTTTAATACATCATACATTATGACAACCATTCATGTAATATATCCAATTTCTAAAATGACACTCACACTTGAACCTAAAGCTATAAACTATGTTTCATTGAAAACTATTTGTTACAGAAAGTGCCGTTATAGATCTGCGGATCCACACTTACCATGAGAGTTTACAGTTTTCTTAATTCTGTTATCAACCTTAATTTAGGTAACCATCATTTCTATATTGAAATGAGGAATGAGCAACCACAACTAGAATGTGCCAGATGCGAGGAAACTGACTGCACACGAGAGCGAACCCAGAACCGTTTGATTTCGAGGCGAGAGCCGCGATTATGCCAAAATAGGCGCCTTTGGCAGTCCAAAATAGCTGAATAAAAGGAATGAGTTTTTACTCGAGGAGAAGATCTTTTTTTGACGCCACGTCGTTCGCGTGTGTTTTGAACGGTTGTTGGTGACGAAAACCATACCAAATTACTGTTGCTTATGTAAAAAGTGAACGTATTTGTTGGTGGTTAAAAAGAAAATAATTCGGCATGAGTGTGTATTCTTCCAACTCTTAATAATTTACATCACTGAAATAGGAATTAATTAACCAAATATATATTTCAATAAAATTACTAGATAACTTCACCAACACGCTATATTGAAAGACTTGAAACAGACTTAAATAATAAACATTTAGTTGTTGTGAACATGAAACAAATACGTTCGCATTTATTCATATAGATCGATACACATTAACAATTTGTTTATTCTGATATACAGTTACATATGACCGTATTGGAAATGATAAATCAATGTGTCACTTTCTCCAAAGAAGAGTTCTGAAAAAGGACACAATCATCTTATGTAAAGAAGTCACAATCATTAACATTTCTGAATTCTATTAACTCGCTAAAGCACTGTCTCTGAAAAAAGCAATATTCATAAACTATTTATCATATACAAATCAACACAATTGTTTAATTTCAAAAACAACAAAGTACAGTTAATTAATAAAATACCGTTTTACACAATAATGTTCAAATTAGTTCATTTTACTAGTGCGATCAAATATACATTAGCAATATATAAAAGAGGCGGGTATTGGTATTGTGGACACTTGAAATCACTTAAAATTAGGCATTTTTTTATCAGCGTTACTGTGAAAAATTAACCAACTTTCGCATTGATTTATTTAAATATAGTTTATTTTCGAATCTTAAAGGTTATCAGTTTTAAGGCATTTTTAAATATATTTTTCCCTATTTAGACTCTACTGAATATATTATGAACATATTCTCCTAAATATTATCCTAACTGAAAATTGATCAAAGTTCGCTTTTCGAAGGCCTTTTCCCTCATACTTTAATGATATGAAATGCACCCCAAAATATACATTAGTTCTTGGATTTAGTTTAAAAAAAAAATCTATTCTGATTTTATTATTCGTAATTTATAATTAACTGAAAAATACACCCGTCTGTCCAAGATGTATGCGGATTTCTCTCGCTCGTCCTCAGTATTTCGAATCAAGCACTCTAATATGTTTATAGAGAATTAAGAGAAAGAATGAATCGCTTTTTCGGAGCAGTCATTTTATTTAGATGCGTGTGCATACATACAACAAACGCGTATATAAAGTAGATGACAATATAAGTCTATTTAGTTCTCTATGAGATTAAGTAATAATTAAAATATTACTTGAACATTAATAATAATCTCTAACTAATTGAGGTTGGTATCTATATGAAGCCGAAATTATACTATATTTCTATTACTTTACTATTGTACAATCTTTAAATGTTCAATTCCAAGAGTGTTAGTGTAGTATATGATCTAATGAAACAAACCTCAAATGCATTTTCAACACGTTTTCATGGCGGGCTGGCGTAGTATCTGTTCTGTGCTCATGATAACATCCTCTTAGGCATTAGCTTTTCCTTTTTGGGGGTAATAGTGTATTATTTGTTCGTCAAACAATACCGGAAAGCTAGGAAAATATGCGACAGGAGGAAGCAGATATTTGCTAGCAATACTATAAAATTACAATAATCTAGAAGTCAAATACTGATTTGCTCGTTATGCAAGAATAATATCTTATAGGATATGTCAAGTGTTATGAATTTTGAAATGAAAACAAAGTAGGTTAACTAATGGTAGTGGTTATGAGCTGAAGGATCACATATACGTTTAATATAATGTATGTCTCACATTTCGAATAATTCAATCATGACACGAACAGCACACGCGTAATAGGAACAAACAAAAATATGTGTCCTGACTGATCACCACTACTTGAATAATTAACAAACATTATTATTTTTAGTTGATTTTAGATCTTAAAAATGGATCGAATTCTATATATATTTGAGGAAAAATTAATTTTCTACAAACTGGGGTTCATTTTTAAGAGTGTGAGACAAGAATGATTTTTTTTAATATAGTTTGTAGTACAACGAGTCACAATTTCTGAAGACCGAAACGCCACTCGAGGATGAGGGTAAATGAGTTTGTCAAATGGACGGTGAGACAACACCGTTATCATTGGTAATGATGATTGGAATTGAGTAGAATTTGATTATTTACGAGGACGGCTTAATAGGAATTAGTTTACATTGGACTTGAACACGACTAGGTTGTAGTCAGCTGGGAAGCAGCTCAGCAATATTGTGTTCCACAAACAAGTAGTTCTAGGGAAAAACTCTGCACATGGAAGTTCCATTGCGTTGTAAGTGCATAGGGAGGAAAGGGGAATTATTGACAGTGGTTGTAGCTAGAGAAGCTTTAGTTGAAAACTTTATACAGACAGAAGGAACAATAGATTTTAGCTAAGTCGAACACTTGTCATTAAAATAACGATAGAGCAGAGAAAGATTAAGAGAAAGATGTACTCTTTTCTGTGAGAACGTGGCTGTAAAAAAAAGAGAAGACACCCCACCTAGATTTAGAAGTTGGTTTAGTACTCTGTTAAAGCTAGAAATAATTATCTGAGCAGGGCCTACCAACATGTGCCAACAGTACTTCATCTTAGGACCTATTGGAATCTTATACAAGTAGAGGATTGCGTTAAGCGTGAAGTACTTTTTTGGAGCGATATAATGAACTAACCATTTTAGCAGCGACCGTAGCAATGGGTTTTATGTAAGTCCTCAATTTTAAGTCTTAAGTGAACGTCAGTCTCAGGTGCTTATCAGAGCCAGGGCTTACTCAAGGAGAGAACCATTTATTTCAATTGGGGCTAAGTGAGGATCCAAGCGTTGGTGGTAAAAGATTAAAGGTTTGTCTCGAATTAAAAGAAACCATTCACCTTTATCCCCATTGCGCCAGGTGCTCCGGGTTGGAAGATAGAGCATCACAAATGTGTTTTGGGAGATCATTAATACATATCAGGGTAAGCGTTGCGCCCAGAATGGATCCCTGATGTACACCGGCATTGATACTATTTGCGTAAGACTTATGTTCGTCAATGCCTACTTTTATGAACCTATCAGAGAAAAAAAAAGATTGTTGAAAAGATATTTATAGTTATTCTAAAGCTGGCAAGTTTGTGCAGTAGACCTGTATGCCAAACCCTATCAAAGGCCTTTGATATGTCAATAGATATTGCTGTAGAAGCGTAACCCACCGTATATAGATTCACTGATCTTGTTTTATATATCAACAAACACAGCAGCTGTAGATTTAGCAGAACGAAATACATATTGCTTTTCACTGAGAAGGTTTTTTCTGCTTAGGTGATTAAACCCTTCTTGATTTATCACCGATTCAAGCACCTCACTCATAACGCACAGGCGACTGATTAGGCTGTACTGAGATGCAGAGAACAACTTTCTAGTATGTTTAAATACTAGGCAGACTGCTGAAATTTTCCAAGGTGATGGGAAGCATTTCTCATTTAAGCAACGATTGAACAGCTTCATAAGTATAGGAGTTAGTTCTTTTAAGTACTGCGTTTGTATGTTGTAAGGACCAGTTGCGTTGCTGGCATCAAGATTCTTGATAAGTTTGGTAACTGGGAGAGATATATGGATGTCGCTCAGGGGTGTTCAGTCATAGGAGGAAATTCAGGTGGTACGTGGTCCCGAGCACAGAAGTTGGAATTTGATGGAAAGTTATTTGCAAAACGTTTGACTTTATCGGATGCTGACGAAAATTACCTCTGGTCCATTTATAATGGTTAACAGAGAAGTCGGGCATCTGTTCAGGACTTTTTTATTCGCCCAAACTCGTGGGAACAAAGTCTCTGTTAAGCCACTCTAGATTTAACGGATTGGGAATATTATTCTCTCGCGTTTCCTATTACCATTTTACAGTAGTTTATTGCAGATATAAATGCGGCTTTGGTTTCAGAACATTTATTTCGTTGACATCAACTGAAATTAGTAGTTTTTGTGAGAAATATCGGCAGTAAATTCGAGAGTGTACCACGACTGCCAGTTAGGATCTAGTTGGAAGCTCTCGATACCAATATTTAACCAAACAGAATCGAGTATCGATAGAAGGTCTTGTTGCACTTTGTTTTGATCTTAATCAAGACGACTTAGTTCTCGGAAGACAATACAGTGGTTGAGAACAGTTCAGGGCAAGTTGTCAGCAACATATCAAGAAGACTAACAAATTGTTCGTCAGAATTGTGAACATTAATGTAGATATTCGTGAAATAGTTAATTTTTTACGTCAGTTTATTTGCAGTCATACGATGTATGCTTGTTTTAGAAATGTTTTTAACAAAACATGTAGATGTTAGATATCTATTTTGTCCCCGTCCACACTGGACAACGCCATCAAATGATGACGCGATCACAAAAAATAGATGGAATAACCGGACGCTATTAATGGCGTCACCCCATTATGAGATCATCATTTTGTGGCCAGTCATCAAATAAGATAGAGTAGAAATAGTATTTATCTAATTTGACATCTTTTCCCAAACTAATATTTTGTCTATTTAAGGGAGTTGTTCATCCTTGAGTACATACAAGAGATTCTTCTCCTATACCCCCACGAAAAAGAATTTCACCTTTTTAAGTGTTATGCACTCATGCTCAAATACTTCATATCAAATATAGGGTAAAACTAATGAACAAATTGCAAAAAAAAAATCAGAAAACAAACAGACAATCTTGGGTGACTTATGATTAACATCGGGATATACTAATACATTTTAAACCAAATATGAAGCAAATACATTTTAAATATCTGTCGCATTATGCCACATTCTTTTATTGGTCCCAAAATAGTGTTAGGTATTGAGATTATCCAGTCAAAACAAGAACAGTTTTAAGGCTTCTTGAATTCATACTAGTTTGTCAATAAATATCCGTGGATCTAATAGATATGCGATCTAGTAAGTAATAATCAGCTCTAAGTCTTATTGAGCTGAAGGGTCTACTCCTTAGTACGGGCGATACTAGAAATACAACTAGGAATTAATCAAAGGTTCTTCTTGGGAATTACAGACGGAACGAGAGCTAGCTACCCCCGTCAATTAAATAAAATAATCGAAATTCTGTATAAATTCAGAGTACGACAAGACGCACCTGCAGGAGGTCGGATGGTATTTTGGTCAAGACGATGTCATCATAGCATCAAAGATAAAAAACAGTAGCCTTAATAATCTAAAAACACAAGAGAGTTATTTCTACTGCTTATTCTTTATTGTAGAAGACTACCGACATTCATTTAGCACTCTCAGCACTACATATAGCCAGCTTCTCATCTGGTGGGAGCAAATGGAAAAATGTGCGATTACAACTTCGACCTAAACTCTCGCTCTCATGTTTTATTTCTCTCCCCATCGGTGACGTAAATCTTAAACTTGGTGTTAACACATTCCTCAAATCGATATACTACGAAATATAAGCAATAACATGTTTATATTTTAATTGTGGTCTCAATACTGAAATTATCACAACAAAGACGTATGTAAATAGGAGCGATGTTGCCTTTTATCTATGCTTATGTGGAAGAAAGTTGGACAGTGAACGAGAGAGGAAGAGGGACGTATGATATTCTTAGGACTGTCGGGGGGTTACCAGCAAATATCTTCATGCGAAAATATTGGTGTCAAGGGACCGTCTGGCGATTTTTTGCAATTTCGTAAAGGGGACTTAAGTAGTCCCTAAGAGAACTAATTATATCAATGCTCCCTGCTAGCTGAGAAGCCTACATTTGGCCAAACCACCTCGCAGGGAAACTGATACGCATTACAAAGCAAATCGTCTTCATGACTGCTATACGTCTACTCACATATTTGACTAACATCTAATTACAATCTAGGTTATAATTATAATTATTATCTTGCTTTTCCGATCACCTCCGGTCAATCTAGTAACATATCATATACGAGGCAAACAATCGGATTGCAATTTCTAAGTTTACGACGATATCACATTCCAACACCGGTTTTCGTCGGATCAGAGAATTTAAGGAACGTGTAAAAAAACTCAAAAACTTTCCAAGTCTCACCAATCAGAACTTAGAGAAATTTAACAGATTTTAACCGTTTACCAATATTAAGGGCGATTGAAAAGTAACTCCATATTATAATGTTCTTGTGATGTTACACTGAAATCGAATATATTTTAGTTCTAATATGAACGCCAACAACAACAACTAGATTCTAAAGTCGCACGGGAATCGCAACAACGGATTTCCCAATAATTGTTTTTTCTTTACTAAGGAGTCCCCGGATATCAAGACTAAACCATTTAAGGATAAGGGTAAATCAGATGGATAATTTCACAGTCTGATTATGATAAATATTATGAAATGATAGAAAATCTTTATATACCATCCACTTCAAACAACAATCCAGAAAACTGCATTTCTCACTGTTTGTCAGAAACATCGTTCTTGAATATCAATGGTGATGGACAAACTTGAGCGAAAGAGAAGAATTATATGAATTGTATTTCAGTACCAAATTACGACTATTTTATAATCGGTAGTCATCCTGTACTATACATTAAAATAGTGAATAAATGGTCGAATAATACAATAATTGCAATTCGAATCAGAGAAAAAGGTGGAATCCTGGTTCTCGAAAAGCACATTCACGCAACATATGACTTCATTGATGTATCTAGAATTGAGACAACGCATGTGTGATTTAAGTTTAGAAAACATCAAACAGTCATGTAAGTAAATAGTATGTGATAGCAATTCAAATGACTTCAGCTAGTGCCACGTGAGCAAATGTGCCCTACACTTCCTCTCTATTTAGAGTTCATCGATTCCTCTCATAGTAATTCTTATGTAAAATGTATCCATTACTAATATGATTTTCACAATCACGCCTTCAAAATATACATGAAAGAAAAAGCCCAACCTAATTTGCTTGTAACTTTTAATTTTAAATTCAGGTTCGGAATGAGCACTTTAGGTTTTATGTTGAGCACAAAGATGCGGTAGAATTTATTAGTGTTAGGTTAGAGAAAAATCAGAAGTTGCATTTTACAGCTTGTACTCTAGTGGCAGCATTCTCAGAATCAATCTGACAGCTTGCTCATCCAAGATTCCTCTTAAAACAGGGTGATCCGAACAACTATCAATACATATTAACTGTGCAACCTAAGTAACAAGTCCGTGATTCAAAACTCAACGGTACATAGTATAAACATGGTGTAAGGTTTTATATTACTTGTGTTGCCTCTGTTTCACTTGAATTACGCACTAGACTTCGGCAGAGATTCGTAGACATAGCGTCTTCCACAAGTATCCGTTCCATGCCATTATAGATTTCCTTGTGTGTCATCTATTTCTTTTGCGGATAAATGATAATCACTAGGACCTATGGTTTTGTTCATTTGTCAGATTCGTCGTACACCTCTCAAACTTGTTATTTCACCTATATGAAAATTAGAACTAATACGAGTCATTTAAAAACATAAGAACTGGTAATAAGTTACCGTTTTGTTTGAGGCACTAGCCTGACAATATACGCCGTGATTACGGTAGTAAGTTAAGTTGTCAGGCTACGAATGTGCCATTTGTTCTAACCAGTTTTTCAATCAATAGCTTTGCGCCCATGATTTAAATTTAGACCGAAAAACTTATTCTAACGCTCAGGTCTGAAGAGGGAAAGTGTCTGTTTGCAGCACTGCTCTGCTTTTCTCAAAGAAATTTTTTTTCTGAATTTTAAAGACGAAAGATGGATAAGGCTACAAGCTAAAATGAATGACTCAACAAAAAGTGAACGGGATATCTGTGTCTCAGAAAAATATAATTTATATTTAAAATTCTATTTTATCAGCGCTTGTAGATGGTTTACGCGCAATCAGCTAAACTGCAATTGTAAGAGTCAGACACGCGTCTCTTTCATGCAGTTAAACACTGAACACTGAATTGAAAGAAAAGGCTGACATTCAAAGGTCATCCTCCGGGGGCTCACACCTTTCACAGTCTGTATGAGCCGGGAAAAAAAGCAATGCATCAAGCTTTGCGGGTTCAACATCAACGCACTTAATGAGGGTTCAGTTATTAAAACACAACATGGGATTTTAACAGAAAGCCACCATAAGCTCAACACATTATTTGATTCTGAGAACAACACTTGCGCGACATTCGATATCTAAAAAGCTGCAATTTCAATAGATTATTAAACCTATGAATTTATTATTAAATTAACTCATTAATAATTTAAAGCCCATAGTGCTACATTACTACACCAACATGTTCGCCTATAGCTCTCCTGTTTTGCTGTACTTTATAACATTTTAACTTCTATCGTATGAATGGTGACTGCTTTCGAATAATGGGTGCTATATATTCCTAAATGAAAATAACCGCAAGGTCATTTTTCCTACTACGAGTGAGAATATATTAATCAGTTTTATCGTCTTATAATTTTGATGTAACTCGTAAGGTACACTAGACATCGCATGTAAATTATCTAAGGAAACATTCAGAAGAGACACTAGATTCCCAGGGATTATTCTTTCGAACCGTCTAAGTTTGTTTTCTTATAACTGAATTCACGCAATACTGAATAAGGATATATGAAGTTCGTTGTTTTGTTACCCTTGCTTCAGCATAACGGCTTAGCCAGCCAAGAACTCTCGCAGAATATCTTTCTAAACATAAGCATGCCAACAAAGACATTTTACTTTTGTTGCATATTGTTATGTTTACTTATTGAAGCGTTTTAAGTCGTTTTCCATGTTTAGAGCTCATTATGAATTTTTAAATACAACTACTAGGCGTAAGGGTGGGTAATATGGGCTACATTTTGTTGAATTTAATTTTATTAAAAATAAGAGCAAACAGCTCTTCGTGAAAATTTAGATACTTCTGATGTTAATGAAATTTTAAACAATAGGTATCAGACAATTAATAAATATGCCTCATATCTCTGGTTGTATTTTAAATGTATTTCGGGAGGGGGCATAATATTGGCACACACTCCCATTTGAAGATTACAACATTGTATATTTGCATTGAATTTGATTCATAGTCATTAGACAGGAATTAAGCTAAATTTTCTTACACTTAAACCGAATATTTTAGACATTTTCTAGAATGAAAATCATGTAATGGATTGGATCAAAATTGGAATAAGGATTTTAGTCATAAGATTTAGTGGCATTATATATTGACTTTAATCTTCGTTCTTTGTAGGATAACATGCAAGTGATGCAAAACTGTTCCGTTTGGGAGAATTAATGTTACCCGTCCTGGGACGGGTCTTCTAGTTATTCACAACATGTATTTCAGTTACATTTTCGCTTAGTGTTGGTGAGACATTTTAATTTTTACTTGGATGTTTGTGTCATACCTCTTTTATCAATGAAATGGTTCCAGTGCTAACAAAACTGATAACTATGTACCCAGTAATACAATTATGGCTACAGTCGTCTATCCACTACAAGTGTATAGGCAGCGGTAAGCTTACAATCAATATTTGTCGATCATAAAAAGTCGATTGGATATAGGAAGATATGCAGATGTGCTAATCATTATTATTTAAAAACATAAGTGTAAAACATGTGCTCCCTTGTCGCATCACGTAAAATTGAACGCAACCTGCATTTTTCAAGGTGACTTACAAGACTATAATTGTAACAATTGCTATAGTTTAGATGCTTTCTTTCTTTGTTTAGAAGCTTTTCAGCACGCAATATATTTCAACCAGGGCAACGCCGGATAGATTCCACTCGTATATAATATTCCTATGTTATATTATAGATAGTTTATAATATCTAAAATAAATAATATACACATACATGAAAATAAGAGTCAACCACACCAATTATTGAAACATAGAAACAGATTAATTCTGGTAGAAGGACATGGTTCGTAATATGGCATCAGCTTCCTGTTTTCATCTATGTATGCGTCCGGTGACGACAGCAGTCTTATTATTAAATGTGGTTTCTTGGTCAATCCAGAACTTACTAAACTAATTCAATCACAGTGTATGGCAATCTATTCCACAAATCAACACGACGGCTGTGTGAATATTGTTCAAGGTTCAAACATGCCCGTTTCTTGTAGAGCATTTGACTGTGTCCCCTGTTTCCCTCTCTTGTATTTTCTCTTGTCAATAGATTATCTGCATTGAAGTCATATTTTCAAGAAAGCAATTTATAGCACTCAATCAGGTTTCTACGTATTCTTCTATAGGCGAAACTTGCCAATTTCAGAGCTTTCAATCTTTATTCATAACACTCACCGTACAGTCCTGAACAAGTTTAGTGTCATTATTTATACATATTAAACGTTTCTGCTTCCTTCTTCGACAAACACCACTCGCAGCCGTACAAAGCAGGGGTAAAAGTGTGAAATATCGATATCATATTTGAATTGACATGTGTTTCAGATATTAATATACCAGCATTTAAGTAAACAGCGACCAAATAAGTTTCATATAAGCCAGGTTACTATGACAGGAATACTTAATCAGCGTCAAGCCGCCGCAAGTCTTCAGATTCCAATTTCGGTTTAAGCGAGTGATTGTCCAATTGATCAATGAGAGAAAATAATATTCTCTTGCCTGGATCCATAAGGACCCTCTGATAGCAGTCTTCATTTATAATGATAATAAGGGTCTATATTATCTTTTTTTTATGTCCGCGTGTATATTTTTGTGTATGGATTATTTGCATTGATAGAAATAGAAATTGATTGGTAAAAAGGTAAAGGAGCGAAAGTATAGAATTGATTCAAAACGTAAAAATATATGAACCCATCTTACAAAGGAGTAATATAGCATTGACGAAAACATAAATCGGAGAATATAGATGAGAGAGGTAGAGATGAAGTGAAGATAGACGAAGAGATTGGCGTAGATTAAAGAAACCCAAGTAGAAATGAAAGAGTTGTTTTTTATTTAATGTTTTGTTCTTATTCGTTTCACGTCAAGCACTTATTGTGACGCAGATTCAAAGAAATAGATTAAATGCAGTTATGAAGGGGTTCTTTCATCTCTGTAATCTTTGTTGAAAACAAAGACAAATATAAATGTTCGAGGCACAGAAACCCCAAACAATTACTGAACGGGACGTGGTTCTTAATTTACGCACTCGTATGATTTTTGTTCTAGCCCCTAAAGCGAGAACGGATATTTTAAACATACGTCCATTTAAACATGCGCATTCAGCAGTAAAAACGCATTTAGTCGTGACAGGCATCTTATAGTGATCAGTGGACGTACCTAAACTACTATTTCAAACTTAATTGTGACAGAACAAAAACGCGCTATCTCTAACTAGGCGTAACAAAGCCTCCTATACAAATGCGACAACCCATCAAAAACGCGCTATCTCAAACTAGGCGTAACAAAGCCTCCTATAAAAATGCGACAACCCATCAAAACCGTGCTATCTCTAACTAAGCGTGACAAAGCCTCGCATACAAATGCGACAACCCATCAAAAACGCGCTATCTATAACTAAGCGTAACAAAGCCTCGCATACAAATGCGACAACCCATCAAAAACGCGCTATCTATAACTAAGCGTAACAAAGCCTATCATACAAAATCGACAACCCATCACAAACGCGCTATCTCTAACTAAGCGTGACAAAGCCTCGCATACAAATGCGACAACCCATCAAAAACGCGCTATCTATAACTAAGCGTGACAAAGCCTCGCATACAAATGCGACACCCCATCAAAAACGCGCTATCTATAACTAAGCGTAACAAAGCCTCGCATACAAATGCGACAACCCATCAAAAACGCACTATCTATAACTAAGGGTAACAAAGCCTCGCATACAAATGTGACAACCCATTAAAAACGCCTATTGTAATTAATATACTGAATGGCGTGTAAGTTAGCTAGTTGTTCGCAATGGCTGTTTCCTATTTAGTTGCCAGTCATTTAGGGATGCGCTGTCTTACATTCAAATAGTAAATCATTCATAGGCATGAGAACGGAATAATGAAACGTCATCATAAAATAATTAATCAAACATTGTTCTGAATCCTTTCATAATACTGACAATCTCATTAATCCTTATCCTCAAGTGTCGTTTGGCCTTGATAAGTTGTTGACCATTAGTATAAAAAAGAATGAGTTGTAAAATACTAGTTTAGATATCGACTGAAAGAAAAGTCGAGCGCAGGAAGGAAACAAATATACAAATTATTTTTCAATAAATATGTAAATTAAACTTATATTTTCCTCAAGTTACTAAGCATTCTAATAAGTTCACGTATAAATGTTTTTTAAATTTTTTTATTTAAATCATTATTCCGGAATAGCAATAATGTGAAAGCAATATTATTTATAAAACAAATACTTTTAAATGTAAATTTTTTAATCTTTGTATATACAGAATCTACTCTTAATCCAACCCTCATTATGCTTTTTTGAACCCAGCTGTTAAGAGTGATAGGCTGTACACTGGGCTATTCTTTTATTTTGTCACATACAAATGTGTAAAACAAGGGTGACAGCTTTTCGTTAAAATTCGGATACCTCCAATTTTTGTGAAGTTTTAATGATAACTATTAGACATCAATTAATGAAATATTCTCTAAAAAAATTCACTTTCTCACTCATATTTGAACATTCTAATATTTCAGATTTGTATTGAGTTGAATTCATAATCATTAAACCCCAATTAAGCATGATTCCCTGAATTCTTATTCATTTTTAAGACCGTTTAAGCCGAAGCTTTAAATAAGAGAAATTTACTAGAGTAAAAATTATTTAATAGATGTTGATCAAGATTGGATAAAGAATTATAAACATACGGTTTAGTCTCATTATGTTTTACTTTAATCTTCGTTAGTGGACATACTAGTGATTTAAAACTGTTTTGTTCGGCAGGGGGGCTAAATTACCCGGATTAGTATTTTTAGAGCTTATTATACTTTTAATTATGTGCTTTTTCAAATTATTTTCGTATGCTATACATGGTGATTAGATAGTATCTCTATGCTATATAATCTCTTAATTTATTACTAAAATATAATTCTTACAAGAAATGAATGATACGAAAGTTTATAGCATGGTGTGTATTCGACATTGGCCATCAGTTTATCAAGCCGTCTGAGGACCGTATCAAATGACTTCACAAATAATTCAGTATTGTTTTACTACTGAGTAACAGTAATCACATCTTAAACAGTAGAGCACAAGGGATCATGATATGGCATATTTAGTTGAATTATGATAAATACTATATTCACATACAATACACATAACACCCATTCATAAGAACCTAAACGTTATTCTTCCTCCTTTCTCACAAAAATTGGTCATCCTTATCTTGCAGCCATTTTTGACCTTAATAAGTATTGCCTCATTTATATAAAAACATGAGTTACTTGTGACATCTATTGATGCGATTCTCAAACGGCTCGAGAAGCTGGAGCCGCTTGCTGGCGCCCATATTGAATTCTAAATAAAACCATATCGTTCATTTCTTGTAAGCAGAATATCCCAGTAATTAAAGACGAGTATATATAAAGTGATACTTTTTAATCATTTCGTATATTCTTTAATAACGTTGAAAAATCTAAATATTTGTTCCAACAGTATTTTATCAAACTGATGTAATTTTATATTCAGTAATGGTGTTTACCTCCGCTCAAAAAGTTATGTTTTCGGTCGATTTTGTTTGTTGGTTCGTTACTATGTTTGTTTGGTTGTGTACAGCTGAGCGTTTATTCGCTTGACCAATTCTCACCAAGCATATAATATAAGTCATGGTCTAGCAAAGTCACACGCAAGCTCAACATCGTGAAAAAAGCGAAAGTAATACTTTTAACGAGGACTTTGGTTTTATTCATCATAGAGACTCGCTACTTGGCCCATATGTTTACCAATGAAGTCTGACTCTGAAATGTTCGGTAAGCGTGTAATTATGACAGGCTTTGACGATGCTCAATTAAAGCCTGATCAGATAAGTGTTTGGGTTATCAACGTTTCAATAGCAGAAATTCGGCAATACTTCATACAATATGGAGAAGTAATGCCCAGATATGATTTGACCCACTTTTACGTTGTCAGGCAGAGATATGCAGTTTCACGCATGACTTATGTTCTTGTTTATAGATCTTTTTACATGCTATTACAATATTTGAATAATGCGTCATTGTTATTATACTGTACACTCTAAAGTTAGGAAATGCTTTAAAATAAGCGTAATATTACAGAAGATTTGTCTAAGAAAATACGCGACACACTGTTACAAAGCTGCTAATATAAAGAATTCGAATAAACAAGTTAGATTGAAAACCTTCATAGAATTGGAAGCCTTATAAGGAAACGAGGTTCTTAGAAAACTTACAAAGAAAATGTATAGAGATTAACATCTGAGAATAATGGCGGTTAGTTTATCTGAAAGTGATTACAAATACACATTTTTTAGTGAGATTCAGTATCAACCATTGTTTTTCACAGTTTTATATTTCTTATATCTCTCTTTCATATATATATATATATATATATATATATATATATATATATGAAGAAATATATATTTCTATTCCATTTATATACAAATATATTAATATAATACGTAAATATATATTTTGTTCAGTATTTAATTAAACAGTGCTCAACACGTGAGTAGCGCTTATTAGTATAAAAATCTTTTCATGGAATTTAAGCTACACAGAACGTTCTAATTGCCTTATGATTGCAATTAGTTTGATGGTTTTCATTTTGTGAATGAAAACAACGTTTCGTGCCATAAATTGTCATATTTCTAATACATATATATATATATATATATATATATGGGAGAACTTGAATGCGACCAAGAGGGGAGAATTTGAATGCCCCAAGACAATATCCTCGATATCTACGGTCTCTGTACAAAGGTTTGTCAGGACAACATGACATTTGGATACGTCAGTCTACAAGTAAACCCTGACGAAATCTACAAAATATCACAGTATTCGAAGCCACCTCGGTATGCCTACACTGGTTCATACAAAGAATGGTGCATCTTCTCCAAGTGCTGTTTCCTCTAGTCACACTCCTAAGCTGGATACTCCACCAGATCTGACCAGATGGATTTTTGTCCTGGAGTCCAGTAAGACAAAGAGACCACAAAAAGGTATATTATAAAATAGTTAACTGGTCAATTGGGGTAAGGAAAAAATCAATGTTCTCTACTACTTTATTAACTCAACCTTTGAGAAATAGAGGAAGACTATAATAAAACACTTGAATATTTATGTATCTCATATAGAGATCAAGTGTAAGCCACAAAAAAGGGGCCCCTTGATTTCTGAGAACTTATAGTGATGTAAAATGAAAACATATATAAATAAATAAATAAATAAATAAATAATAGAATGTAATATTCCAGTAAGAATGTATTTATTTCTTAAAAATCCAATTACTCGACCGACCGTTTCCTTAACACTTAGACATAAACAATACAGAGTAACATATCTTGGATGTTTCATGCGTCAGGAGCAAAGGTAACAATTGTGTCCAAAACATCAGGAAACAAAAAAATAAAACCCACATCATTAAAGTATTTACATATGTAGGTTTAATTAGGAATATAAGTTTCTATGTTCAGGGCGTTCATTAAAATATAAAGTTTTGACTATGAATCATTTATATATATATATATATATATATATATATATATATATATATATCACAAGTTAGTTAGAAAAATAAAGTACTCGATCAGAGGTATCTACGAAAAGCTAATATAAAGTATTTTATTTGAAAACTATACATTTTAACTGAGCCTTGCTAATGAATTTATCTCGTTCCGACCAGCCGTATTCTACTCCAGATCCTGTATCAGAAGATCGATTAAACTTTGGTACCTCTTACAAACACTAATGTATTGTGAAAAATAATTATATATACATATATGTATTATCATAAATACACGGCATTGTCCTGGTGACGTTATAACAACAATAATATTCAAAAACAGTTCGTAATATACATGACTGAAAAAAAAAAACTAATTCAAGAGTATTACAAATGCATTAAATATATTTAGTAGTAACATGTGCTGCCCACTAAAAAGTTAAAATATGCCACAGAAAAAAATCTACTTTTTAACTATTGTCGCATAATCCTTGAAATTAATTGGAAAAAGTATACTATTTCAAAAAATAAAAAAAAATAACTAAAGTATCATCCCTTGCCTGATTTCTTTCTGAGAGTTAAATCATTTTAATGCTTACAATCTGTAATGCTAATATTAACTCCAAATTCTTATTCTTTCTTTAAAAGATTCCCATCGTGGTTTGGTTCGTAGAAGTAGCCTGAAAGCAAGCCGCAGCTGAAGCAGCCTCAGCTAACACAACATAGATATAGTGTGTAGTAAATTATACTTGACAGTGTAATTTTGGTTAACATTAAAAGCTGATTCCACTTGACTACACTATTTGAACTTTTAGGGCATGCTGGAGTGGTTCGGTTGAGCCAGGTTGGCGATAGATTTGTCGAGATTTCATTACGTGCCTTCATTATTATCAAACCGCGAATAAAGTTAGAGGCGCACAACGACAAAGATACATTTAAGGTAAACTATCAAACAGATTTGATAGTTCTTGTATTAAATGGCTAAGATATTTCACTATTTACGGAGTCAGTCCCGAATATTTACGGATATTCCCGAGTATTTCCGAGTCCGAAGACAGACAGTATGAATAAAAATACAGTTATGTTTTTCAGAATTAAACAAGCGATAAAAAATCCCAAAGTCGCTAAAAAATGTAGAAAAACATAAAAATGGAATAACAGTTAGACAATATTTTTGCCCACAACCCCAAATAAACCAAGTTAAAAAGACAAACAAAAAAAAACAAATAAAACACAAGCCGCGCATGCGTGGTCCCCCTCTGTATGTGACTCGATGTGGCGAGTGTAAAATGCTATAAATTTGGGCAATTTGGGGCATTTTTGCCCCCCCCCTTTGATCCCCTGGGGGCGCGAACCAGAATTTTTCTGAGGTCAAGGATGCTCATTTTATATCCAGAACAATTGCCTCTACATTTTGGCCAAGTTTCAAAATAAAATTGAATGGATGGATCAAACGTTATGGGAGAAAAGGGTAATTCTTTGCAATTTAGGGGGCATTTGACCCCTTGGAGGCACGAACCAGATTTTTTCCAAGGTCAGCGATACTAATTAAATGGATGGATGAAAAGTTATGAGGCAAAAAATGTAATTTTTTCTATTTCGGGGCCTCCTGACCCCTTGGAGGGCTAACCAGATTGTTTTTCAACAATTGGAGTATGCCACTTTCTAACCTGACCAAAGTTAAAACTTCATGCAAAATTTCAGAGAAATTCAATGGATGGTTGCGGAGAAAAATCCAGACGGACGGACGGACGGACGGAAATACCTCAAAACATAGATCTTCCGATTTTATAAATCGGGGGACCAATAATCTTAATTCACTTACTGATTTAAGGAAACTTATTAACTTTCTTAACACGGAGTGAGGAGTAATACTCTTAACCTAAATTAAACACTTTAATAAAATTGCTGTATTTTGGGCAAACAAGAAAATAAAATTAGTTTACATTTAATAAAAAGTCAAAAGTTCGTTTTCTGTTAATCGAGCTTTTATGCCAATACTAGGGACCTATTTCGTAAGCACTGAACTCTTATGGATACCCATTCATTAAAAGTACCGGTTTTATTTTAAAACTTCCTGTTCTAATTTTTATAGAACGGATAAGTTAGTAAGAAGCAACAAACGAATTATCACGTGTGAGTTGAGTTTAATAAGGTTGCTCATGATATTTGGGTCATAAATGAATTAGGTTGCTCATCATGTTTGGGTCATACATGAGTTAAATTAGGTTGCTCATGATTTTTGGGGCATAAATGAATTAGGTTGCTCATTATGTTTAGTTCATAAATGAATTAGGCTGTTCATTATGTTTGGATCATAAATGAGTTGAATTAGGTTGCTCATCATGTTTGGGGCATGAATGAATTAGGTTTCTCATGATGTTCTGGTAATAAATGAATTAGGTTTCTCATTATGTTTGGGTCATAAATGAGTTAAATTAGGTTACTCATGATGTTTAGGTCACAAATGAATTCGGTTGCTCATTATGTTTGGGTCATAAATGAATTTTATTAGGTTGCTTATGATGTTTGGGTCATAAATGAGTTGAATTAGGTTGCTCATGATTTTTGGGTCATAAATGAGATGAATTAGGTTGCTCATGATGTTTAGGTCACAAATAAGTTTAATTAGGTTGCTCGTGATTTTTGGGTAATAAATGAATTAAGTTGCTCATTATGTTTGGGTCATAAATGAATTTTATTGGGTTGCTCATTATGTTTGGGTCATAAATGAATTTTATTGGGTTGCTCATTATGTTTGGGTCATAAATGAGTTGAATTCGGTTGCTCATGATATTTGGTCATAAATGAATTAGGTTGCTCATTATGTTTGGGTCATAAATGAATTAGATTGCTCATCATGTTTGGGTCATAAATGAGTTGAATAAGGTTGCTCATGATGTTGGGATCCTAAATTAGTGCAATTAGGTTACTCATGATGTTTGGGTCATGAATGAATCAGGTTGCTCATCATGTTTGGGTCATAAATGAATTAGGTTGCTCATCATGTTTGCGTAATAAAGGAATTAGGTTGCTTATTATGTTTGGGTCATAAATGAGTTTAATTAGGTTGATCATGATGTTTGAGTCATAAATGAGTTGAATTAGGTTGCTCATGATTTTTGGGTCATAAATGAATTAGGTTGCTCATTATGTTTGGGTCATAAATGAATTAGATTGCTCATCATGTTTGGGTCATAAATGAGTTGAATAAGGTTGCTCATGATGTTGGGATCCTAAATTAGTGCAATTAGGTTACTCATGATGTTTGGGTCATGAATGAATCAGGTTGCTCATCATGTTTGGGTCATAAATGAATTAGGTTGCTCATCATGTTTGCGTAATAAAGGAATTAGGTTGCTTATTATGTTTGGGTCATAAATGAGTTTAATTAGGTTGATCATGATGTTTGAGTCATAAATGAGTTGAATTAGGTTGCTCATGATTTTTGGGTCATAAATGAATTAGGTTGCTCATTATGTTTGGGTCATAAATGAGTGTAATTAAGTTGCTTATGATGTTTGGGACATAAATGAGTTGAATTAGGTTGCTCATTATGTTTGGGTCATAAATGAATTAGGTTGCTTATGATGTTTGGGTCATAAATGAATTAGGTTGCTTATGATGTTTGGGTCATACATGAATTAGGTTGCTCATTATATTTTGGTCATAAATGAATTAGGTTGCTCATTATGTTTGGATCATAAATGAGTTGAATTAGGTTGCTCATGATGTTTGGGTCATGAAGGAATTAGGTTGCCGATTATTTTTGGGTCATAAATGAATTAGGTTGCTCATGATGTTTGGGTCATAAATGAATTAGGTTGCTTATAATGTTTGGGGCATAAATTAATTAGGTTGCTCATTATGTTTAGGTCATAAATGTGCGATCCGTGTGCGGTTGACATGTTTTGCATTAGTGGTTCCGTCCTCACCATTGATTCGAACCTTTCGTTGTGCAATCACGTAAAAGCAGTTCATACTATTAGCCACACTACCGCGGGGTTATTTCATTAACTACATACTATTTCTGTTACGTTATCAAAGATTGCTCCGGCTGCGATTTGTTTTCGCGCTATTCTGGGCCACTTTGTCGGATCGGCCCAAGTAATTGAAAACTGGTGTATCACCAGTTACCTACACGCCTTATGCTGGGTGACTCACAGAATTGTCCGGATACCATCACTTGCCTTTTTATTTACCAAACCTCTAGTAGAATTTGAGTCATTGTCTTCACAAGCCACCAACCCGGCCAGAACCTACCCCGATTCTACTATTCCTATAATCTAAAGGGCGTTATTTTTTTCTGATAATAAGCAAGTTAAATGCTAAATGACTTAATTGAACATTCAGATTATACGTTTTGTCAGTGGCAAAAGACCGCTCGATAAATCAAATGAAATCACGTGATATTTACATTGAAAACTTCACACGAAGTCATTTTTCATTTTATTGTACAACGTAAAAAATATGTGTTTACGCAAAACAATTTTTTAAACAGAAATTCATTCACTTCAAGCCGGGCCCAGTTTGAATTAACCTTAATAGCAGACGATAGTAGATGCAGAACTGGTTTTAATTACAATAAGACACGCATATAGACAATAAATTCAGCAATTGACTAATATGTGCATGTGAAAATGAACATTTTACATGAGGGGATTTACATTTTATGTTTACAATCCTACTTATATGACACACATGTAATACATCATTGGGGTATACAATAGAAGATTAAGCTTACAGTCATTTTTTTTTAATTTGTAAGAAATATTTTTTCTACAAAAAAATATTCAGGGTTTATATTAGAAAACAAACTGAAAACTAGGATATTTTACCTTTTTCTTTTCTTTTGTATTGCCATCCCGAAATTAGAGTTAGTGGTTGGGCATATTTTTATGCTTCTGTAAAACAGGCCAACTATCGAGACGAATATTTCCGATTGTGATTTACAGAACATATCGTGCCGTGGGCGAACTGTCAATTAGTACCAACATTAATTGAAACTACTTTTGATTTTGTACTGATTTCCAGTTATGTCATTAATGCCTACCAGATTAAAAATAGGTGTAATAATGTTGTGAATGTGAATAATAGTTGCCAAATGCAAAGAGTCGTCCTTATGTTAAGAATCGGTTTATAAGTAATAACGTTATTATTTTTAAGAAATACCTTAACCTGGGAAAGGATCTATTCTGCTACTACACCTATTTTTCTAGAAATCAGTAAGTGACTATTTCTTTTTCGATTACATTTTTTCAACTTTAGTTCTTTTTCGATTAAATGTGTTCAAATTTATTTCACTGAGTATTTTTTTAAATTTTATTTTTTAATGATTTTTTTTTCAAAATGCCTAAAACATGTCAAATGTTTTTCTCATCTTTATAATACGTGTGTTGCTCGATCAATAGAATTTGGAAGAATCAAGAAATAAAGTAACATGTTTAAGAAGTAAGCAATTCGCAAATTCGCAACCACCTTTAGCAGCGGTAATACAATGTTTAGATTTCAAAATAATTTGTAAACCGTTAAACATAATAGTGATATTGATTAAAAAAAAAAATAATTCAATAAAATAGCGAAGTTTACGTTTACGAATTATGTTTAAATTTTAAAATACTATGTCTTACTAATGTTAGTACAATTCATAAAATGTTTGTACTATTGTAGATGAAGACCCTCAGCTAAATCTGCCCCCCCCCCCCAACACACAAAGATCAATTATATTTTAAGGTGATTACATGAGAACCCTGGAAAATGAAAGAAAAATATATATTTCAGAATTCATAATGGGAACCAGTTTCACATATAAATTTAAAGTAAAATGCCTACTCACTTTCAGACTAGATAGCATTTTTTTATGGAAATCGCTCCAGACAAGGCATGAAGCCGCTTGATGTAAGGAGCTAAAAATACTACTTCAAGGTCAAAACTAGCCAACGATAAATATTAGATGGATAGAAATTTGACCCAGAAACACGCAATTCTTCCACCTTTGTCAGATACATTGACCATAGAATGTGAGGAGTAAAGGACAAAATAAGGGAAGCGAGAGTGACGAGGCTGCCGAAAGTAAATCGAAATTTCATTTTAGGGTGAGATTTTAGCGTTTTTGTTAAATCTTAAATGTAAGTATATTTTTAAGGTGTTATTGCCACTCGAATTGATGTTAGTGGTAGTGTTAAATGATGTTGGGGAAGAGCGTCGTTGCCATGCGCCTTGTGGTACGGTTAACGCGTTTTTTATTCGCCAAGTTTTTCACGCTATTTCTTTCTTTTCTAAAATGTTTTTTTATGTTGTTTTCAATGTTTTCAAAAACTATATTTTGAAAGGTTTTCTATTCTTGTTTTTGCATTAATAAAATAATATTTTTGGTACTGATATCGATCCCGAACCAGCTTTCGTGACGTTCGACTCGGAATCGTTCGACTGTCCTACGCAAACGGCCGAGTGTTGACGAGCCGATTGGTGGAAGATACTGAGCGATTAGCCAAGCTGTGATCAACGCAAAAGAAAACATGGAACAGTGAGCAAGTAAAAAGATATAAAAGTAAAAAAAATATGTTGTTATAACAGTAATGTTAGTATGTTTTTTGTTTTTTTTGTTTCTTCAAAAAATTCCTTGTAAATAAAAATACAGTATTCATTTCATAACAGTAACCTCGCTATGTTTTTTTCCTGTTGTTTCTTAAAAACAAATTCATGACAATATGTTTAATTTTCTTTGTTGTTTCTTTAAAAAAATTCAATACCCTAACCCTAACCCTAACCCCTAACTCTAAACCCTAACAAACCAAAAAAAAAACAAGCAAAACATTATCATAGGACGCAGCACCGTATCAAAATTGTCGTCTGGCACAAATCGGCTCGTCAACACTCGGCCGTTTACGTAGGACAGCCGAACGATTCCGAGTCGAACGTCACAAAAGCTGGTTCGGGATCAATAAGAGCACCATATTTTTTTTTTTGATAAAAGTAATAATTTTATTTTTGCTACTAACGTTTCAGCATAAAATCTACCCCCCCCCCAAAAAAAAATAGAGGCAGTTTATCTCCCGTAACAACACGCATTATGTTTTATATAATATTAAAACGCTATCAGGTTAGACAATATTCTGAAATGTGTTATGATTTTTCGATGAATTTATATGCGAAACTGATCCTCTTCTCACACTTCTAATGTAATTGTTTTCTTTTTTACTCCAGTCTTTTCAAGGTGTACATCCCTACCCCCCCCCCCCCTAAAAAAATAAGAGTATACTCTAATTTTTTAGGGGCCGGGTGAAGCTGCCGGTACTCATCTACAAATCACATTTACTCAAATATTACAAGACAAAAAAATCAAAACCTTTAATGTAAAGACGTCGTAAATTATTTAAAAAAGGAAATTGTTAAAAAATACATTAAATTTGTAATTAGTTTAAGGAAATTATTTATTAATAAATATAAAAATATATATTATTAAAGAAAGTGTGAAAAAAAGTTAATTGACTTACATGTCATGGGATTGCCAGGGATCAGAGACGGGCCGGGTGCTTTTGGCTTCTTCAAGTCAAAAGCCAAGAATGATTTAACTGTTTTGATACCTTCCACCTGAGGAGAGTAATTTGCATATGAGTGATTACCTATTATTTAAGAGCATTTTCTTTCCTCTGGTGGACGGCTGTACGTTCTGGCAACAAAATTACGGCAAGAGTGTTTCTACGAATCTTTCTCTTTGTTACTTAACTCCTGACAGAGTGGGGTCGCGACTTGCAATATTTAGCAACGTTTTGCACCCGACCCTATTCTGATCATACGGATACCACTTGGCGTCGAATATATTTTCGACAAAAGTTAATATCCCTAAAAACATCAGTTCGCGATAGACGTTCGTCGTAAATCACTTTATTTATAGCTAATATAACATGTTTTTTGAAAATCCAAAGCTAATTACATCTCATAAAAGTAAAAAGATTTACATTTGTGGAAAAAAGAAATTACTCGCGGGGGCGCTTCTGCTGTTGGTCGAGAATGTTGAAAACGTTGTAATTGTTTGTTAAGCATTTACAGCGATAGCATCTGTAATCATTGGCTTTGTAGGCATTTTACCGGAAGTGGTGGGTTGCGCAGGTCTACCTTTCAACTCTACTCTTCACTGGTTGGATCATTAGTGTTCGCCATAGTTAATTGATCCTTAACAAAAGTTAAATAATGAAATACGGTGTTTCTTAATAGTGGACTTGGCCGGAAAACCTTCTGCCCCATCCTTTGAGTCGAATGGAATTTTCGCCAATTTTAAACCCGTAATTCTTAAAATAATTGCCACTTTATTACGCTAGCGGAAGTGATGCCCCTGAGCGAGAATCGAGCGAGGAAGTGGCCTCGATTTGCTTCGACCCCGCCATAACAAAATCCGCCTTTGCCTGGCTTGAAGTTGGAAAAGTAAATCCATTTTGAATTCATAAGTTATTATGTGAGGATTAAACTCACGACCTAGGAGTAACAAAACGACTGCAAATTCACCTTAATAACAAAACTAGTGAGCCAACTGATCCTTTATTTTCTTGGGTTAAATAGAATTAACTGAGATCGAAAATCTGCTGATGAAAAGGAAATAAGAAAGAAAGACAGAAATAAAATAAAAAAGAAAAGGGGGAGGCAGAGCCGGATTATTTTGTCTTATTTAACCTTGAATAGTAATTGTTGGTTTAATCAGGGTTTTCTTCAGTGTTTGGTGGCCGAGTGATATACTCCCAATCCCCACTTTCAATTGCATTTATTAGCAACAGAGACAAACAAAATGATCGATTAAGTAAAGAATGTTGTTTGTAACAAATTCTTAACCGTATCATTAAATGATGGTATTTTGTTAAAGTAAATAATAATTAACAAAAAATCCCTCTTCATGTTAAGAATGGGTTTCTAATTAATAACGTTATTATTTAGATATCCGTTTTTGCATGATGACGGTTGGAGGGCTCTATTGTATTATTCTGTACCTTCACTCATGACTTAATTAAAAAAATTATAATTTACCAGATTTGACAAACGTTACTATTTGCGATATAAAAGATTTTAAAGATAATACAGTTAGAAAATTGCTTCAAACAATTTAATTTGGTTTCTCTACTCATGTATGACATAATTGCGTTTAAACTATTTACTGTTTAACAGAAAATATAAGCATAGTGTTTAAATTCCTTCGGCGTTACTAGTTAGTAACAAGTTGGCCATGTTTCTTTTCTTGCAGAGACAATCCTAAGCAACTCTAATGGTCACTTCACATGCTTATATCTTATATTACATTGTTTAATACTACGTCACACATGAGTAAGTCCAAAAAATGGTTTTAGGCTAATTTTCCAACTATATTTCCTTTATACTCTTGTGGAAGGTGCCGCATTGTGAACAAAGAAGAATTTTGCGTAGGAACAGCATAGTTAACAAAACTCCCACTCTTATGTTAAAAGGTTTGTAAATAATAACGCTATTATTTACAAAGTCTTTTTGTAATGAGGCGCATTTCCCAACTATTCTGTGCATGCACTTTTTTGTTTATGTCGTCCAGAGTAATGTTTGCCTTACTTTCCATCTTTTGAGGCGTTCAATATTACTCATTTTAACACAAAATAGGGTATAGTTTTTAAAAGTTTATTTAATTAAACTCCATTTAGAATGTATTCCGATCAACTTTCTGATAGTATTGGTTAAGTATTTTCTTTCTTAAATACATGTTTTGAAGTAAGATTTTCCTGTTCACATTTCAGTAGAAAAATGTGTCTGTATCAAAAAGTAATTCATTAATTTTACTAATCAGACAAGTATTTAATAATAAACATAAAATGTATTCATAAAATATGATGGTACTTGTAATGAATGTGTATCCGGAAGATTTCAATACTCATAGTGTCGGTCCTGAGTATTGAGGAAGCCTACAGAGTTTTCGCGGAAGTGCCGAAGCAGTTTACGATTTGAAAGACGTGTAAAAAGGCAGACGACACAAAGCATGTTAAGGGTTAGATCAGGTTTATGGTAAACATAAACACTTCTTAAAAAACAGGGACTTTCAAATGATAAACTGGTTCAATCATTCCTGGGACTGATTTAGCATTATATTTTAATAATCCTGATTAATTCCTAAAGAAGCAAAAGTCTCTGATACCCATTGATTGCATGCACCATTATATATTTTTTTTAAAAGTAACCAATAGATTTACTTTTTTTGTGTTACCGATCACCTCATCTGCAAACATTTACTGTTTTGTTTCGGAATTTTTTGGATGACGATTGTTTTGATTATTCGGACTACTGTACTCATCTGATTCGGTATTTCCACAACGCTTCGGCTTATTTAACCTTCGATCTTCGTTGAGTACATCTTTTCAAACTCGGAAATCATCATGTCGAACTCGGGAATCTATACGGAACTTTGAACCGAACCAATTATGTAATCCACACCAACATGGATGCGTGGCGCGAGGAATCAGACGTTGAGTAACAATCAGTTCTAAGCGATAATCTTCTGGATTTTCCAGGTTTAATCTTCAGGACGGGCCATACTAATTGAAAGTAAAATAAAAGTTACTAGAGACTTCTACCCGATCATGACTGTCAAAAGGGTTAAATAAAAGTCGAGTACAATATAAAAAGAGACAAAACACATTAAGTTCTCCCTCAATCAAGGAGGCACTAATATAAAGTAGTAAATACAACTAGTAAGGCTATCTCTATAATTTAGTGTTAATAATAACATTTCTTTTGAAAAACAAAATCAAATGCATGTCAAGATCGATTCTCTGAACATACAATTACTCTTTTCTCTTCCATAAAATAAGTGTCACTACCAGCTAAATATTCTTTAAATAAAATAAATAGGTTTCTTTTTTATCTGTTTACTTACAATTGCAGACATTTAATTAATTTTTAAACAATAAATATCTTATTTACGGTAAGAATAATTGTCAGCTAAATATTATTTAAATCAATAAACGAATCTCACTTTTTTCAATATATTTCTTAAATTGTAGTTTCCATCATTTAATTTTGGAACAATTCATTAAAAAAAGTTAAAGTCCGGAGTTTGTACCTTAGCGGCTATAAAACGATCTTATTTATGAAAGGTGATAACGTACGTACGAACATGAAGTGTATTTGAGAATATATAAATATATATATATATATATATATATATATATATATATATATATATGAGAAATGAGAAAGGAAAAACCAAGATATACTTTTTTTTATATATTCATCAACGTTTCATCTTTATTTGTAAGACTTCCTCAGGATGATACTTTTAAGAAAAATATCATGCAAATACATCGAAATATTGGGCTGACATGATGGCCGATGAGAAAAAGTAGTAGCCGTGGCTGCTGACAGCGCTGGACCAAGGTCCGACTGAGAGAAGTCAGTGGCAGAGAGTGGAATAGATGTGGATGGCTGTGAGTGAAAAAAAGGAGGATGGGAGTGTTAGTGAATTTGTCTTAGGGTGGGAAAAAGGGGAGGATGTGCTGAGGTCAATGTCGTGGTGAGGTTTAGCATGGATTTTGAGGGCTAGGAAAAGATGAAGGAAGGGGAGGGGAGGGGAGATAGAAACTCTGTGTCTTTGGTATGCAGGTAGTGTCATACTTTTAGAAAAGGATTTGAAGTAATGAAGATAATTTGAAAGTTGACGGGGTCGAAAGTGTGAAAGAAGTAGTAAAAAGGGTGAGATGGGAGAGAGGGGAGATTTTGTCGTGGTTAGGTGTGAAATTTTTGGAGGGTAGGAGTATTGGCCAGCTGGCTATGTAAGGAATGTGTGAATATAAGTGAGTAAGAAGGAAAGTGTTGAAATGTTCTGTGAATATGACAATGAGGGGAAGGAAAAATAAAAATAAAGAGAAGGAGAAAAGTGATATTAGTTTTGGCGAGAAATAGGTGAAATGTAGTTATGTGCAGGCAGTGTTGATGGTTTGAAGTTAAATTGAGGGCAAAAGGGGTTTAAATATTTAAATATTTGTGAGGATGGCTTGATTGTGTTCATTGGTAAAACTGTTATTTGTGGTTAAGTGGTTTAGATTCGTAGTGAATGGAAATGTATATGAAGAGGAGTTTGTGCGTGAGTATGTATGCGGGGACAGGTATATAAGTACAACTGAGAACGAAAAGAAGAAAGATTAGCTATTATCTAGGTTTATATATATATATATATATGTAGATCTAGGTTTATATATATATATATATATATATATATATATATATATATATATATATTAATTATATCTGCTGTAAAATAATAACAAATATTACGCAAAATTATGGCGATAAACAGTCGTACATGTTTCGTTAAGGTATGTGTGGTCGTGTGGGAGAACGCCAGACTGCAAACAGTAATATCCTAGGTGTCCAGCTTAGCCATGCTGATGACGACTGATAGCCCGAAACACGTGTCATTGAATCTATTTTATATGGCCATAAAAATGAATCAACAAATATGTATATGAAATAAAAAATAATTACACGTCCCATTAAAAAGGGTGAGTAATGCAATATTGATTACCGCTTAGAAAGTGAAAAAATACTAAGAAAGTGGCTATCTATCTATCTCCAGTAAAAACAATAACAACAATTATATATTATATATATATATATATATATATATATATATATATATATATATATGTGTGTGTGTGTGTGTTGTGTAAATACACTAAGATTCAAAAGTTTATTAGAATCGGATTGAGTTTGTTATGTTTGTGTAATTGTACAGATTTTATTTACGCATAAACTAAAAAAATATCTGTGTTTTTATTTTATTTTAAAACCTTTCCGCCAAACACTTTCGTTCTTTAGATAATTTTTATTTTATCGGAAATCTCAAGTGGCTATCATTATATGAAAATATTTTTACAAGATTAATTTTGTTTTAGTGAACTGGAACATTCCCGATGTTATTTAAAGGAATTGATTACCCATCCATTTAATTTAGATGGTACCACTTAAACCTATACAAAATAAAATGACAAAACAGGTTCTTTTGTGCTAAAAATAAAGATTCTAGAATGTTCCAGATTTTAAACATTCAAGACAGATCGACAAAAAGATTCAAACCACTCGTTTCCAAACTCATTGCTGAGCGACAAAGAATTGCCCCGCGCGCCCAACGAGGAGACAAAATAAAATTGTTGGGTGGTTTCTGACTCGGTTAGTGTATAGAGGACGGTCGTGACTTTAGAAATGCGCCAATAACCACACTTACAATTACTATAATGTTAAAAAATAACGAAATAAGAAACTGCCTACAAACATGCATGTATGGGTAATAGAAGAATGAGTGAGAATAAAAGGGTCACAATTTAGCAAATTACTTAATATAACAACAACGTTTTTTAAATGAAAGATTGATAAAAAAAAACAGAATTACAAAACACATTTATATATCTATAATAGAAATTGAAACCAAACAATGATGCAATTTTAAAATGAATACAATCATTTACTATTATTTCTTTCAGAGCAAGACTTTTTTATCCGTTCTTTTTTTTCCTTTTCCTCATTTTTTTGTAATAGGAAATTGCTCGAGACAAGGCATTAAGCCACTTTATATAAGGGCCTAAAATAAAAACAAACACAAAAGATTTCAAGGTAAAAAATATCCAACGATAAGTGCTAGATGAATAGATTCCGACCCAGAACATAGCAATTCTTCCCCCTTTATCAGAAACATCGCACATGAAATGTTAGCTCTAAAGAACAAAATAAGGAAAGCGTCGTAGGAGACTACCGAAAGTTTGTTGGTATTAACCCCTGGGGGGACCGAACCTCCGGTTGAGATGTGGGCGTTGTGTTAAGCGTTTTGTGGCGCGAATTTTAATATAGAAATGGAGTCTTATGAATCATAATACATGTTTGAATATTTATAATAAAAATTAAAACCAAACAAATATACAATTTTAAAATGAAAAAAATAATTTATTATTATTATTATTATTATTATTATTATTATTATTATTTTAACATGCTGAGAGTTTCGATATAAACTATCTTCCTCGTTGCAATACTTTGGACATACTTTCTTATAATATACGAGGCCTGTCTAAAACGTATCCGACCTTAGGCCAGGAAAAATATATCAAATACGTGACGGGGTTGGGGCCCTTGTTCCCTTCAAAAAAGACCACTTGTTCATGCACACACTTAGCCCGCCGATCCATCCACTGCCGGAAACACCTCTGGAAGTCTTCTTCTGTACCGTACAAACCAGTCCGCGACAGACTGAAACATTTTAAAGGTATTTCTCATATGTGAGAATTTCACTCGTAAATGTTTTTCATATAAAACTTTCAAATTTAATTGATACAATTTAATGTACTTGACTCAGGTTAAATTGACCAACACTCTCTCTCTCTCTCTCTTTCTCTTTCTTCTTCTCTCTTTTTCTCTCTAACCCACACACGTACTTTCTCTATCGCCCACGAACTCTGTTTCCATTTTTCAAAAGTTTGACAGAGAAAAATATATTATTCTATTAATATTCTCTTTACTGTCTGTATGGTTATTCTAACGAAAAAAAAAACAGGATTTAACAAGAAACAGCCACTCCTCTATATCTGTTTACACAACATAAGATTTAAAATAAACCACAAATTCATTCTGCGTAAGTTTCCAACACTCATTTCTTTCATTTTTTTTACTAATGTTATAAAATTAATAATGTGATTGAATTAAAGAAATGTCCTTTAGATTAATATATGTACTGTTTTTTTTTATATTTAATGTTTGCATTGCGTCAAAACTCTCCAGACTTCTAATGTTACAGAAAGTTCGCACGACGGATATTTTTAGAAATATCTTTTCGGGAGAAATTAAAAATACAATTTTCTTAATTCTTTAATATTTTATCGAATCAATATCATTGAGTAAATAATAGTTTATTTAAATGAATATGTTTGCTTTGGTATGTTTAGGGCACTGTTAATGAACATCGTTATACACGATATGAGAAAGAAACCTCGATATTTTTAAGTGCTCGTAATTTATTAATGAAATTGTATTACTTTAACAATAGAGGTTAATGTCGAATTTGATATGGACTCCAATATTTTTCAGTAGTTTGTGAAGCCTAAATAAACGAATCAAATTATTTCACAAGAAACTATTATTTTTGTTTTCGCTGGTTGAATGATGATCAATACTAGTAGAGGATTGAAGATCTCCACCTACTCAAAACAACCGCCGATCTAGAAAACAGCAATTGACGCGGTTCCCATGTAGTTCAGAAAGCTTCTACCACATGCTGGCGTCCATATTTAATTGAAAATGACTCCATGATATAAACTTTCTTTATCATATTGATTTAAAAATCATTATTCATTTTCTTATATATCTACTCGGGACTTCTCAGGTACCTTGCGTACGTCTAAGTATGTTGTATAAGTGTTTCTCGTCGGGTTTACCAAGTGTTTAGATGTGGTTTGTTAGTTTTACTTTGCGATTTCTGGTGGTTTCAACACTCAAGCTTTTTTTCTCAACAGTTCGTCTGTTTTCATTAGTGATGGTTGTACGGTGTCATTTCCCCTGTTCCTTTCTAATTTATTATAGTCGTTTTCTAAACATTTACGCAACTATTCTTAATGCTATTTCAATTCTTGGTATTACGGGACTTTTCTTCATGTCCCAATTTCCAATTTTATCACTGGAAAGCTCCATGTATTTACCTAGTTTTTATGTCTCATTCAACTGCTGGGACTGTCACATCTACTGTTTGACTTGCTTTTACATTATTGTTGATTATTAATCTGTCCAACTATTTGTTTGGATAAAGGTAGTCATTCGTAATACTATGTCTTAAACGAGGTTATGCCTTTGCATTAGACAATGTGATGCCTTTGCATTTTATATCCCTTTGCATTAGACGATATGATGCCTTTTCATTTTACATCCCTTTACATTAGACGATGTGATGCCTTTGCATTTTATATGCTGGTCCCGCTTTATTCAGCCACCATTTTTCTGTTTCATCCGTGCATTGGTGTGTTTTGCAGTGAACTACCATACCAAAGCAGTCATGAATATTTTATTTTTATATTCCTTATGGGTAATCTATTTGCATTCACTTATGATGTGGTTTAGCGTTTCGTCCTCTTTTGGGTTCTTCAGTAAGATACACCTTTACATGCAAATGAATCAGATAAAAAGTATCGGGTATACATGTACTGTTAAGAAAGCGCACACGCGAGGGTGAAATTCAAGTCTTGGATTTCCTGTTGATAGCTTGCTTGGAGTTTGTGGGCTGAATTGTGTGTCTGATTGTGAACACATAATAATAAATACTAGCAGGACCCGTGTGAATTACACGAAATAATATGTTCAATACAAAATATCTTGTTCCTAACCTATACATGTTTGAATAAAATATAAGATTTGACTTGTATATTTATTTAAAAAATGAATAATACATAGAAACAATTTACAAAACTTTTCTATATACAATATTTCTATTGAAATTAATATTTCGACGACTAAACCTTACTTTGTAAATGCTGTAGATTAAATTAAATTTAGCTCCAATTCATGAGTCGCATACAAAGATTCGGAAGGTCATTGCTTTTGATGCACAAAATAACACACATGCTATCGTACTAATATGTGTCTTCCCGGTCGTCCTTCCTTACCTCACTCCTCGCCTTCGAAGTAGAAACACATTTTAGACGTTAGTTGGAATCGAACTATAAATTATTGGGCCGACGTCAAAATACTACGTCGCTAACTGTTGCGCCAAAGGGAAATACATTAAAGTATTACGAAAATTAGGCGACTTAGATGCTATTCCAAATCAAGGTGCGGCACGCACGCGCAGAGCTTTTAATGTAACATTGAGACACCGAACACACACGCTATTGTATTAATATATCGATGATCAAATTCAATTTTATATGTATTGTACTCTCGAAGTAGTAATTGATAGTTGGGTGGCATCGACCCGGTTAGTTTATAAATCCTGCTTTGAGCTATTAATTCCAGTATAGCATATATCCTAATAAAAAGCACGAAAAAAGCAATAAATGAGTCTAGGAGTTCCTGGCTGGTCTCGTGTATATGGGATGCGTTGTGTATATTAATCAGGCCAACTATTATATATATAATTATATATATTTATATAAAATTAGGTATGAATACATTTGTATGAATAGGGGTTACTCCTAAACTAAGTAACCAATCATTGTCAACTTTGAAGTAAAGCAGCTAGGCGTGTAAGTAGGTAATATGGGATATATTTAGTTTGAGTTACTTTTATCAAAATAGACAAAAGTGGTAGAACCCCTTCGTGAAAATTCAGATACCTCCGATTTTTGTAATTTTTTCAATATGTATTAGACATCAATTAATAAATATTTTCTAATTTTCAGTTTCTCTGCAGTATTTAAAAAAAGTGTATTAGACATAATGTGTAACATTTGAAATATTTTATATTTGCATGTTAGAAAAATTTCTTGAATTAAAATGTCTACTTAAGACCCCTTAAGCTTAAGCATTAAATTTTAAACATTTCCCATAATTAAAATAATGTAATGGATTTTGATCAAAATTGGAATAACGATTTAATTAGTATCATTATATGTTAATTTTAATCTTCGTAAGGGGCCATAAATGTGGTACAAAACTGTTCTGTTTGGGGAATTAATTTAATTAGTCTTGAGACGGTTATTGTCAATATACACACACATGCATATGCATATATTCCCAACTAGCATTTAAGTGAGATGCTTTTCCATAAAAATAATTATTAGTGGGAATTGGCTCAGTCGTACAGCTTCATGTTTCAGACTCTGGAGTCCCGGTTTCGAATATTGTTAGCTTCAGCCACGCTGATGATTCGCAGAACAACGAAATAAGTGATCGTGGATGATCATAGTATGAATATATATATATATATATATATATATATATATATATATATATATATATATATATACATTATATAAAAAGATGATTTGTCTGTGTGTAGAACTAAAACTACAAAAAAAAACTACATTACTCGTTAATCCTGTTTAGTGTGGTTTTCGTTCAACTGTTAAGCTTGTAACTGTTGTAACTAAGCAGACCTGCGAGTGTATGGATAATTCAGGAGAGAGTAAAGCCATCGCGATTGACATTTATACTGGTTATTCTCAATACCAATAATTACCTAGATAATATTATTCAGAAGATTAACAGTCTCTATTCTGATGTTTCTTCTCGCCTATCTCCCTGGAATCAGACGGAATATGCATCTAATCTAGACGTTGACTTGGGTTCAGTTGTGACTCAGCGCAATTGTAGGCGTGCCTTTTCTTCTTCCTTGTATTTTCACGGTGGCTGTGTCCTGGAAGAGTAATCGACTGAAATGTCTCGGTTTTTCTTACTCATCAAATCTTTCTTTGAGTTTATACATTCAATCCATTGCTCTTTCTACTTCTTGTAAAGTTGGTTACCTCTGTCTCCCAAACAATTTCCCACACTTGCTATTCTCTATGTCTGCAAATCTACTATCAGACCATGTATAGAATACTGCTGTCATATTTGAGTTGAGTAATTTCTGTCTCATTTGAGGGTTTTTGATAAGCTTAAGAAGCGTATCCGAGAATTGGTTTACCCCATCCATGTTTTCTCTACACCCTTTCTCTTACAGCTGTGGTTGTTTGTCTGAGTCTTTTCTGTAAATATTATCATGTTCTTCAGAATTCTCTGATCTATTCCCTTCTTCCTTTAATCCAGTTCGTTTGACCTGCTTGTCTAGTGGTCTTAACTCATGTTCTGTTTTAATACTTCGTTCAAATACAGCTATTTATTCGAGTAGTGTGTTTCTTAAGAACTGCGAGCCTGTGGAACTCTCTTTTTGCTGACTGTGTTCTTCCTACCTAATTTTTTTTTCAAGACCAATGTCAATAGAGATTTCTTGTCTTTTTGATGATAATATTACGTTCATTTTAGCTCCTAACATCAAGTAGCTTCATGTCTTGCCTGGAGCGATTTCCATAAAAAATACACCCATCAAGCAGGTATATTCTTATTCGGTGTTTCGTCGGACCAATTTTCTTTATAAAAATACTTTAATGTATGTGGGTGCGTGAGGTTTGTGTATTCCCTATTGAAAGAAAGGTTATTACTTTCTTTTTCACTGACTTAGTCCTTAAGTAAAATTTACCGGTGAAGGCAATGGAAGTATTACCGACATTCTAAATGCACCCTAAGAGGGGCTATGAAGGCATGTAAACCTC
>OY744515.1:154346365-154358865 GCA_963556195.1 Sepiola atlantica | reverse complement strand
CTATAGTCAGTCTTCCCGAGTACCTCTGCGCTGAACGGGGAAGAAATGAACAACCGTCGACAAGAAAGTCGCGAGGAAAGGCAGGGGTATTTTGTAAATGGAATTTGAAGATGGAATTATATCCGCCCTTGGCTTGGGCGAGACGACCGATGTGCGACTACAGTATCGCAGTGGAGCCTTTTGAAAATGGAATTATAGCCGCCCTCGGCTCGGGCGAGACGAGCCTGTTGAAAATGGAATTATAGCCGCCCTCGGCTCGGGATGAGACGAGCCTGTTGAAAATTGAATTATAGCCGCCCTCGGCTCGGGCGAGACGAGCCTGTTGAAAATGGAATTATAGCCGCCCTCGGCTCGGGCGAGACGACCCGCTGAACTAAGCGGAGAAATGAAAATGGAATTATAGCCGCCCTCGGCTCGGGTGAGACGACCCCCTGAACTAAGCGGAGAAATGAAAATGGAATTATAGCTGCCCTCGGCTCGGGCGAGACGACCCGCTGAACTAAGCGGAGAAAATGTAACCAGCCAGGAATTGTTTTTCCTGAGAAAAAATGTATTCCAAACCTACATGTGCAAGGAGGTACGGCTACGACGACATGCCGGAAATATCTACTCTAAATCGAACAATGCATCCAGTTGTAAGTAACAACCTGAATATCTCTTCTCGGACATTCGCCCCCTAGGGCTGTTATATATATGTATATTTTTGTGTAGAAATGAATCCTGCTACTATAGGGATAGGATAGACAATGCCCCCCCTCTTCTTAAGAATATACTTTTGTTTTGATGTTTCATTTCGTTTTGTTTTATAGATACACTCCCCTTTTTTCTAGTATACAGTTTCATTAAATAAATGAATATAAATTTAAGTCCTAATGTTTTTTTGTCGTTTCTTCGTATCTTTTGTTTGTTTCCTGACGGTATTTTATATTGGAGAAATCCCCATCCCATATCACGTTTTATTTGAACCTGGGATAATACGAGCCACTCCGGACTTTTCTTTTACTTTTTTATTTTTACTTTTTTTTATCATTGTCACGTAAGGTCTTTCGGTGGTCCCGACCGGCGGCATTCGTGACAAGATGTATATATATATATATGTATATATATGTGTATATATATATATACATGTGTATATATATATGTGTATGTATATATATATATATTTATATATATATATATATATATATATATATATATATATATATATGCGCGTATGTCACGCACACACATATATATATGTATATAAACTTGTGTGCATTTACATACATATATGCGTGTTTGTCACGCATATATATATATATATATATATATATATATATATATATATGTATATATATATGTATATATATATGTGTTTGTATGATAGAGATTGTTAAATCTTTTATTACAATAATCGTAAAAATGCATCACTATTTCTTATTTAAGATATTAACAACAAACCCATTAACAAACATAATTTTTAAAAACAATTTTAAACATTAGATGAGTCTAGTAATCGTAACATGGTAAGCTTATGTCGCTAAAATGGAACGAAGACAAACCACCATAATGTAATTAGTGATTCTCATCCATGCGTTATGTTAAAGAACAGATGGGATCGTCGATTTTACATCCATTTAGACCACATTGTGTACGAAAACAGAGGAACGCATTTACAAGCAAGCATCAGTCGACGTTACACATGACTGACTTGTCGAGATAGTATCGGTACAGTGGCCCCACTAGTGCCTTCTCTTATACTACACACGATGAAATTAGGCCAAAAGATAAGACTTATAGATTAGCGATATATATATATATATATATATTCTCTTTTGTTTCATTTTACTTAAGTCGAAGTTCTACAAAATCAAAGAGTTTCTTCCGGAGGCAAACACTTGATCTCTATTTGACATACATAGATATTCGAACATTTTATAGAAGTTATCCTTTATTTCTCAAAAAGTTGAGTTAGTACAGAAGTTACGAACACTCATTTTAATCTACCCAATTGACCAGTTAACACTGTTATAGTATAACTGTCTTGTGTTTTCTTTGTCCTACCGGATTCCAGAATAAGAATTCATCTAGTCTGGTGGAGTATCCAGTTATGTGATGTTAATTTAGGTAACATCACTAGGGGAAGAAACACTAATCGTCGTATGAGCAAGTGTCTAGCCGTGCTGAGGTGATCTTATTTGTGCTGCGAATACTATGTTATTTTGAACCTTTGGTCAGGGTTTACTTGTTAGGGTAATCATCCCAATGTAAGGTTGTCCTGACAAACCCTTGTACAGTAAGACTGAATACACTCGAGGATGCTGTATAGCAAGTAATTCAAACTATATATATATATATATATATATATATATATATATATATATATATATATATATATTGTACTACCGCAATAATTTCCCGAAGACTCACTTTACATCTCTCCGACATTAGCTATATTTGCCAACTCCTAAAAAATGACTTTCTCAATATAAGCACATCATAGTTAATGATATGTATATATGTATATATATATATATATATATATATGTATGTATCTATATACATGTATATATATATGTATGTATCTATATACATGTATATATATATATATATATGTGTATGTATCTATATACATGTATATATATATATGTGTATGTATATATATGTATCTATGTATATGTATGTATCTATATACATGTTTCTATATATGTGTGTATGCATACATATATATATGTATGTATATATATATATATATATATATACAATAGTTATTATTTCAATAACATTAACATTTTATACACAATTAGTACCATTTCCATATTATTATTTTAGCGACCGTAATACTTCTTTGATAGCAAAAATATCGGTACCGCTTTTTATATCACCACATAAATGATATGTGGCCGTATTAAAATAGGTAACTACGCGGAGTGACCACCATGATGCAAATTTGAATATTCAAATGTGACTTAACATATGAGAAAAAATAATTAGAAAATTCAGTATGGTATACAATTAATTATTTATTTACGTTGTAAGAAGATAATTTACTAATTAATTGACAGTTATATTGGAAGCAAAAACGGATACGTAATCAGAGAATGTTTGTATTTTGTTAGAAGCAAAAGGGGACATACTTCTCGCAATTTCGCAAAGGAAATAAACTTGACAAGTTTTTCTCTCTTTAATGTGTCCATTCTGAATATATCATTATTTTCTAGCTAGAAATGGCTCTAGCTAATATAAAACATCATATTTTAAAATACTGTATAAAGTAGATGAAAAATTCCTAAATAGATCTATTGGTCTGCCTAATTTACATAACTATTTTAAACTGGTTAAATTGAATTAATGTTTGCTGCTATTCATTTGTTATTTTAGTACATGATTTAACTTATATATAAGGAGTAGTTTTTTAAATATTGATAGTAATTAATTAACGTGATTACAAAACAAGATAGCTTGTCACAACTTTTCTTAAATTGTATGCTTATTTATTTTCAAGAGAGGTAATTTACACAAAAACTAATGTATATTAGATAGCTAGAACGAGTAATGTACCGTCAAGGTATGAGAGTACTAAGAAGAGTTCAAATGGAGGAAAAAACTACCACATCTCTTACTTCCCCTCTCCCGTATCTCCCTCTCTCGCTCTAGTTGCCATTAATTTTTTTCGTGTTATTTTTCAAACCAATGTTTGAATAAACTCAAAATAGCATAAAAAGTGGTTGTTGTTGTGGTCCAACGGGTCATGGGTACGTCTATTAATTTAATATATTTGAAGAATGGTTAGGAAAATATTTGTACACTTATAAAAATACGTTTCAGATTGAAAATTTAAATTCAACAATCATATGGAAATACTTACTATCAACTACGGAAGAAACACGAATGCCTAGTGAACGCTGTCATCGAATGTCTTAGGTCTATCTGTACAGGGTTTTGTCAGAGCCAACCTGGCCTGGATATAATTATCCTACAAGAACACACTGACCAAATATTCAGAATAACATTCGACGCCAAAATAAGATCCCCTCGACACGTATATAAACTAGCTCATACAAGGAATGGTGCATCTTCTATAAGTAATGTTACCTCAAGTAACAGCACTTAGCTGGATACTCCACCAGACTTGATGCATCCTTGTCCTCGAAATCCGGTTAGACCAGGAAAGCACACAAATAATATACTATAACATAGTTAATTAGTCAGTTGGGTAGATGAAAATTAATGTCCGTAACTTGTTTATTAACTAAACGTTTGACAGATAAAGGCGAACTTTAATGGGATGTTTAAATATCTATGTATCTCATATGAAGATCAAGTGTTACCCCCAGGAATGGGACCCCTTGATTACTGAGAACTTCGACTGAGGTAAAATGAAACAAAACTCAACAATAAATTTCTAGAATATTGTATAAAAGTGTACGCACCTTTTTAACCCCTTTCCATTCCCCTAAGAGGTATTAGTTTCTTAAGTGAAATTAATAATGATACACTAAAGTGTCATAATGAATGTGGGAGAAACATAGACATGCTGTAAGGGTCAAATACCACACTTTACACAATAAACTGGTTTCTTTATGTAATAGAATACGACCAAAACTATTCACCACCTTCGACGAACTGGTAATGTTCGAACGATTATTATCCATAAGATCATGATCATAAGAATCATAGACAACTCTACGAAGAATAGCAATAGGATTTAAGACGAATTAATTACTGCAGGGACACTTGTCACGAAATGAATTATTAGCCGTGAACTCAAGAGACATATCCGGAGGTTATGCCATCAAAGGAACACGTTTCTTCTAAGAAAAAAGCGCACAGTCGCTTGATTGAATTTAGCTAGCAAGTATTTACGTAAGTCAAAAGCGTTATTTAGTCAAATGAAACCAAAGTTGAATTATTTCGAATGTATTAAGAGGATAGACGAATGTGTCTATCATCGTAAGAAATGACTTTTCTAGTCAAGAAATAGGTAATATTTTTACTCTAGTGATGCTATGTAAATTCACGTCCTATTAATTGGGCGATACATTCGTTTCTGTCCAACAGGTGGAGCTCAGTTATGAAGCATGATTCCAACGAGACATTGGTAGTCAACAGACTTACCAGCATACTTCGTGATGGTTTTTTTTTCAGAGCAATGTTTGCATACAACAGTTGCTCTCGCCAATAGAAAGATCTGAACCCAATAGAGAATTCGAAAGAAAGAAAATTAAATTAAAATTCATTTGAAGAGCTCGAGACCTCGATGAATTAATCTTTTTGTAAAGGAAAATAAGTGAATTGTAGATTCGTAGTTGCAAATCATTAGTAAGTAAATATGAAAAGAGTATATAGCCGTTCGAGCCAACGTTGGCGTCACAACTGCAGATTACGTGAGAACTCGGGAACCGTCAGTCTGGACTCTCGAACCCAATCCCTTTATTGTCATGGGGCACCACGCTCTGATTCCATTTTATTGAAAACGGCTCATCTCAGAAATACAGAGAATTACTAAATTTGATTTGTATAGATATTTTCTTACACAATAAAAATGAAATGATTCATCAAAAGTTTTCAATTGTGGTCCGAGTATTTAATAATAATTACTAATCACATACTACTAGACATATTTTGTTAAGCGTTTCAAGCTTTCGTTCTCATCAGTGTAGGGAATGATAATCTGAGACAGTCGCACGGTTTCAACCCCTGCTACAGAATCAACATATACTTCGCAAGCAAGCGTCATAACCATGCGTCTACGAGAAATTACCACGTAAAGAAGAGAAGTTAAGTTCTATTTTATGCGAAGGGAAGCACATATAGAAAGACTGGCTGGAGAATTACACGAACGTTGTCGAAATATGCCTTATAGACAAGGATCAATTTCAATCTTATTAAAAGGGGCTTATTACAATATTAATTTTAAGTAAATAATATCAAGCCTTCGCTCTCATCAGTGTAGGGAGTGATCATCTCAGACAGTCGCAATATATATATATATATATATATATATATATATATATATATATGAAGTTACGTATATGTATATGTTTATATATTATAATGTAGAGGATTCATTTCATTATGAATTTTAGAACAGAACTGCTAGGCGTAAGGGAGCGTACACCGGGGTATATTCAGTTTAATTTAGTTTTACGTAAACAATCATATCCGTTCATGATAATTTAAATATCTCCGATTTTGATATAATTTTAACAATAGATACAAGAAATAAATTTATAACTATTCCCAAACTATTTTTTGTTTCTATCATTTGAAACATTTAAGAAGCATAATATAGGCATTACCTCCCGCATGAAAATTAATCAATTTTTGATTTACATTGAATTTGATGCATACTAATTAAACCAGAATTTCGATTTCTGCTTAAGAACATTTAAGCTAAAGCCTTGCATCTCGGACATTTTATTGTGTCCTAATCATCTAATGGATTTTTATCAAAATAGGGATAAGTATTCTAGACTCATGGTTAAGTGTAATTATATATTGATTTTAATTTTCGAAAGTAGACATAGAAATAATGCAAAACGTTTCTGTTCGAAGTAATAATTTTACTCGGCTTAGTACCGGTATTCTCTAGTATACATATATATATATATATATATATATATATATATGTGTGTATGTTTGTGCGCATGTATGTGTGTGTGTGTATGTTTGTGCGCATGTGTGTGTGTGCGTATGTGTGGGTGTGTATGTGTGTGCGCATGTATGTGTGTGTATGTTTGTGCGCATGTATGTGTGTGAGAGAGTGTGTGTGTGTTTTGCGCGCATGCACTTAATAGCATGCAGTTATGTATATTTGTCGTATTTTGTAAATCTATGTATATATGATAAATACGTATTATAAAATAAGTAAGGAAAATGTATATATCAGCTCTTTATCTATACATAGGCACACACAAACACACCCACCCACACCCACACAAATATATATATGTGTGTGTGTGTGTGATGATCGCTATTGAAAGTGCAATCATTCAGTTACTATTTTTATACAATATGAGATTATATATATATATATATATATATATATATATATATATATATATATATATATATATATATATGATCCGATTGTAGGAAAGGAGCATACACGAAATATAAACACGTAAACAAGGAGCGTGCACGAACACGCCTACTCACGCAAACAATCATATCCGTGTGTGTATCATTGTTTTAGTGTCAGACAGTCCTATTTTCCGTTTACACATCTGGCATATATGACGTTTGAAATACACTTGGTACAGGCGAACATTTAATTAAAAATAATTGTATATCAAGATAAACATACTTCTTGTCTCATTAATCTATATATATATATATATATATATATATATATATATATATATATATATATATATATATATATATGAGAGAGAGAGAGAGGGAGAAGGAGAGAGAGATTGTCGCATTCAGACTTACTAAGATTATTAATTAAATGGCAGTGTTTCTCTTTACATGTGTTCAGTAATCTATGTACTCGTTTCCTCTTCCGGCATTCTGTTCTAATGCATCCGTGACCTTTACTGACTTGCTTAGGTCAGTCAATTTTTGTAAAAGTTACTCGAACGCAGTGTTTCCGGATTAGTTGGGTGCTTTCTATGTACATTACAACTGACACAACTTTTACGTACGACACATTTTAACAACCTGGGGACTATTTTGCTGGCAATCAGCCCTTTCCTTGTCGAAATGGAGTATGGTTCGGCTAGGTTCGAGGCGATACACACAAAGGTATTCATTTTTCCTTAGGATAAAGGTGTTGAATTTTACCGATCGCCTGACGCGCCCCTAATTGTAGAATGCTAACTGCCTGTTTTCGGATAGTTTTGTACTTGACTAGCGTGCCGATCGGAGGAGCTTTTTTCTCATACTTTTTCGTTTTCTGTTACATTTTGGTGCAGCGGGAAAAAATAACCAATTTCTTACAGGAACTTAAACTCCTATTCTTTCACAATCTGCTCAGCTGTCATACCCATTTGCAAATCCTCGATAGTCAACGTACATTTATGATGGATTCATTTACACCTGTCTGCCAGGTTATTGTAATAATTATTTCTCGCTGTGTGAAGTGATTTAGACTAATTTGGGTACGCTGATTTAAAAAAATCATAACTGTTTTGCTGTATCACGTCAGGATTTTGAGTTTCAGAAATACTCCCATTGCCTAGAAGTAGTCTACCACCTCTTACGTAACTACGATATAACGTACTTATATAACTACTAATTTTTCTTTCTTTCTTTCTTTCAGTTAAACATAAGTAGACGTTCCTGTACTAATCATTGAGACAACTTCTGTTATGTCTGTGGTCGGTTTACCCAAAAAGATCAACAGCGAAGTGTATCTAGAGCAGTAAAAATCAAGTCCGCCTACTTTCACTACTTCGGATGTAAGGTCAGGGACCAAGAAACGAGCTGGGCACCACACATCTGCTGCACAAGCTGCCATTCAGCATTAACTCAGTGGTTGGTGGGCAGCGCACGAGCATTCCATTTGCGGTGCCCATGATATGACGTGAGCCGCAGAATCATCATGCTGATTGTTATTTCTGCTACACAAGCATCACCGGCTTCAACAGGAAGAATAAAGGCCACATCAAGTACGCTGACTGCGTCTCTGCTCGTAAACCTGTGCCTCATGATGACGAGAACCCTGTTCCAACATGTCCATCTGATCCGAACATTACTGTAAGCAGTGGCGAAGAAGATGGTGATCAACTTTTTGAACCCGACACTCAAGAACAAGAACCACACCTTCTGAACCAGGGTGAGTTAAATGATCTTGTAAGAGATCTCTCGCTATCAAAGGCGAAGGTAGAGCTGCTTGGATCAAGGCTGCAGCAGTGGAATCTACTTAAACCTAACACCAAGATATCATTGTTCAGAGCACGTCACAGCGACATGGCTCAGTTCTTTTAGCTGGAAGACACGATGACATTCTGCAGTGACATCTACGGTCTGTTGAAAGAACTTGGGTGTGATCACGATCCTGCAGACTGGCGCCTCTTCATCGACTCGGGGAAGAACACATTGAAGGCTGTTCTGCTCCACAATGGCAACAAGAAACCATCAGTCCCACGGGCTCACGCGTTCGGCATGAAAGAGACCTATGAGACTATGCGGCAGCTGTTTGATTCCATCAAGTACAATGACTTCAACTGGCACATCTGCGCAGACTTGAATGTGGTGGCGCTGTTGTTAGGGCTGCAGTCAGGCTACACGAAATACATATGCTTCTTTTGTCTCTGTGATAGCAGAGACGACAAAATCACTTGACGAAAATTGATTGGAAAGAGCGGACGGAGCACGTACCTGGTCGATACAACGTGAAGCATGTCGCCCTTGTCGACCCAGCCAAGATTTTCCTTCCACCACTCCACATAAAGCTCGGCTTGATGAAGAATTTTGTACGGGCAATGGATCTGAATGGGCGTGGGTTTTTATACCTGAAGGAGAAGTTTGGCAACACCTTGTCGGAGGTTAAGATCAAGGCTGATGTCTTTGTTGGACCGCAAATCCGAGAGGTAATGAAGGACGAAACTTTTCCGACAACTCTAAACCCCAAAGAGCTGGCAGCGTGGAGGAGCTTCAAAGCTGTGACGGACAACTTCTTGGGGAACGAGCGCGCGGACAACTATGATGAAATAGTGCAGCAGCTGCTGGAGTCCTTCAGGAAACTTGGCTCCAGGATGTCCCTGAAGATCCATTTCCTACACCAGCACCTGAACTTCTTCCCTGACAACTTGGGAGCTGTCTCGGACGAGCACGGCGAGCGATTCCACCAAGAGATTTCACTCATGGAGACGCGTTACCAAGGGCGGCACAACCCGAGCATGATGAGCGACTTCTGCTGGTTCCTGCATCGTGAAACTGACACAGAGCAGCACAAACGCAAAGTCAAATGTTTAAAGCCTTTTTAATTACATTCTAGTAGAGTTTTTCTGTAATTTCTATAATTTTGAAGCATTTATGATGAAATAAATGAATAAATGAATTTTTGTAAATTTCATTGAAACCCTGACTTCTAGGCAATAGAAGTATTTCTGAAACTCAAATTCCTGACGTGATACAGCAAAACGTTTATGATTTTTGAAATCAGCGTACCCAAATTAGTCTAAATCCTTTTACACATCTCCAGTAATATTTTTTTTCTGAAATTTGTTGTCCAGTGTTATGGGACAAATAGATTTGTTCTCAGAATGAGTAATTCTAAGAAGTCATAACAACTGGTGAAAACTGGCCGACTTCAAAAGTTGAGGTTCAATAAAGGTCAGGCCAGCTCTGGCTATGATTTCTATGACAGGACAAAGGACGGTGATGTCACTTTTTGTTGTCGAAAACAGAAAATGAGATGAGTCCGTCATGGAAGCTTGAAGCGACAAGATCGTCGTGAGAGAAAGCGGACGAAATGGTCCACAGAAATAAACAAGTAAGTTAAGACTGCTACTCTAAAAATGAGACACAAGATCGACATCTCGCCACGTCTACATAATTTAGAAGTTAGCAGATAAGAAAAGAAGAAAAGAAGAAGCAACAATAGATGACCACTCTCTCCCGAGTAAAAGAATATTCAGACCAATAAATCGTTCACGACCCTCTAGGAACGTCCTCGGAGTTCTTTCTTTCCCGTTGGGAGAGTTTTCCGTTTTAGGGGACCGATGCTCCACGCCAGCAAACAGGAGGCCACTAGACGAAGGAAGAAACACCCACGGCAGAGCTATCAACGATTAAGAGATCCGGCCATGGTAATTAATTGGGACGGTGTGTAACATAATCACGCAAAATACATGCTAGAATTATTATGCTTCCGTATTACTAGTGGTTACCTTTAAATACAAATCTCCCATTTTAATTGTTCTAATTAACCATAATTTGGAATTAACACATCACGTAACCCCTTTCTTATCACATTTCTGACTGTGATTTTCACCTCTTCCACTGAATGTGGTTTCACGATCGCTTTTATTCTATAAGTCTTCTATCACTCTCGCTTCTGTATGTCTTTCTATAACACTCTCTCTGTCTATATATATATATTATTTTATACATATGAGGTGTTTCAATACTGCAATTAAAGATGAGCTAAATAATTCATAGATTATATAAATAAGAGCCGTCCTATATTACTTGGGTACAATTCGAAATATTCAAAACATATTAGTAACAATTTTCATCGAGCTTTGAAAATAAACTGCATGTAAGCATATTTCTGAAATTCAACTTTATACATTACTAGCAAAACCTACCCGCCCTCCGAGCAGCAATTAATTTGGAGAGGAGGGGCGTTAATTAAAAAATGTTTTGTTTACTCAGCGAATTCCATAATTTTAATAAACTTTGGTAAATTTGTAGAGAATATCCTCAGCTAATTTAGCCACCCCCTTAAAAATTAGATTCTATTTAGGGTCATTCTAGATTGTTAGGACAGTTAATGTGTTTTACCACTAACCCTAAGTTTGACTGCTAAGGTCATAAAACCACACGAAATCGACACAAAAAGGACCGTCCTTCCCTAGAAAAAAATAACGCACAGAATTCAACTTTCAGTGGTAAAAAAATGGTAAACTGCCATAACTGGCATGAAAATAGAGAATTATTTTACATTAAATTTATATACTAAATTCTAAAATAGTTATTGTTGTTTCTCTTTCGGCCAGATTTTTCAGGGTATTCGCACGTAATCGCCTGAAAAGGTAGAAGCTCATTTTATCGAGAGGAGGGTGGTTAGGGGGTGTTAATCTACAATTATATCCTAACTTTCAATATTTTTCCATAAAATAAGATATTTAATTATTTATTTAATTTTCACCGGAAAGGTAAACACAACTAACATCAATTGCTTAACATTAAAATAAAAAGGGGGCTAGTAAAAAAAGTATAAGATTTAAAAAAACATAAATATGGGTAAATTTGCAGATTAACACTTTTCATTAATACCTCACCATCCCGAAAAAAATGACATTCTGCTTTTTTATGAGATTAGGAGCTTTCACTATGGAAAACGGGAAGAAAGAAAAACACATATTTTAGAATTTAGAGTAAGTGATCAGTTGAATATATATTTAACATAAAATGTTCCCACATTTCCGGGTCATTGTATTAAGGAACTTAACACAATTTTTTACAACTAACCATAAGTCAGAGTGGCAAGGTCATAAAAGCACATGTAAAGTAGCGTCCCCCTCCAAAACAAAATACAGCAGATTTAACTCCCATGACTAAAAAGAATTTAGTTAATTGTTCTACAAATTGAATTCATATACGAAAATGTTCCTCCACTTTAAATTATGAAATAATTGTTGTTTTTTTTTTCTTTTCTTCTTTCCATCAAGTTAAAATAGGTAAATACTGCAAAAAGAGGGCGAAATAAACACATTCACCATGTCTCTTCTCTCTTCTGCCTGGCTATTTGTCAGCCAAGACAACCAAATTCTCTCTCCCCCCCCTTTCTTGTCTCGCTTACACGACCTTCGATAAGGCCGTCAGTGAGCGCATGGAGTTAA
>OY744515.1:154221365-154341365 GCA_963556195.1 Sepiola atlantica | reverse complement strand
GCATTGATGATAAACGGCTGGTGCGATAATATGCTTAGGGTTGCGCTGATCATTGAAAAATCGGACAGTACAGTACATCTTACTTTAAGTTAGCCGGTGTATTTTAAGGGTTTTAATTTTTGTAGTCTGTAACGCAGATAAAATGAAAAAAAGTTATTGAATAAATGCGAGGTAAATATTAGATAATGATTAGATGCATATTTCCTTCTAAAAACGGTTGTTTCTAAAACACAAGATGATTTAAATTTTAATCTACACATTTTCAGTATATGTCAAAATAGTTTTCAATTATATGCTAATTGGATTTGAATATTTTAGAACTGGGTCTTAATTTATATATATATATATAGATATATATATATAGAGAGAGAGATAGAGGAAAAAAGAGTGATAAATATGCGACGATTGTCCAAATTTATTTCAAATTTCAATTGTTCAATGCAAGGTGTATTCAGTAATACACTAGTGTTTATTATTCTTTCCTTAAGCCAAGGCTTTTCAAAGATCGAAATCTTATCATCAGAGGAGAAATACAGATGGATAAGTTGGCTTTCGAAAAAAACAAAGTTCAAATATTTGAAAAATATGAAAATTATTATTAAAAGAATTTTTGTTAAAAAAACGCAGTGAATGAAAAGAAAAGTTCCGTGAAAAATATATGCAGATTGTCCGGGTTGTAAATTTCCGTTGAAAAGAAGTCAGATTAATTGTTGAATGTGAAGAAAACTCTTTGCGTGGGAGCAGTGTGGAGAAAGTGCTCAAAATATAGGTAAGTCCAGACGCACTTAAAGGGGATTGGGTAGAGAGAAACTGGCCATTTTTTGATATACTTCCAGGGTCAACTAAAGCAGATGATATCTCGTTCAAGGATTAAATCCAAATGAAACAAAAAAGGCAAAACAGTTAAAGATGTAGGGTTAGGGGGGAGGGTTTATGAGGTACGGGATTGTTTGAATAGCCGCTTTTTGAGTTGGGAGGAAATAAAAAAAGAAGGAAAAGTAACAGGAGGAAGGGTTGGTATGGGGATGAAGTTAAAGTGACAGGGTGGTTGAGGGTGTGGGCGGGCTGTAGGATATATGTTTTGGAGGGTAGGATTAATCTGAAGCGGGATGGGAGTGTAGAGATTGCATTCTAAAAATAGAATTCAAATGAGTGAGCTTCTAACATTTCAGAGGTGACAAGTGAGGCAGCTAAAACGAATTAAATTGTAGTTACCGGTTAGGGTTTCTGGGGGTTAAAAAGGGTTAAAATAGAATTAGTTAAAAGCATGGTAAAATAAATAGAGGTATGAGAGAGAGTGAATGATTAAAATTAAAAATTAAAATTAAAATTTAAAAGGAGCTAGAGAGTAGTTAATTTAAAAAAATTGAAAAACATTATTTTAAAACCAAAATTAAGGGTTATATGAATAATTAGAAGGGACATTAAATGACCAAGGAGAAAGAGGGGGAAATAAATTAATGGGAAAAGAGTTAGTTAAATTAAAGATCAGGTCTGATCTCGTCAGTTATATTGACATTTAGGAGAGGGGAACAATATAAGGGATAAGGATAGATTGTTTAAACAGTTTGTTTCGATTACAAGTAATAGGGGTGGGATTTGGTTGGTTCAATTACAACTTGAGTGCAGTGTCAGTGTTATAATCTATAGTTTAAATAGTGAGTGAGTCGTAACAGGGTGACAATTAACAATTACAGTTAAAATTAAATTAGATATAGAAGGGAAGCTTGCACGGGGTTTCCAAGTAGATTGAAAATATGATTTTAGGGGATGGGGTGAAATTGGTCAAAGATAAGGTAAGGTGGTCAAAAGAGAATATACCGATAGAAAATGTCTCGCGAGTAGTTAGAGGGATTAGGATTATTCAAAATAGGCCGAAATAAGTAGTTATGCAACTAGCCTGAATCAATCAATTAGTTAAAAAAACATTTCTCAAGGGGGGTATGGAGGCTATTAAGGAGATAGGATAGACATGCTAGTAACAATTGAATTTATATAAGTGTTATGGGCCAGGGTTGGATTGAAAAATTAAGCAAACTTACATGTTGATGCTAGTGTGTTAGAGATCTAATAAAAATTACAGGGGGATATAAATGCACCCAATTGGAGGGGGATTCGAAGATCGTAGTTAAAAAGAGGACAAAAAATTAGAGGGGAAGATGTTGCTATTAGGAGGAGTCCAATATAAGGACGATATAGTGGATGTGTGGGAGATAATAAGAAAGTGAGAATAAGAGGCCATGAAGGAGTTTGTGGATAGGTTTACGGAGAGGGGGAAAATGTGATAAATATAAGAGGTTAGGAGTAGAGCAGAAGTAAAAGGATAATATGAGCTATATTGCAGATGAGGTATAAATGTCTAGATATTAGATATGTTAATGATCGGTGGGAAATAGGAGGAATAATGTTAGTTCAATCTACTATACACATATATATATATATATACAATTATAACTATTTATTTTGATCTACATACGTATACGTTTCCTCCTTTCGACAATCGTCAGTGTAAAGATGATTATTCATACCGGTCGGCGGATTGGAACCCCGGAACACGAACCATGTTCTAAACTCACATTCCTCCGCTTTAGCCAACGCGACCATTATCACCAACCAATAAATTAGCGAGTGTTTAAACCTATTAAAGGCAGCCGTTGTTAGAATGTTCAACTGTTAAAGGAACATGCATTAAAGCCACGATAATAGCTGTTCTAATACTACTAACTACAGAGCCTAGCCTAGATTTAGGGGTGCCACATGATTATAAATATTTGTTTTTATCTACAGATGTATACCTTTCATTCTTTTCGGAAATCGTTAATGTAGAGATGATTATTCATACCGGTCGCCGGACTTAAACCCTGGAACATAAGTCAGTTATATATATATATATATATATATATAGTTGTGTGTGCGCGTGTGTGTGCAAATGTAAATGTTTGTGTGTGTGTTCCTATTAAAAGATTAGATTATCGACATAGAAAGTAAATGTGTATTAACATGTACATTTTTCCGGGGCAGAAAATCGAAGTGTTAACAAATCTTTAAGTGCACTCATAAAATGGCTATGATGGCGGAACCCTTATTAAAATCTCAACTGTATCGTATTTTGATGGATTAAAACAATTTGTATAACATTTTTCGGATAAAACATAAAAAAGTGGTCTCGAATATCTACGCCCATCTCAATGTACCGAATCTCAACCTGCCTCCCTAAGTGAGTTATCGGGGAAGAACGCTTGTAAAACCTCTAAATACATATATACGATTGTGATGGAATTTGAACAATATGTATAAGAATTTTCCAATGTTATAGCTTCGTCTGGCTAGATTTTAGGGGCGAAACTTGCGGGAGTAGTAAAATGAAGGAGGTAATATTGTGTCATGAGCATAAGGAAATAGTACATATTTGTGTTCCTCATCAAATCCCGAGCAACGTCGAGTCGTCCTGCTAGTATTTTACAAATGGACCTTTATATATCGAACTATCTATTTTTATGTTAATTTTTTTGGAAAAAATAGTTAAAATTGGATTTTTTATTTTTTTTTACTTAATCAAAACATGGAATAATTTGTCTTGAATTTTATTTCTCAGGAATGAATGAAACTCTTTTAGACAAACGATATATCAATAAATCCTATGTATTTCATGAATGATAAATAAAATGGGAAATCCATTGTTGATTTTTAAAAGTTACTGTTATAAAAACAACACGACAGAGGTAAAGATGTAATGTTTTATATTGAAACAATCTTCTATGAATTCGATTAAAAAATATTTATATATTTTTAATCGAATTCATAGAAGAATTCATAACGAAATATCAAATATTTAATATTTTGACAATTAATTGTAATATGTTTCACCTGCATTTCATATCGTTGTAAAGCTGAGATTATCAGAATATATGCACGGGCAGTGATGCTTTATGTTCTTAAGTGTGTAAAATATATTTATTTGCTCCTCTGCAGGAGTTAGGCACTAGGCCAGTTTTATCTTATCCCACAAGTAAGATGTGACCACAGCTCGGGTCAAGTAAGTGGGGTTTGAAAAGCCAGCGCCCGAGAAAGTGAGCACTCTAGCCATTAAAAATTGCCTGGGAAGCCCCGTCGGCATTCCCTGGTAAGGGCGCCTCGGGCAGTAAGCAATAAACTTACTCCTCCCCAAAGGGTGGACCTCCTAGAACTGCACAGGACAACCCCACAGACAGGTGGAATCAAGTCCCGAATGACAAGACGACACCCGTCTATAGGGTGCAGTATCCCTCGGAACAGATACTACACTTACTTCCCAGCGTGCCAAGTAAGTTTAATATACAGAAAAAAAGCAACAGAAAAACTCACTGTATTTCACAATAGCCTAAAGATAGTAATGTGTAGGTTAAGTTAAGGGATCATATTTTTTAGCAAAAAAGGAAACTCGAATCCATATCTCTGTGGTTAAATAGAAAGGGTTACGCTAGTAAAGACACACAAAACGATAAACACTCAGTGTGAGCAATGGATCTCTTAAAAGAATAGTGGAAACGTGCAGACACAGACGTACACAACAGAGAAATCACTCAGCTAAAGGAAGTGAGAGACAGATGGTCTTCAAGACATTTTATACTTGAGCGATCGTTTTCTACCGTATGCGGATGAAAACTTGTTGTTTATTTGCTGATGATGATACTGTTGATGATGGTTATGATGCTGCTGCTGCTGTTGCTGCTGTGATGATGATGATGAAAATCAATCTCAATTTTGCTTTAATAGCATATTTCATGTTTCCTTGTACCGAATTTATAGAAGCTCCTCCATTTCCTTACTCATTCTTTTTCTTTCATCGAGGCTTTTTTGTGTGTTTACTAAAGCATCCTTTATTCACCAGCTTCATAAATCGAAACACATGCCTTCGTATTATTGACATTGCACCGGATCTCTTTGTTCAGACTTTCTAATTTCTTTTACATTTTCCAGCCCGAATTAAACATGAGTATCTCTTTTATCTTCGAACTCCAACAGTGTTAATGTTCTGACATCTCTCGCGTAGATCAAGTATTCCCCAATTTTAAAGCTCTGCTCTGTGGGCGTTAATATATTATAACCCTTTCTTTGAAACTTGATCACATCTACCCTCTAACGTACGACATTCCAGTGGCAAATGGGCACCCGAATAAAAGAAATAAAATCTTGTTTCGCCGAAGAAATCCTATCCAGCACCAAAGCAACATTCCTCGTTACGCATGTATACACATAATCACTGGAGTTGCAACGGGCGATGTACAGCTCACGTTCTTTGATCATTTCGTTCTGGTTTCAGTCGTCGTATCAATAGGTGCGAATGCCGGCCCTTCACGCACAAGTGATCGAGTTGATGACCACTATTGGATGTTGTGCAATCAAACAGACACTGAAGCGGTTTGAAAATTATGGCGTTTGTTTTTGATGGCTTCAAGTTCAGTCTGAGCTCAATGTTATTCTTTTAACTTGACTGGTTCATATAATAGAACCTACCTACATGACTGCTCACAACATTATTGATTATTATTTTGGAAATGTAAAGTAGGCGGACCTGCTAGGAAAAAATCAATATATTTGTGAACTACGGACTAGGATATGTTCAGTGCAACTGGTGAAAGAATAAACTGTTAATATCTCCACATATATGGTAGACAATTAACTTGTGTTTTATTATTCAGATGGAATTGATCGTATATAATGAATTTTTTAATAAATATGTACTTTTTCGAATTGCATGCATATAATCCTCAAATACTCTTTTAATATGGCGTTAGCAATGTAACAATGTATATCACATTATTTCTATTCTTTATACTATTTATAGTTATTCAAAACAATACGATCCTAATAAAATGTCTATTCAGAATGAAATATGGGTACGGTTACAGAGACGCTATCGATAAAAAACTCCGAAAATACAAAAAAAACAATCTTTGATATTAGATAAAGTGTATTCATACTGTTGGAGTGTAATTATTTTCTGACCTGGGTAAACTATTTCCCAGAAGCGCCTGAAGGAAAATCAACTTTTTTATTCCAACTAATAGGGTCCAAGAAGTAAAAAAGGCCTATCTAAATAAAATATAGGTTTTATTGGACGTAAGCTATCGCATACAAACTCTGAAAATCCGACAAAATATTTAATATATTATATTAGGTCTATTTTGCATGTGCATCTTTTCGAAGGTATCTAATTAAATATCTTATTTTAAAATGGTATTCTTAGTATACGTGTATACAAACGTTGACAATTCTATTTCAAACTAAAGCACTGCAGACAGCCAACATACTATTTTAAACGTAGGCGGGGCAGAGCTGGTACACTACTTTTGTAAAACTAAGCGTAGCAGACGAATGAATAGAAACAGACACAAAATATGAAGATGATTTAGTGCATCATAAGCATTAATATGTGTTTCAATCTCATAATCCCCCACGTAGTCAGGGGGGTGCCAGGTGGTGCAAGGCCCTCTGCAATTACATTTGCACCCCCTGAAATTTGTGATCCAAAAATATTATAAATATAAATACTCTTATATTTCGTAGTCAACTATACTTCTTCATTATGAATCAGAATTTACTTTTGAGTAATATATTTTACAGCAGGGCCGGATTAAGGGGTAAAGGGGCCAAGGGGCTGGGGCCCTATGCAACCCACCAAGAGGGGACCTCCCACCAATTTTTAACATAATTTCCGATTTCAAAAACGCTTATTTGGATTTTATTTTGTTTAAAACTTAATTTTCCATACCTGGTAATAATGATACCATAATAAATATTTACGGATTTTAAACCCACCACGAAGCCAGGGGGTGCCAGCGGGTGCCAGGATGTGCCAGGGGGTGCCAGGGGGCCAAGGCCTTCCTCTTGCAATTACATTTGCACCCCCTGAAATTTGTGATCCAAAAAATATTATAAATATAAATACTCTTATATATCGTAGTCAACTATACTTCTTCATTATGAACCAGTATTTACTTTTGTGTAATACATTTTACAGCAGGGCCGGCTTAAGGGGCCAAGGGGCTAGGGCCCTGGGGCACCCACCAAGAGGGGACCTCCCACCAATTTTTAACATAATTTCCGATTTCAAACACGCTTATTTGGATTTTATTTTGTGTAAAACTTAATTTTCCATTCCTGGTACTAATGATACCATAATAAATATTTACGGTTTTTAAACCCCCAACGTAGCCAGGGGGTGCCAGGGGGCAAGGCCTTCCCTTGTAATTACATTTGCACCCCCTGAAATTTGTGATCCAAAAAATATTATAAATATAAATACTCCTATATTTCGTAGTCAACTATACTTCTTCATTATGAACCAGTATTTACTTTTATGTAATATATTTTACAGCAGGGCGGGATTAAGTGGCCAAGGGGCCCAGGGGTCAAGGGGCCCAGGGGCCAAGAGGCCCAGGGGCCAAGGGGCCAAGGGGCTGGGGCCCTTGGGCACCCACCAAGAGGGGACCTCTAACCAATTTTTAACAAAATTTCCGATTTCAAAAACGCTTATTTGGATTTTATTTTGTTTCAAACTTAATTTTCCATTCCAGGTACTAATGATACCATAATAAATATTTACGGATTTTAAACCCACCACGTAGCTAGGGGTACCAGGCTGTGCCAGGGGGTGTCATGGGGCAAATCCATCCCCTTGCAATTACATTTGCACCCTTTGAAATTTGTGATCCAAAATAGTATAAATATTAATACTCTTATCTTTTATGTAATATATTTTACAGCAGGGCCGGATTAAGGGGCCAAGGGGCCCAGGGGCCAAGGGCCCAGGGGCCAAAGGGCCAGGGCCCTTGGGCACCCACCAAGAGGGGACCTCTCACCAATTTTTAACAAAATTTCCGATTTCAAAAAACGCTTATTTAGATTTTATTTTGTTTAAAACTTAATTTTCCATTCCAGGTACTAATGATACCATAATAAATATTTACGGATTTTAAACCCACAACGTAGCTAGGGGCTGCCAGGGATGCCAGGCTGTGCCAGGGGGTGCCAGGGGGCAAATCCTTCCCCTTGCAATTACATTTGCACCCTTTGAAATTTGTGATCCAAAAATAGTATAAATATTAATACTCTTATATTTCGTAGTCAACTATACTTCTTCATTATGAACCAGTATTTACTTTTGTGTAATATATTTTACAGCACGGTTGGATTAAGGGGCCAAAGGGCTGTGGCCCTGGGCCACATACCAAGAGGGGACCTCCCACGAATTTTTAACATAATTTCCGATTTCAAAAACGCTTATTTGGATTTTATTTTGTTTAAAACTTGATTTTCCATTCCTGGTACTAATGATACCATAACAAATATTTACGGATTTTAACCCCACCCCCACGTAGCAAGGGGATGCCAAGGTGGCAAGGCCTTCCCCTTGCAATTACATTTGCACCCCCTGAAATTTGTGATCCAAAAAATATTATAAATATAAATACTCCTATATTTCGTAGTCAACTATACTTCTTCATTATGAACCAGTATTTACTTTTATGTAATATATTTTACAGCAGGGCCGGATTAAGGGGTAAAGGGGCTGGGGTCCTGGGCCACTCACCAAGAGGGGACCTCCCACCAATTTTTAACATAATTTCCGATTTCAAAAACGCTTATTTGGATTTTATTTTGTTTAAAACTTAATTTTCCATTCCTGGTACTAATGATACCATAATAAATATTTATGGATTTAAAACCCCCCACGTAGCCAGGGGGTGCCAGGGGGGCAAGGACTCTCCTTGCAATTACATTTTCACCCCTGAAATTTGTGATCCAAAAAATATTATAAATATAAATACTCTTATATTTCGTAGTCAACTATACTTCTTCATTATGAACCAGGAAAATTTTTCAAATATTTTACATTTTAGGAGGGGGATCAGTTTACAATGTAAATTCAACGTAGACTGAGCCCCCTTTTGGACCATCTCAATTTTTGTAAAAATCTTTTTCGGTATACAATTATCTATCATCTCGATAGAACATTCCGGGTTTTTGGAAAAATAATTCAAAGATTTAGATTTTAAATTTTAAGCCGGGGGATCAGTTTTCAATGTAAATTCAAAGTAGACTGATCCCCTTTTTTTGACGATCTCAAATTTCTAAAATTCTTTTTCTGCTTACAACTACCCCTCTACTAATGTGTTATCTTTTTGGTACTTGTGCAGTTTACGGACCGGGCTATTTTTTAGATAAGATTTTCAAGTTAAATTCAATTTTTACAATATCTTTTGTCTATTACATTGTTAGGTAAAAGTACAGAATAGTTTACAAAGCCCCCCCCCCCACGCTTCCTAAGTTAAGAATGGCTTTCTAAATAATGTTATTATATCAACTCGGTTCGTAATGAAATTACGAGATTAAATCCATCAGGGTATCTTTTACAATAGCTCTCAAACGAAAACGCTGAAAAAACAAATATACAACAAATCAAACTTACCGTAGTCGATAAAACTGGATTTCCAACATACCTGTGACATTTATTAATGATTATAATCTGTTAAAAGTGCTGTTTTTTATGAATCGATATTTTTATCCCACGGAGACTGGAAGAATAAAATGGCGGCAATTTTCGCAGCCTCGTTTTCGTTGAATTCTTTCGGGGTTGTTTTTTACTGGAACTCATATTCAAAGCGCAATTTTTCAATATTCAACCAAGCAAAAGAACAAAACAAAACTACATTTTAAGCAAAAGGAATAAAATCATTTTCTATTTATTTACATGTCATTGTGCTTTTATTTACATATTATTTTCATTCAACCCTAAAACCCTAACCCGACTTCACAATCTAGTGGGGATGGATGATCTCTTTGCTCTCCCTAACCCTAACCCTAACTCCAGCCCTTACCCTAACTCCAGCCCTAACCCTAACTCCAGCCCTGATCGTTAAAATGTTCGTTTCATAAAATTAAATTTCAAAAATTCAAACAAAAAAAAAACAAAAAAAAAACACCGCTTTGATTATGAGTCCCGGTAAAAAAAACCCACACACCTGACAACAAGAACCCGAAACGAGGCTGGCAAAACAAGACTGTCGACGCCATGTTTTTGCAGTAAAAATCCGTGCCCAGAAAAAAAATGTTTTTCATGTCTAATAAAAAACCATTTATCCTACGTAAAAATACAAATAGCTAACTAGGAAAATCTCCAGTCTCGACGTACACCGCATTTATTTGTTGCATATTCATTTTTTTGACCACGTTCTACTTTTTTTTAACCCGACTCGCGAGTTTGAGGGCTATTGTAAAATATACCCAATCTATTATAACGCATTTAGGTTTATTTGTAAACAAGTAAGCCATTTTAATATTTTGTTAATAATTGAAAAAATATCAATTACTTCGTGTCTGTTCGAAATTTGAAAGGAAATTTGTTTTCCTTGTCATGAAATACATTTCTAATTTATTTTTTGTAACTGTAATTCAGCGTTTTAATCTCGGCGGGAAAGAGGATGTATTGAAAATCGGCCGCTCGTCGAGTCGTTTTTTTCCCTTCAAAATTGGTAAATCACTGTAAGATGAAGTGGTTAATTCGTCGTTCCATAACCAAAATGGCGGACAATAAATCGGCTGTATTTTTCTGATTCTTTTCCGACCTTTCAACGATTAATTTAAAAGAAGTAAACAAATTTAAAAAGTAGTTAATAAACTTACTTTTAGGCAAGATGGCCACCAGAGATAAATAAACTGAATTACATTTACAATAATATAACTAATAAATTAATTTCATGACAAGAAAAACAATTTTGCTTTTCTAAATACATGATTTTCTAATAATTTCAAAGCCAGTTCAAATGACTTTCTATTCGATAGTTTAAATACTTCCAAATGCCTTTCAAATTTTGAACAGAGACGAAGTAATTGATATATTTTTCAATTATTAACAAAATATTAAAATGGCTGACTTATTTACGAAGAAACCTAAATGCATTATGATAGATTTAATCTCGTAATTTAATTACGAACCGGGTTGAAAGAATAACATTATTTAGAAAGCCATTCTTAACATGGAGAAGGGGTGCTTTGTTAACTATTCTGTACTTTCACCTAACAATTTAATAAACAAAAGATATAGTAAAAATTTGGGAATCTTTTACTATAATCAACAGAACGGAAGAACGAAAAATGGGTGAAAAAACAAATGTGCAACAAATAAATGTTAGCAAGGGCAAGACAAGTTACTATTCTACCTAGCTGGATAAGTTTGTTTGTATTTTAACTTATTTTAAAGTTTTTGTTGTTGTTTTAAAACCAAGTGTCGGCTCCAGTGTTTCCCACTAGATCTGGTGATTTTGATTTGAATCTGGCTAGTAAAATTTGGATCTAGCGGCTAGCGATGTGTTTCTTTAAAATCCGGCGATTTCGTTTGCCACATACACACACGCAATTTCAGATTTCAGTAAAACTATTTTCCGTATTCATTTTCTCTTTAGTCATCATGGGATTATTTCTCAAGCTACCTTCCATACATGATATATGCAAATCTGCAGTAGTTTTACATGTCAATAAACATGTTAATGTTCTAAAAATAAAATGGTGATCGCGACTGGACAAAAGGCCACCAAAATAATTCAAACACGGACAAAAGCCCACAAACGTAAATATAAATTAATAAAAAAAAACAATTTTAGGGCATTTATAATGAGAGCGAACAGAACGAAAAATGGGTAAAATAAACCACCAAAAAACAACTTTATTTTAAAGCATATTTTTGTTAAAAAACAAACATGGTGTCGACTGGTGAAAGTCTCAGTGAGAGACGTCGTTTTTCAAGTCAGTGGTACGCCAAATTTGAATGGATCGAGTACAGCATCCAGAAGAATGGTATCTTTTGTCATACATGCAGGAATTTTGGACATTTACGACGGGAGGAAAGTAGAGTCTAGACAGAGTTTGGCTTTCGTGACTGGAGGTAAATTGGACAAACATTGAAAGCTCATAATGACACTGATGTCCACAAAGAAGCGGACAAGGTTCGGATCACCTTAAAAAATGTTCAGAAAGTAGGGAGAGTGGATCAACTCCTGGATCCATGCTACCGAGACAAGAAATTAATCGATGAGCAAAAACAGCATCTCCTGACAGTACTGGACATAGTATTATTCTGTGCAGAGAATTAGATAGCACTGAGAGGTGATGACGAAAGCAAAGAATCACTAAACAGAGGAAACTTTTTGGAGTTACTCTCACTTTTATCTAAGTATGACCCAACTATTCAACAACGCTTGAAGAAACTTCCGAGAAATGCACAAATGTTAAGCCCAGAGATTCAAAATGATTTACTCTTTTCAGCGCAGAAGGTTCTGTTAGAGAAAATCAGGGACCAGGTTCAGGAAGCCGGATATTATGTGGTTTTAACTGATGAGGTTAAGGACATCTCTAACAAAGAATTACTTGGTGTTTCATTACGGTTTCTGCACGGAGGAAAAATCCATGAACGGGCCATTGGTTTCATGGGGCTGTATGACTTATCTGCTGCCAGTATTTCGGAACAGCTGCAAGGTATGCTGCGGTTTATGAACTTGGAGAAGGAGATGTGTGTTGGGCAAGGATACGATGGTGCAAGTGTGATATCAGGTGAACGTGGTGGTGTCCAAGCGCTGATGAAAAGGGCTGGGTGTACAAATGCCCAGTATGTGCACTGTGCATCTCATAAACTGAATTTAGTTCTCGCATCTGTCACTGAGATTGATCCTGCCATTAAGACATTCTTCGAGACCATTGATTTAGTGTACACTTTCATGACAGGTACAAAACGTCATTCCCGATACCTGGAAATCCAGAAGATGTTGTATCCGAAAGACCCACAATTGGAACTGACCCATTCATCTACAACCAGGTGGTCTTCCAGATCCTTAGAGGTTGAAAAGTTCTTGCGCCGTTTTGATGTAATTTTGGACACTCTTGCATCCTTTCAAAATGATCCTGCTGCTGAAACAAAACTTTCTGCTATTGCTCTACTGAAAGCAATTGAGACAAAGAAGTTCTTAGTTCTCCTAATCTTTTTTTGAAGATTATATGATTATACAGATTTTGTGACCAAAGGTCTGCAAAAGAAACAAACAAATGCGGAGACAGCTATTAGCTTGGTGGAAACACTACTTGAACACGCAGAATCATTCGATACAGAGAAGGTGGTGAAGTATGCATTGGAGCTTGCCACAAAGTACGATATCACGGATATTGATACTCGGCCATCTGGAATGGCACGAAAATTATCCGGAAAATTAGATGGCACATTAGTGACTGGTTCCGTTGGCCATAACTGTGGTGGTACAATGGAAGATTTTGATTTGGTACTCCGACAGTTGATGGGGCATATTAGAGGAGAACTCCGTGCTCGATTTGGAAATGCTCAATGTGCAGTGATAGAAGCTGCTGCAGTGTGTAACACGTCATCAGAATCATTCATCGATAGTGAGACGCTGAAACAGCTAGGTCCACTGTTTGGGGCTTTGGTAAAGGAGAGTGAGATGGAAATATTCAAGAACTACATTCAGCAACGTCTCCCTACCGAAGATCTTGGACTTTCAGAATTATTCGAACAATGTGACAGGGATATTTTTCCATCGGTGCATAGAGTATTGCAATTGCTCCTTACCATCCCACATACCTCAGTAACCGTTGAAAGACTATTCTCTTCAGTGAAGTGCATCAAAACAAAAATGCGATCTTTGATGTCAACAGAGAGACTGCCCTCACTCTGTCGCATATCATTTGAAAAAGATTTGCTGAGAAACATTGACAGAGAGCGCATCCTTGCGCAATGCAATAACTGTACAAATAGGAGATTATAATAGAATTCTGTATAGCTAGCAAGTAGCTACATTATTTTACGAACTTTATGTTATTATTACTGTGGTTATTATGCTTTATGTGCTTTACTATGCTTATGTTATTATTTACGTGTACCTACCGAAATACACAACAATGTATTTAGATTATATAAAAGAAACTTAAATTTTTTTACTACTTATTTATATATCAGTACACACACACTGAACCAAAACGTAACTCATATTAGAATATCAATATTAGTTTTGCCCCTCCTAAAAATGCCTCCCCCCCCCTAAGTTAGAAGTCTGGCGACGTGCCTGCTCATAATTAGTAACCAATAGTGTGAAAAAGCCACACAAACAACGCGTCCATAACGAACATCGGCCTAAACAAAAATATACTTAAAAAACTATGTGAACCGTTTATACTTACGTCTGCAGACTAAAACAAATTCGTTCTGTCCGGCGATCTTTCGTGATAAAGCGGACACAAAATAAAACGCCCACGAAAACCAGTCAGCCAGAAGCAGTGGCAGAGACCTGTCAAAAGAGAGGGTTTTCCACAACTGAGGGTAAGGAAGAATTAAAACTGTTATCACTTCTTATTCATTGCCGCACGTATTCACACATTGCAAAAAGAAACCACACTCACATACAAACAAAAGAAGGGAAGCATATATACACACACGTTTTACACGAACTAATACCTCTTCTAAAATTCACGGACCGAGAAAAAGATTTATGTATCTAAACACAAACAGAACAATTCCTATCTTGTAAATTTTACATATATATATATATATATATATATATATATATATATATATATATATATATACTAGAAGAGCTACCCTGTGATGCCCGAGAGCATAATCAAAAAGCAATATTTGTATACTCAATTGTTTGGCAGATTTAGTTATCATTATGATCACTGTTCTTACATCACTTACTTTTAATATCTTAAAAACTCTTATCACCTTATATTTTCAACAGTGGATGTAGTTCACACATGAAAAAGTAGAGTACAATCTCATAGCTCAATAGTAAGATTAGTATAGCTTGTTCTATTCACAGGTGGATAATTTTTCATACATAACAATATATATATATATATATATATATATATATATATATATATATATACTAGCTTTGAACAAAAAAAAATCAAAATGGCGGATTTGTTTGATCGCACACATGTGAGTGTTTGCTCTAAAAAAATTGTTTGTTTTTTTTTGTTTATTTTAACCTTAAAATAAAACTGATGTATGATGTGGGTGTTTTTCAAGACACTCTAATCTAAGAACTCTTTTATTATTTGTGAACTTTTTCTGATGATTTTGTAGTGTTGCAGAGACGATATTGACATACAAATGTTTTTTGGCACAAAACAAATGAAACGGACCGTTAAATATATCTCACAGAAATTTGTAATTTTTGGAAATGTGAAAAAAATAAAAATAAAAATAATAAAACAAACACTTGTTATTGGAATATTATAAAAAACTGTTCTATATTTTGCTATGTTTTCAATAATTGACAAACATTGAGCTGAATCTTCAAAGGAGACTACAAAGTAAAAGGATCTGATGATATATGATAGTACATATATTGTCTTTAATAATTATTACTGCTCCTCGAATTAAGCTGATTATCCGTCCTTTTTTATCTCCCTAAACTATGTTCACCAAGGAGCAAATAACATTCTCACCAAAGAATATAGCTATTCCAAGCCATGAATCATACACAAAATACATGATACAGGCAGTTAACTCTTTCATCAAAAGAGTACGTTGGAAGGTAATCCATCACCACACTTCCCATGAGGGTGAACAGAGAATCGATCAACCGGATATACGCACAGTAGACCCTCCTGAATATGATATGCCATCAGAGGTTTCCGGAAAGACGTACATCAAATTTTATAACATCAAGACGCGTAAATGCCCATCAGCACTGAACATTCTGGAGAATTTTTAGCAAAACATGTTTAACATGATAGGAGACTTGAAGTTTAAAAGGAGATGTAAATACTCCAACACTACAATTAATAAAATAAACCAACCATTTAGAAAAATAAATAATAACCCTAACCTAATAGTACCTGTAGACAAAACAATGAACTTATATAGCATGAACTTTGAAACATATAATAATTTGATTATGAAGAAACTACTGAAAAACTATAAAATAGCCAATGTAAATGACCTCAGCGATATCAATTCTACGGCATTGGAAATATGTTCTAAGATCAATATAGATAACAACATAGAAATATATACTCCTAAATGCCCTAGATTTACATTAAAGGACCATAAAGACGATTTTAATAATAACCTCATCATCAGATAGATCTCTCCATGTATATCGAACATAGGGGCAATTAGTAAAAAATATTGGATAGAATTAAATTCAAGATAACTCACAATTTATGGACATCGTCAGACAAAGTCATCAATTGGTTTACAAAACTCCCCCAAAGGAGTAACGGGAAGTTTATCATGTTTGACATTGATGGATATTACCCATCAATATCCCCTACACTTCTGGACAAAGCCCTTGATATGACTAGAATATAAACGAATATAACTAGACTAGAGATCGATATTATAAAACTAGCTAGAAGAACTTTGATTCTGTATAATAACAAACTATGGACAAGGAAAAATAGAGAGAATAACTTCGACATTACTATGGGGTCACCGGACTCTGCACAGGTAACTGATTTGGTCGGCCTTTACATTTTGAAGGAGCTCCATAAAAAATGACCACTACTTAGGGGCGGCTTATACAAAGATGACGCTCTATTCCTCGTCAACTGTGGCAATAGAAGGTTAGAGAATACTAAGAAGGATATACACAATTTCTTTAAAAATTTGGACCTTAAGGTAACAATAGACTTGAACCATAAGATAGATAACTTCCTAGACATCTGCTCAGACCTAAACAATAGAACATATGAACCATATCATAAACCAAACCAAACTCTCTTGTATGTAGATTCTAATTCTAATCACCCGAGACCCATTAAGAAAGCCATAATCACTAGTATCTCTAAGAGAATATCAAAACTATCATCTAACGAATCACTATTCAATAAAAAATAAAGATTACTATGATGAAGCATTAGCCAGATCTGGATACAATGAGAACATAAGCTACATAAAGATAAGCCCGTTGGAGAATAATGTAAATCCCGGGACTCATAGAAATACACCTCACATAATATCATATAACATGGCTATGGGGAATCCCATAAAAATCAATAGGAGAATAAATACTAATAATACGCAGATTAGTGCACCTAATACTAAACTTAACACTAGAGGATCAACAAATCTACCATTCGTAGTAAAAAACACTGGGAAGAAAAACAGACGTATAAATTCACTATGGTTCAATCCCCCCTTATGGATTAAATGTCCTTACTAACATACCTAAACAATTTTACCAAATTATCGAGAGAAATTGTCCTAGAGATAGTAGACTAGGCAAACTTATAAATAAGAATACAGTTAAGCTATCTTTTTAAACTTCGATAAACTTCACATCTACTATAGTAAGTTCAAATAACACGAAAATCAAAAAGAATAGTAACTTAGATACCAGCACAGTTCTGAATCAGAATAATAACTCCAAATGTAACTGTAGAAACATTAGCGACTGCCCTTTAGAGGGGAATTGTTTAACCTCACATATAGTGTATAAGTGTAACGTTATAAAAGAAAACAGAATTAAAACATACATTGGTTCGACGGGCTGTAGTTTTAAGGACAGATATCGAAACCATATACACTCTTTTAAAGAATCTAATACAACTTCAAAAAAGATTCCTACGACTTTAGCTAAGCATGTAAGAGAACTAAATAGCAAAAACATACAATACAACCTAAAATAGTCTATACTAGGTAGAGCAGGGAAATATAGACCAAACAAATCTAAGAGATGCAACCTCTGTATTCTAGAATCCTACAATATAGTTATGTCTAAAGTTAATTTATAAAATAAAAGACATGAGGTGATTCTAAACTCCCTGCATATAACCGCATACCTCCTATTCCGCTACAGACTCATATAAAATACCTGTGCTGGTAACCCTTTTCATCAACAAGAGTATGTAAGTAACTAATGTATAGGAACAACATAAGAATTTCTTGACAATACAAAAACATAAACATAATACTAGATAACTGAGTACTAATACATCAATATAAAACATTTAGAAATAGAGCACATCACTTATAATCTAAAATAACCGAAGTAATTAAAATTATATCTGACTTATAATAAAACTAGTAAGAAGGCTAGATTATGAGAACATCAATAAGTAATTGAAATAGTTTTTTTATCTTGTTTTTTTCGATGTGTATTAATTAGGTGAGAAATGGTTAATAGTAAGTAAGATATCCCTTTGGTTAGGAGTATACACTAATAACACTAGTATCATCTAAAATATTATGCGAAATAAATGTCCAATAGATAAATGAAGAAATAAAATAAATAAATGAATAGATAAATAAATAATGTGTGTATATATGTGTATATATAATGTGTATGCATATGTATGTTTGTTTATTCGGATATGTACTTATATACTGTGTGTATGTATGTGTGCATATATATGTATGTCGGAGGTTTGGATGTTAAGCATAATAGTTCCGATTCACTTATATTGAAACCTTAAGCAATGGAAAGGTACAAACATATTATAACTGAACTTCGATGTTAAGTTTCCGTTTATAGGAAACGATTTTGATATCATATTACTTAACACAAATATTAAGAGGCTTGTAATTTGTTGAAATACAATCATTTCTGTAGTGGTTGTTTGTGGAGTTTTTGTAGATGTTGATTGTACGTTTTTATTTGCGTTCGGATCTCTTACTGTATGTATGCAGGTAGGCATGTTGATAGATAAGTGTAAGAGTAGGTACAACCTAATATTAGATTTTAAAAAAAGCTTCATCGTAGAAAATAAACAGGAATTATCTAATTCCTATTTTAGTCACGTTAATTGTTTAGAGTGAATTGTTTTTTTTACATTATTTTTAGCCTATTTGCATTTATTTTTTTAGTTTTAGAAGTAAAAGAAATACTTGTTTTTTTATCGTACACATTATACAGAAGAAATATTTCGTATGTGTGTGAGCGTATGTGTAGGTGTATACATGCATTCCTAATAAGATGTCCGAGTTCGACACAGATTTTGAAAGGGAGAAATAATAATCTGAAGAAGGTAGAACATAATATCTGCAAAAAATAGTACTTCAAATATTCCAAATAATGCAAATTATCAATCCTTATCTAAGAAAATTCCAAAAGTGTTGTACATTTGTTTAAATAATTTTTAGTATGAACCTTTGGATGTCGTTTTCGGGTATATCGAGATTATTGCATTATATTTATTATATATTTGGAAAACGTATGAATACACCTGGTCTCCTGCCAAATAATGGGTTTAATAGCAGGATATACTAGAGGCTTGGCACAAAGTGTAGTATCTTGTGTGTATTAAAAGAAGTAAGGTACGAGTACGTGTTTCCTGTCTTAACATAGCGCACGCCGTTCCTTACCCTGTCGGGTAAGTTAGGCTCTTAGCTATTACAGTAAATGAGTCTCGTCTCCTGGTAAAAGAGCGCCTCCAAGATGCACACTCCCCACTTTAATTATTAGACCTCGGACTCTCCCAAATGGTACTTATTTTGGAAGGATATTACTCTGGTGTACAAAAAATGCCTTAGCATCCCCGTGGGCATTCCCCAATAGGAGCGCTTCAGACGATTACGAACTAACTCCTTCACAGAGTGAAGGTAACGCCTGGGAAGTTTGACATCTTAGGACTAAATGGAACTATAGCTCAGACCGACAGCAACAAAGGCACCGTCAGACTGATAGTTGAGGACGTATCGTCAACTGATACGAACAGCAAGCTTAATAATTGAACTTCTTTATGATGGAGACTTCCAATATTTGTATTCTTTCCTGTCTTTATCTTCGACTGTTAATACACATACAGAGAAAGAGAGATAGATAGAGCCATAGAGATAGAACGATAGAGAGAGGGTGAGACAAACAAAAAATAAGAGTGGTCGAAAGAAAATAAAACCAAGAGTGGTCGAAAGAGAGAGATAGTTAACTTTGTGAGTTTATTGCAAAGTATGGCTAATTAGACTAATCAAAATGGAAGTGTTCACAACATAACAAAATTCTAGCTCTTGCACTATTTTAGAGTGTATTTCGTGCGCTATATAAGAAAAAAACATTACGGAAAAAGCGTTTATTAACTTAACTTTAGTATAATTATTTATCATCAGAATTTTGTAAACTATCAGTTTCTCTTTGTAATAATTTAAAATTAGTTTCATGCGAAAATTAAATGACGATAAACGTCTTACAGCCTCGGAGCACCCTTTCAGTTGGTTGGCCTGGTAGGGTTCTGTAGATGCTTACGTTTGTAGCTCTCGAACGAATAGTGTTGCCAACGTTTTCCTTTCTACAGTAGATTTACTCTTAGAAAAAAGTAGAATGTGCAGGTCTGGTACAAGTTATTTACGGCCGGTCGTTCCTGTCGCCAATTTCATCTAAGATCTCATGTGGTATTGATTTACATTAGGTACGAGTTAACTGACCGAAACAGCAGGTGGGTCGCAAAAAGACCAGTGTTTTAGCAATGCAACAGACGACCTAATCTAATTAGGTGCATTTCACTTTTACACCGACCAGACAAGTTCGCCAATGGACGCCATTTTGTACTGAACTTTACCGTTAATTAACCGCCGAAGAAACTATCTACATTTTGTTTTTATTAAGTGACTTAAATTTTGACATGTATCAAACCGAAATAAATACATACGATACACGTCGGAGAACGGGTAACATGAATTCCCCTAATAGAACAGTTTTCCACCACTTTTACTTCACTTTACGAAGAGTAAAATAAAGATATAATGATACCAAACATCATGTCTAGAATACTTGTTCAGATTTGGCCTTAATTCATGACATGATTTTGTTTCTAGAAAATGTCAAATATTATATGTTTTAACTTATCGGGTCTTAAGAAGAAATTGAAAGTCAAGGTATCGTACTTAATTGGTCTCTAATGAGTATAGATCACATTTTAGGCGAATTTGGAATATTTTGAATTTTCAAATGGGGGTCTATTTCCATGTAATTCTCCCTAAACCCTTTAAAATACTCCGAAGAAACTGCAGTTCAGTCAATATTTTTCAATTGATGTCTTATCAATATTATTTAAATTTCACAAAAATAGCAAGTATCTGAATTTTCACAAAGGGGTTCAACCTTATCCTTGCTCACTTTTTAATAAATTGATTCAACTAAATATAGTCCACATGACCAAACCTTACGTCAAGAAGATGTATTTCAAAATTAATAATGATCGATTAATAAATGTAGTAGTAAATACTATATAGAGACTTTTATATACATATATACGTACCTAATTTTATATAAATAGAGATATGTAAAATTACACTGTTAGTGAGTTTACATGAATACACATATTCCACTATTATGCAACTATAAGACGATATATCTTCAGAGAAAAAATAAGCTATTATAGAATTGGTTCTATAGCTAACCTACGTTCAGTGTGAAGGTCATCGAAAGTTCAAATATAAAGTAACATGATACATTTCTTATGAAGGTTGATCTCTTTAAAAAAGCGTGACCCTAAAATAGGGCATCCCTAGTAATTTTATATCGGCGATGAAGCAAGCAATTATGGACTATATTAATTGACTTAGCTATTTCCTCGTCTCAAATGGAATACAAATTTGTGGCTATATCCTGTCTGATAAAATAATTATTTCTCAGTCTTTTCAAGCTTCTTAACCTTCCTCTTTTTTTCTATTTCTAGTCCTTTTTTTTTCCTTTTTCTTTATCTTTCTTCATCGCTGTCCTTCTTTTATTCTGGTTCTTAAACTACATCTTGATGTATTTTATTTCTGATTCTTTTCGTTCATTTTCTACGTATTCTTCTTTCTTCCTACTTTTTATTTCTTCTCACTATTTTAAATTCTAAGGCCATGGAATACACGGCCTTCGTGCACTCTCCTTTTAATAGTTTGTGATAACTTTAACATTGTGCGTACATTTTTACATCAATTGTAATACTAAACCTGAGACAACCAATGTTTACTTAAGGCGTTTTCCTATATATTTTAATTACACAAAATAAATGCCAATTATCCTATAGTTTTGTGAGTGGGGTTATGCTTGAAAGAAATTATATGCTGAATTAAAAAAATTAGCATTAAGTTGCAATTAACTTTTCAATACTATTAGTCTGAGTAAGGATTAAAGTTGAAAGTAAATGCACGCAAGCTTATTTCCGCTCAGCAAAGCAAAATACATTAAAGGCGTTTAATTTGTGATTTTGTGCTTTTCAAAACAGCACCTGTCATTGTGACTAACTTGCTGAAGATGAGGTAAATAAATAGATTCTATTATAATCCAAAAGTTATTATTACAATTATAATTTATAACTGACTTTTCTTAGTTATCCCTTCCTATATAATGTTTATCTCTATAATTTACCATCTTAATTTGATATAAGCTATTCTAGAACAGCTGCAACGTTGTGAAAATGAGTCAGATGAGAAAACAGTCGGAAACATATAACGCATCTGTTACAAAGTTTATATATATCACTTTCATCCTCTCTCACTGTGTGTAATTTTATTTCAAGCTCTTATTTTAGTACTCTCCCTTTCTTCAATTATTATCTCTATTTATTAACAATCAAAGGTAACGAAACAAACTAATACACTCAATTGTAATAGTCCATTATAAACAACACGAACTATCACCACAATTAGTAATACAATTCAACCCGTAAAAAAAGAATCTCAATAAAAAAGTGAAAAAGAGAGAGAATCAGTTATAGCGAGAAAAGAGAGGCTAGTTTTCGATGTTGTTTTGGAATTTAAAATTTTTTATTGCGTTTGCGGACTAATTTTTTTACCTGAATCAAATAATCTAAGCCGAGCTCAATGGGTGACCCAACCGGTTAAATTTTCATAAATGTATTAAACCACAGCTGTGTTATTACGTATCAATGAATTTCCATATTTGTTAGGACTTGCATGACATAATTAATATATAGGTACGCATTCGTTCTAATGAATTTTATCTAGCACAAAACATGATTCTAATAGTCATTCCCCTAGTATGAAAGGCATACAAATGAGCATTAGTTTTTGTATGAATCTATTTGATATGTCAATATTTTATTATTCTTGTACAGCAGCATTATTATGACAAAATGCTTTTAGTTTTAAGTGTAAACTGGTTTCCCAAATGCGTATAATTACCAAAAGGTGACTTCAGTGTCATCTATAAATCTTATATCGAGTAGATAAAAGATTGGTTAATTTGACCCCGTGATAAAAATTACCTAGCCAGAATAAACTTATAAATACAAAAATGCGCCCATATTTAAGTGTAATAACGAATATGATTAACGTTTGAATAAGCGTTGCCACATTCTACATGAGTTTAAGCTATCTGCACAAGATAGTTGTTATATAACGAGTCACGACTTACAAACGTAAAAGGCTATTCAAGGATTAGGGTTAATAAGATTATCCGTTGGATAATGAACAATGATATGAGAGGATTGGAAACGATGAATGAAATATACAATATTTTATTGCTTAAGAGAACTGATCGACAGGTATTTGTTGATATTTGACTTTAAGACGGTCATGTTTTAGTCAGTAGGGAACCAGTCATGTGGCAAGGTGTTCGTCATATATGACGTTCTTGTAAAGAAACCGTTCATGGAAAATCCGTTTGGCTTTAGATATACAGAAGAAGAAAGGAACGTTCTTTGAAGTTGGGGTAGTAAGACGAATTCTTACAGTAAATCTTTTATGTGAGGAACAAAAGATTACAGCTCAGTCGAAAACCATCCATGCATATAACGATTGAGTAGCGAAAGATGAGCAAAGTTCTTTCGGTGATAAAGGTGATGCAGGGGAGAGAAGAAAGTATCTTCCACTAGATTGCGAATTTGATTTTGTACTCTCTAAAGGTGAGAAAGAGTTCTTTGAACGGCACCCCAAGATGTGGCAGCAGTATTATATCTTAAGACGTATATTACCCTTATACAGGTAAAAGATTGCATCAGGAGTTTGTGGAGCGGTAGAGTGATCTAACCATTTTTACCAGCAACCTTAGAAACGGATGTTTCGAAGCAAACATCCGAAAAAGCAGAATACAATAAATACACCCTACAGCGCCTTTTACGAATCAAGCGGCAGCAAGACCATCACAGATAAAACAATCATTTTCACGTGGATTGCTTTTCCAGTTGTATAATTAGTATATTCCACATTGCTTAATGTGTATTTAATGATCTTAGCTGAAGTGAGCGAATAGCTGTTAACATAAGAGGCGAATGTTTGTCAGGATAATTATAATACTATTCTAATTCGAATGAATAAAATCGGTCAATATCCCAGTCGTCTAAAAGAATTCGCTCGTTAGCATATTTACTTATGTCCTTACTAAACATTTATCGGTGGACATTTTGATCAATGGGAAGCGGTTCTCTTCGGCAATGACTCTCAACATGTTTTAATACCGATCAACTCTTTATCGTCTTCTTCAATCAAAATACATTCGCGTTAGAAGGCGAACGAGCCAATTGCTCAAGTATGTATATTATTTGTTGATTATGATTATCCGAACGAGGTTTTTGCGTACGAGTGGTTTATAACATGGGAGGACGCAGTCGGTGAACAGCGACACGACGTTTATTAATGCGCGCTTCGCCATTGCTTCCTTGCAAATAAATACATTATTCTGGGTCAACCAGTGCGCAATTTGCAGGAAGCGATCAACTTTGTATAAGTGCAAGATTAATAAAGAAATGAGACGAAGTCATATATTGTTTCTATATTTCCTTGTCTCGTTTTCTCAGTAGACACGAACACATATTTGAATATAAAATGTATAACATATGTATATACTACTACTGCAACTACTATTTATAATAATAATAATAATAATAATAATAATAATAATAATAATAATAATAATAATAATAATAATATGATATTCAAGTATTGATCTGTTTAATTAAATTGCATGATTACCTAATGTTTGTAAAGTAAACCATTTTTCGTTAAGATTAAAACAACGTGTTCATGTTGGTAAAGCTTTAAAAATGTTTCTCATACTCAACCCAAAATGATAAGTTTTCTGTTGAACTCATTTAACTTGTCAACTGGGATATTAGTGAATCATGTAACGCGTAAACATACTAGACGACAGGAAATTATTTTTGTATACGCTAATATTTTCCAGCAGACACTATAGTATAATTTCTTTAAATAAATCGCACAGATGACGCACTGATTCCCACGACTGGATCATACTTTGATTGTTTCACTCATTACATCAACTAATTATTTTCATTTCCAAAACGTCACATTATATAAAACCTTACAGTTAATTATTTGTTACAAATGGAGTAACATTTATCCATCAACCCTTCCATAAACTTTGGCTTTTTGGCTAAGATTAGCGTGCAGTATCTGTTCCGATAGATGTTACACTCTTTAGACCTGTACCGTCTCCGCCTTCCGGCCTTGATTTCGCCGGTCTGATGTATTGTCCTGTGCAGTTCTACGAGGTCTACCCTCCCAAGCTTCGTTTTCTCACCCTTTGAGAAAGGGGTCAGTTGGTTGCTAATCGCCTGAGGCGCTCTTACTGGGGAAGGCCGACGGGCTGCCCAGGAATGTTTTGTAGGCCAAAGCTTTATTTTGTTACTTTTCAAAATTGAATTAACGTTGATTTTTTTAAACTTTTCGATTCGTTATTAAGTATATTATCTGTTATGCTATACTTAGTCTTTTCTCGGTACTCTTGAGGTTTTAGGACCGTGCTGAAATAACGTGTTTATTTAGAAACCCATTATAAATTTAAAAAACAAACAATAGTAAACACTTAGTTTATGATGTGTTTCTTACAAAACAAAATATACCATCCTTTTGGGAGCAAACCGTTTCAATATACCCCAAAGATATATAGAATTCATAGAATATTAATATATGGTACGAAGTTAAAATCTAGTGTTTATTTTGGGAGGATATTTTTTTCCTATCTAGCAAATTATATATAAACGTTGATTTTTTTTACTATTCAGGTAAAGTTAACAAAAAATCAACGTTAATTTTATTTTAAAAAGTAACAAAATAAAAATAAACCAAACAAGAAAAAATATTGTATTCGGAGGGGATAAAATGTCAATTCGATGCTTATTTTTGATAATGAAGACGATTCTCTATATTTAAGTGATTGCGATTGGTTGGTTAATATGAGTCACGTTAGAAAGATCCTGGCGGCCAGTGGAGTCTAGTGGCGGTATGTGGCGGCGTCAAAATGTTCTGCCGCGCCCCATTTTTATTACTAACCCTAGGTCCGGGTGATAAAACGAAAAATACATTTTCAAAAATGTATGTATTGCATTATCCATCTTTCGCGGAAAAAAAAACACAACAATTATTTTAGAATGCAGATTGGGGGATCAGTTTTGCATTTTTGTTTCAGTCATCAATTGGATGAATTAATTCGGGATCCTTAGCCATCTGAAAGGCATTTAGAATCATTTAAACTGTTGAAGAGATATAACTTTAAACTGGCATGAGGGTATGCTAAGTATTTTGATTTAAAATAAATCCTCATGTAGTAAATTATTGTAAGTTTTGTAAGTTTTGTAGGTCGAAAAATATAGTCGCCATCTTTATAAACAATCGAGACGAAACTAAGGATACGTAGCACGTAAATTTATAAAGGAAAGTGAACAATCTTACATCTCTTTACAAAGTGGTTAATACGCCAATACGTGTTCCACAAATATGTAAGCTTGTATATTAAATAAAATAAAGAAAAACAATTGAAACATTTCGTCAAACTGACGAAGAAATGAATAAAATGTTTGTTGTTTTACACTTACAAATATATTTTAATAAAATGTTTTTAGCTGCTTACAAAAAGATTTGATGATTTAATTCGTGATCCGTAGAAATCTGAAAGGAATTTAGAAGCATTTAAACTGTTAAAAAGAAATAACTTTACACTGGCATTAGGGTCTCCTAAGAATTTATAATAAGCATCTTCATTTATAACAAAACAAAATTGGTTATTTTAATATATTACAAATTCACATTTTTAACAAATTAAACATAGTAATGACGTATCCATTACAGAAGTACGACGACTCAGAGTCGAATCTTTTTCATGGGGGCTATATAGTAAGATGAGTATATTAGTCCGATTAATACAAATTCGTAAGTGACTTTGAATAGCTTAAACTCCTATTTCGGTGCGAATGTTTGTGATTTACGGAAATGATCGAGCTGTCGCCGAACAGTCAATTAGCTTATAATTAGTATCGACATTACGTGAGACAACTTTTTCATCTTACCCCTGACGCAAGGTTAGCACACTACCTCTTGTCTTAAGAATGGGTTTAATCGTTTTGTTTGCTCATTTCCCAGTGTCGGCGTAAATTTATTTATTGTTTATTTATGTATTATTTAGATGTTAAGATGTTCTTCTTATAAAATAGCAAAAATAGCCTCCCTACGGTCGTCTACTTTTGCTAGGCTGCCGCGTCAGAAATGAGCGCTCACCCGTAAATCGATGGCGCCCCAGTCATAATTATTGGATGGTTAGACATTGATTTTCTTTGTTTCGGACCAAAAATATTTTTAGTTAGAAGAGAAAAAAATGATTTCACCCATGCCAACTATAGATTACAAAATTACATAGTTTTAGCTATGTATTTTTGTAAGTAACAAAAAAATGTTCACCCTAACAAATTTTTCTTCCCACTCGCCCACCCAAAGAAATATTTTTAGTAAAAAAATTACCCCCCCCCACCAAAAAAAATTACCCTCCCCCACCCAAAGAAGTATTTTAGTTAAGAAAAGGAAACAAAAAATACTCCCCCACTCATGTTTAAATATGCTTTTGCATATTTAAACATGCGTCATATGAAATAACCAATTTTGTTATTATTCCAAAATGGTCACCCATTTTGACATGGCCGGGATATGCCTTCTTAACTTCAATTTACATCAAAACACTTTTGTCTTAACTTAATGAAAATAAAGAATAATAATGTGAAAAAATCCTTTCACAATGACGTCATTTCCGGAAGAATCAGTCGACAATTTTAAATCATTAATGTACGTGAACCCCCCACCCAATCTCACAATTACCTAATTTCCGGAGGGATGAGTCAGCAGTTTTGAAAATGAACAGAATTTGCTAAAAAAAGTATAATTTATTTTATAAATATTATTTACTTCGAATTTGAATGAATTACGTTTTTTTGTAAATAATTATTAATTTATTTAAATAATTAAAAAAAAAGGGAAAAAGGCATTTGTTCATTATATAGCCTCGTTTTAAGATCATTCGTTGTCGGTAAGTTAAAAAAATGAAAAAAACATTTCTTTAGCGATAAGTATTTAAATCAAACAGCTCTTAGTATCTTTCTTATGTTTGCTCAGTCGATAGAGTTTCAGACAAAATCATCCACTTTGTCTTAAGACGTCGAGGTTGCGAGTTCGAACTCGACGTCAAATTTATTCATTGTTTATATAGTTGTTAAGATGTGCCCCATTGTATTTCTTACGTTTACAAAGATTCTCACTGACCAAAAAAGTGAAGTAAATAGTAATTAAGGCCCTAACTACCGCAAATAACCGTGCGATATCGCAACAACCGCCTACAATTGATTACTTGTTGGCAACGACTATTGACCTGCCCTGGTATTTGTGTGGAAATAAGCCGCACCAAATTCCAAGCATTCTCCGCACTCTTCCAGTGGAGGTCTGGTAAGAGCTGCCTCTCCTCGGTCTTTCCATCGTCCTTGATCCTCTGCCACTATGATGTGTAGTGTCAGCTGAGGCCGGTACCATTTATTTGGGGGAGAGCAGCTTTATTGCAGTTTCTGTTCAATGGTGCATGCGGTGGTTTTCTTCCTGTGGTTTTGTTTTCATCCTGTTGTAACTTCAATGTGACTGGTTACCATTCGTAGCTTATGCGGGTTGGATTTTTTTAAAGATTGCAGCTGTTCTAATCATTGCAGTCGTGTGTATGGTCTCAGTGATTCATTTGCTTCAAATGTATCCCAGTCTTTTCTCCAGTTGTTTGAGACTGTTCCTAGTGCTCATACGATTATTGGTGATATATTGACTTTCTTAATGCTCCATATTCTTTACATTTTTCTGGCAAGTACCGTGTATTTGCTTTGTTTTTCCGTCTCCTTGATCTTTACTCTGTTGTCTGCTAAAACGGTGAAGTCTACGATTTGGCAAAGTTTTTCACTCTTATTGATTATTATAACATCCAATCTCCTTGCTTGTATGAGTTTATATGTTTGTACATCCATATCCCAGAGTAGTTTGTGTTTTTCATTTACCAGTTTCTGGTTTATGTTTGTACCATTTGTCTACGAATTTGAAATTCAATCGTTTGCACAGTTTCCATTGCACCGCTTTCCCCACGCAGTCATGTCTGTTTTTGTATTCTTGTTGGGCTCGTTTGCTGCAGTCACTTATTATATGATATACTGTTTAATCTATTTGCCCACACAATCTGCATTTACTGTTTTCCTTGGCTTTATCTGTTTTAGCTTTAATGTAGTTTGTCTTAATATCATTATGTGCCACCGTCAGTAAATAGTCCGTTTCTCTGTTCAGGTTTTCTTTTTCTCAGCCATGCCCATCTATTTTCGTTAGTTTCATCTATTGCCAGTTTTATAAAGCGTCCATGTAGTTGATTCTTTCTCACTCTCATTTTCTTGCCCTTTTGTTTCTGGTTTCAGTGCTTCCCGAGTTGTTCGTTGGGACGGTGTCTCTTGATGCTGTGATTAGCCTTTCCGTGGTTTGGGTTATGTATTTCTCCAGCTCATTTTTGTGTGTCTTCCACACACTCTTCTATACTTACCAGCTCTTTTCCCTCTTTGTTGTTTTCATGTAGATTCTGCCCGTATCGTATTTTTGGTGCAGTGCGTTGTGCATGGTCATTAATTTTCTAGTCCTCTGCTAAAGGTGTCTGAGTTTTTTTTTAGTCCAGTCTATGAATGGTCCAGAGTATCTTAGTTATACTGCCCATGTGTTTATTCCTTTTACTAGATTTCTACAATATAATTTCGTTTCTAAGAGTTTTCTTGTTCTTCGTAAGTATTCTTTTCCAATCTTCTGTTTCATTTCTATAGATTTGATGGTGTTTGCTTCCAGAACTCCTAAATATTTATAGCTCTCCTGTTCGCCTAGCGCTCTCATATCCTCTTGATTGGGCAGTTACATGCCCTCTATCGTCTTTAGTGTTCCTCTTTTCATCTCTACTAGTGCATACTTTGCCATTCCAAATTCCATTTGAATGTTCTGACTGAAGATTCTTGTCGTATTTATCAGTTTTTCCAGTTTTTTTTTTTTGCAAATAGTTTCAGGTCGTCCATGTACATAAGGTGGTTTATTCTTTGTTCTGTGTCTGCCAATTTGTATCCGGCATCGCATGTTTTAGTATAGAGTTGAGTGGCATCATAGCTATTATGCATAGCATTGGTGATAGAGAGTATCCTTGGGAAATGGTTCTCTGTATTTTTATCTCAGTAAAGTGTTGTCGCCCAGTTTCCAGTTCTAGTCTCCATGTTTCCATTGCTTTCTTAATAAGATTAATACTATTGTCGGGTATCTTGTATATTTTAAGCATTCAATTATCCATGCTTGAGGAGCAGTTGCCGATTGTTGAGGGCTTGCAGGTTATTATTGGTATCATTATTATTATTATTATTATTATTATTATTATTATTAAAATATACTAGTATACTTCACTGGTATGTAGATGAACTCAAATGTTTGGACACGAAAACACGGAACATGTTTACAATTTATAGAGTGTTTGCAAACAAAGGTGATGCAGATCGATTGTATCTACCTATAAAGAAAAATGGTCGAGGTTTACTTCGTGTGTATGATGTCGGAATAAAAAAAAATGTTGTCTATCTAAATATATTTATGAAAGTAATAAGATTCTTCTTCATAAAGTGAAATCAGAGAAATATTAAGAACTGCGGCTTAAAAAGAATCAAAGGTTGCAAGAGAGATAGGAAAATTACTTGAAAGACTGCGTTTATTTTAAATACTAAATTTTGAAATAATGAGAACTTGAACTCTTTGGCCAGGGTTGACCTCAACATATCTACTGAGAGAACCATAATGGTAGCTCTAGAACAAGCCACCCGCACTAGGTCCATCAAACAATCACTTACAAAACTGGAGAATCACGGATGTGCAGATTGTGTAAAGGACATTACGCATATTGTATCGGGCTGCCTTATGCTAGCGCAGCATCAATATAAACAATAGAGACACGACAAAGTCACGCTGGTACTACACTGTTATATATGCTGACTCTATAGCAGCAAATAATAAGACGAACTGATTTTCTGGAATATACGCCGTCAGGAATGATCACCATATTTCAATCTTTTGCGTAATACATCCCCAAACCCTGCTATTTAAGAATGCTTTAGTGAAAGTGACTTTGTCAGTGACCAGTGAATCAGTTTTTGCATCTCAGTTTTGATCAGAATGAGGACAACCAGATTTGGTTCTCACAGTTAAACGGCTAAAGATGAGATCGTAAGTGATGCTCTTTTGTTGATACCAAAACAAAGATATAATTTAGTGGGACACCGCACAGAAATTACGCCAAGCAACTAAGCAAGGACGCACACTGCGCATATGAACACCTAAGTAATTCTCCACTTTTCATCTACTATTAACAATATATTAAATGGATTGCGTTTACAAAGACACCGAGAGGCATTCTACTGGATTAAATTTCGTCATTAAATTATTTTTGTAAATTTCGTTTCATGTTACGTTATTGCACTTTTATCGATAAATAATTGATTAATATAAAAAATAATAATGGACTTCTATTTTTTTCTTGATTACATCGACTGGAAATAATTAATATACTAATCACGATGAACATAGAAGTCCGAATTATCCAAATTGTTTAAATGATAAATCCTCATCTGTATTTAGTTGGTCGCGACGTGCACATTGAATTAATATAAATGGATTATGCTCCGATGTATTGGCTACTCTGGTGCCCTCTCGACGTAAATTCACTAGACTAATTCGACAATCAACAAAATCTCATTCATTAACTGTGGAGGTCCCCAGATGTCGGAGAGCCTTCTACTGAAATAGCTTATTTCCTCGTACTGCTGGCCTCTGGAACTCTCTCCCTGCCCCCTGTTTCCGCGACAGAACAGACATACAGAAATTTAAAACTAATGTAAACAGACATCTCGCATCTCAGATCCCAAGTTAGGTTGACCCCCCCTTCCTTCTCCCCTTTTCTTTTTTCTCAGTAGCCCCTTACGTCTACAGTGGCGGCCTGCCTTGTTTGGGGTGAACTTTGTTAAAAAAATATATATATATTTTGTTATCTGATGTGATTGCTCTTACTTGCCTGAATTTTGAAATATTAAATATTTGTTTAGCTTTACGAATCCGTATTATAGTCACATGTACATATTTCTTTATTTTAGCTAAGTTTTTCCTGATTTTATTAATGATTTAAGTATGTCCTTAAGCAATAGTAAAAAGGAAACAATAACATTCAATGCGCGTTTATTTAAACAACGTTAGCACTCGAGATCTTGTGTGATAGTTTTATTAATTCAGAGAGAAACTCTATCTGTGATTTAAAGTATTGTGAGTGAACTATCGTACTATGTTGTTGTTGTTGTTATTGCATAATTACTAATTGTTTTTACAACCAATAATAGTAGTATTAACAATTGATTTATCTTCACTGAATTTCTTCATTTTTCTGTCCTTGTCGTATGTTCTCTATGTTGCATCGTACTCTACTGTGATACTCCTTCCACCCAAGTACTCCTTCTGTTTATGACATAATCATACGCCCTCGTAATCGTTGTACCAATTACTGTTCACTAATATTCATTAATAAGACCACCCATATGAACCAGGTCTCAAATGATACAACACCCTTTGTAATAAAACAGTTTCATTAATTAATTTGTATATAGTAATTAATAAAAACGAAATACATAATATCAGGTAAAGGTTGTATTATTATAAAAGTGTTTAATTTGTTTTAACAGTGATACTTAATTGTATAAAAATGGATAACCTTTATATTTTCTCCAGCATAATCGCGAAAATCGGCGCGCATATGAGTAAATAAGATTGCAAATCGGATTCATGATGCGCATTTAATGTATCTTAATTTGTAGAAAATGAGTAACGTCTATTTTAATAAAATGATAATACAACGCCAAATGTCGAACAGTATGTGCAATAAATGTTTGACTTAAATATGACAACTAATGTTAATGAATTTGAAGGTTATAAAAAATACTCACACAGTAAGCTAGACGCCATATTTCATATATTAGATTAAACAAACGCAGCGATTTTTAATGGAAATCGCGCCAGACAAGGCATGAATCCACTTGATGTAACGAGCTAACAAGAACAAATATGATTATCGCAAATATAGGAGATGCCTATTGGCTCAGCAGGAAGAGAGTTCCACAAACCTGCGATTCTGGGAAAAAAAGCTACTGGAATAGGAAGCTGTATTACAATGAGATGTTACAACAACAGCGAATTAATGGAGACCGCTAACCCAACAACTCAAACGAGCTGGAACAAAAGAAGCGGGCATTATATAACATAATTCTGAAGAACACGTGCCATGATAGTATTTATAGAAAAGATTAACAACATCACGTCTGTGTGAGAGTGAGAGGGTACAGAGAAAAGAAAGGGTAGAGCCAATCAAATTACAGGCACATTTCTGCACCTTATCAAGAACTCTCAAACTGAACAGAGATTCAGCAGCCCAAATATTACATGAGTACTCTATGCATGGTCTGATAGTAGATTTGTAGAGATCGAAAATAGTTTCAGGGGTTTGAAAGTGTTTGGAACGATTGAGAGAGTGAACTTCACGAGAATTTCTGTTGATTATTTAATAGGAATTCTCAGTGTTTATCTTGAATAATATTATACTAAAAAATAGGTGCCCTTATATATTATAGAAGCGATGAAATCGATTAGTATTTCCTTAATTTATGTAACGGACACATACTAAAAATGTTCGTAAATCAATTGATTGTCAGAATCAAATATGGATTTGTCAGAGATGATTTAGTTCAAACTTTGAGATTCCTACTGATGTTTCTCAATATATTCATACAATCACTTAAATATTTTGTCATATTCACTACTATTTTAACGTTTATGTTTGACTTGATCATTTAGGTCTCATATTGATATCAAAATAAAGGTTTCGATATTATCAGGATATTTATTTTAAAAGCGGCGATGTTGAAGTTTGAAAGCGCCACATCAGTTTAAATTCTTCACATCGAATTATCTAAAAATTGAATGCTATTATCTATGACATTTAGTCAATATTGTGAATCTCCACGGGATAAAAACTCTTAAGATATGTTTCATGTCTGTCATGCATTGACACATTTCAAAAGTACCTACGTGTGTTTTAACCCTTTCATGCATACTATTATTCCACAACAACAGATATAAATTTGGTAATAATTTAGCTCAACTTGAAAGCACGTGGTTTATTACCAAGTTAGATCAGGTAGGTGTGTGTGTGTGCATACATGGAATTACATGGATATTTCTTACGTAATTCAGTTCTATAAACTCATTATTTTTGCGTTACCTTTTGAATTATTGAACACGTATGCTTGACAGAGCATATGCACTCACATTGAGCGTAACATGAATGTTCTTACAGACTTATACATGTAGATAAAATACACACATGTATCAGTTCATGAGAACGTATATGGCATACAATTTACTGAAGTAACATTACGTTTGTGTGTATCTGCATTTAAACTATATAATTTTCAAACACATTTCATACGTTAAACAGGACGTAATATGGGCTATATCTAGTTTACTTAAGTTTTGTACAAAAGGCGTAACAAGAGGGGGGAAGCCCCTAGTAAATATTCAGATAATTCAGATTCTTTGTGAAATTTTAATAATTGGTATTAAACAGCAATTTATAACTATTCTCCTAATTGCATTTCCTTTGGATGATTTTAAGTGGTGTAAGGAGCATAATATGTAGACATACTCTCATTTGAATATTCAAATGCTACAGATTTGCATTACATTTGCTCTATAGTCACCATATATCAATTAAGCATGCTTCCTTGCATTTCAATTTCTTTTTGAACTCCCTCACATTTTAGACATTATCTAAAATCAAAACTAAGTAATGGATTTTGATCTAAAATGGAATAAACGTTTAGTAGCATCTTGATTTAAATCATCGCATCGCCCGTAACGGTGTTGGAAAACCGTTCCGTTCAACGAATGAACTTAAACTGTCTTGAGCCGAGTGTTATGCTAGTCTAATATTTAAAAACTAATCAAATAAATAAAATAACAAAATAACCGTCTTTCGTTAAATATTCTTTAACCCATTCTTTGTATTTTATTTCAGTCAAGATGGCGCTTCTGTTTCCTCGGATAATAACCGGATAATCATATCGATCAAACTTTTGCTGTTGAACTTTAAATTATTTATTGAGTGAGTGACTTGGTTTAAGGGCATGTTACTCCGTTTATGGTCGTGTTATGCCTAGAGGGTGGCATGTTGGCCTTAAGGTCATATGTTACAATGCAGATGTTCCTTTATTATATACCTTTACGTGAGGCTTGGGAGTTTGTCTTGTGTGGTTGGAATACCTGGATTTCATTGAACTATTTTTTATTTTCACTTTCCCAAAACATTCCTTCATACTTTCGAAGCTATGGTAGTAACGTATTCTAGTAAGGACAAAGTCATCACATAATATCAAGATGTGTTACCGTGTACCTTGTCTGACCAGCTGAGCGTTAATGTTGTTACTACAGTTTGAAGATGAAATTGTGAGTCAACCTTGCGTGACCAAGACGCAATTGAGACACTGTTATATGATCTTTAACTATTAGTGTGTTCTCGCTCCCACTCTCTTAGAGTAGGTTTTATTGATTGTTATTTGTTTTAACCGAGTTTCCAAGTCTTGTGCCATGTCTTATAATTATATTCTTTTATAGTTCGTTTTAGGTCTGTATATTTTATTTTGTATGCAATTTGGGTAAAAGTGAAAAATTCTACTTAGTGACAGGTTTTAAATCAGAAAGTGACACGCTGTGTTTATCGATGTTTTTAGGTCAGATGTTGTTGTTTTTGTTTTTAGGAGGGCAACTAATAATTGTTTTTTTACCATTTTATTTATAAATAATTCATACGAAAATAAAACATTTTGTTTGTGGACGTTCTACTTTTTGGGCGATTACGTGTAGTTTTACGACCTTGCCACACAGACTTAGGGTTTGTGGTAAAAGAAATCTGATCAACTCACTAAACGCAATGTTTACAAAAACACTGCTTGTCAATTTCCGATTTTAAAACTGGAAGCTTTCACCGAAGAGAGTGCTTTTTTTTAATTGTAGTTTATTTATTCTTACTTTTTCTGTCTGCTTTGTTATCGGATACCAATGTGTATTTGTATTCAGCAGAACATGTTTTCAACAAATCTTTTGATAGAATATTTATTTTTTCCAGTAATTTTATGGTTACTCAGTAAGTTTTGTTCTGTTTTTTTTTTCAGTAACTTACGTGCTAACAAGGAATTGTTTAATATGATATGTTTATTTAGTGATATTATGTCGAGGCCTATGTTAAGTGCTGGTAGTTTTGCATTTTATACGGACGATAATCTAAAAAAAAAGACTCACTTGGTAATTAGTTCTTAAAATTGAAGGGCTAGATTCCCCCTAAGATAGTACCGTTGTCATATGCTGGGAGGGTCCACTCGGAGCACTCTATTTCGTCTTGTTAGACTACAAAAACAGCTTCGCAATCTGGTGGAGGATGATCTCCCTTCGTCCCTACAGCCTCTTTCACACAAAAGAGATGCTGATAGCCCCTCTTTACTGTACCGTTATGTTCATGGTAGGTACTCGACTGATCTCCAATCTCTATCCCCTCCTTCTGTAAGAAATTCAAAGCTAGAACTCGTTTGTCTACAACCCCAGCAAATAACGCTCCGTTCACTCTCTCTGTAGCAAAACCAAGCGGAACTTCCATGAACAAAGTTATTTTCCTAGAACATCCCATCTATGTAACATGATACAACGAGTCTGCTTCCCAACCGACTACAACATGGTCGTCTTCAATATAAATGTGAACTAATACTAGTCGAGTCGTTCCCTTGGAAAGTGAAGTTCTCATAATTAATCTTCTGCCCATTCCGCCTTCGGTTTTCAATTCTCTCGTGATGAAAATCATAATTAAACCATCAATCCTTTAAAGCCTGATTCTATAGTGGCACTCCGGCTTTGATAAGCTGTGACCCATAATCAGTAAAAGAAAATGAATATGTGGAGCACAGCGTACACAACAGACAAATAATAAACTACAATGAGTGTAAAGCATCCACATAAGTCAACAATACATCAGTACGACCTGATCTCCAAGCCAGGATCGAAGTGTAGTGCATGTTCTCGCTTCGATCACAGAGGGAAACTTTTTTTTGACACGGCCATTTTTATTGTTGTCCCATCTAGATTGGCATTTTCTAAAACACTGATTATTCCATTGTATTAAATCGGTCTCATGTAACATGCAGTCATCGTGAGGAGGTGTAACGAGAAAAAAAGCACACGAAGACAATTTTAAGAGACCAAAATGTAAATAATGTTGTTCTTTTTTATACTCTCTATTTTATTATTTCTTGGGGAAGATGCTTCAATCAAAATAAAAAAAAAACATCGAAAAAAAAAGAGTTGATTTATTTACTGGCAACGGGAAACAGAAGTATGTGTTCTCCTTCTCTCCGCCCCCTCTCTCTCTCCCGCCTCTCTGTCTCTGTCCCTGTGTCCGTCTCTCTTTCTACCTCCCTCTCTATTTCTCTCTCTTCGCGCCGATCTGTCCTGAAGCAAGGGATAGCACGCACGCCTTTTTTTTACAGATAATACAAATGTTGGGGTTGTTACGCAGCTGTCACATATTTCGCGTGTGACAGGTGCTGCACTATGTATTTGATTTTTTTTGTTAATCTGTTTTGTTTGTTTTTATCTGTTGTTCGTTTCACTTGAATTCCTGCTTTCTAACAGCGATCATCTCGACGTATGAATAGCAACGCTTATTTATGCAATTAACTACGCCACAGCGAACGCAAATACAGATAGTTTTATACTGACGTTGCTCACTAGAAATCTTTACGAACGATATCATATTACGGGCTTAGATCCCCAAAAACGGATACAATCAATAAATCTAAAGCCGATTTTCGATCTAAAATGTTAAATAAATAATAAAATACATTCTGCATATTAATATCAACCCGAAAATTAAGTTCTTTCATAAAGATTGCGTATAAGTAACCGAGTACATTTAATAGCCAAAAATAAAAAGAATCCTAGACGATGTAACTACCGAACTGATGACACTTGTAAATATAAGTTACTAGCAGGGAGACCCTATAGCGTCCAAGTTTACCCTCCGGTGGCTAAAATAAAAATGCTTAAACTCGTTTCTGCGCACACGGCTCGACGCATGCCCTCGCCTGAATTTATAAAAAAACAAATAAATAAAAACATTTTAAGCCAATCAGATGCATTTCTCTGAATGTATCAATTTTTTTCTTTTGACCACACATGCTTAATACAAAGCCAGATGTTTCCTTAAACAAAGTGTTGAGCAGAAATTCACAGAATAACATTTACTAAACCCCTTCGCCCCTCTGTCGGGCTTTGGGAAAGCTGAGAATGCCTTTTGTAAACTCAAGCACACACAGTCATAATAATGCGCACTGGCACTAACGCACACACTTACACAATGTATTAACTCTTTCACCTTATTGTCTGCTTGTTGGAAACACATGTATAAACTTAACCACTTTAATACTTCTAACATTTCCAATGAAATTTCCACAATGAAAACAAATGAACATTGACTCTTATTAACAACTTTAAATCAAATGAACATTTCAAACTTGAATGGGTAAGTTTGATTACTTATGGACAATTCACAGGCCTTAAATTATCGACTCAGACTTTTTTATCAGCTAATGTTCTGCAGGACTCTCAAAATATGAACACACATTCTATATTTCTTCTTATCTGTGTTCATTAGATACATATATAACACATCTCCCTTATGAACTTATCTTTTTGTACTCATTATTTCGTTTGTTTTTATAATATAACATCATATTACTCTTTTGGTTTTTACCGTCTACCTACACCCGTTTCGCCTGATTTATATAGTCGGAAAAAAAACTGCAATGTTGGAAAACTCTCTGAATTAGTGCCTTATGCATATGTTTTAAATTTCATGAGCATCGGATATACCTATTTGTAGTATAACGGAAATTAACTTGTCTGGAATAAGCCAAACAGATATCATGTATTATACTATTATTAAATAGAGTACTATATGTTAAGGAAAGGCTAAACTCGATAGTATCTTTTGACTTTTTTTAATTCTGAACAAAGGGACGGAATACGCTTGGGTTTGAGAAATGAGTTTTGTCCTATACATCTGATTTTGGTTCGCAGAACCTAGTAAGTAAGCTGAAGGCAAAATATTGGAAATTCCTGCACAGCGCACCAGAAAAGAATTAAAATAATAAAAAAAAAATTGAATCAATTTTAGGTGCATTCACTTAGTTTCGTAGTCCGAGGTTTACTAATTAATACTACCAATTTAAATTACGTAAACATATATAATGAGATCTATTTACAGGTAAATTACAGTATTTTTATAAATAAACTAAAACTATGTTTACCTTGGTTAACATATTATTTCCTCATAAAATATATTTCGATCTAGTTTTGTGCGCATTTCATTTAGCTCTGCTTCTAATTAAAATATTGCTTCTTGCCCGAGGTTGTGATTTCAAAGACGCTGGAGATAGAAGGGATTCGATGTCAGTTTGTTTTGATTTTCAGACTTTTATTTTTATCGCATCACAATGTATATTGTTTAACAATTGAGAACTGTTTGTTGTCTTTCTGATGAGTTCAGAGAGGGACGATAGGATATTGGCATACATATGTTGGTTTGTCCACTGCTGAACAACAAAATTCTGCTAAAAATGATTGTTTTGAAAAAAATGTGCCGTTAGATAAATACAATCTTGGCCTTTAGAATGTAACAAAATCTTATATATGTATATATATATATATATATATATGTAGGGGGTGTAAGTGTGTGTAAGTGTGTGTGTGTGTGTGTGCAATATCCTATAACATCATTATATTATTATAGAGCGGTAGACATATGGAAAGAAATACATCTTATTAAAAATAACATCTATGTGTGTCTATCAGTCCACCATCTCTTGACGACTTTTCTTTTTTTCTACAGGGAGAGCCTCGTAAAGTTGTTGTTCTCTTACGTGTATTCGGTGATCTAACCGGTGGGACAATATGATTATAGCCGAACATGCACCAGGTGTGAATGGAGATTGAAAAAAACCACATAACTGTTCGATACTGCTTGAAATCATTAAACATATTCGATCATTATAGTTTATTAAAGTCCAATTTAAAGACAGTGCTAAGTAGGTTATCTAGAACCAATAAGCTCCGAAATACGCTGCCAATTTCCTCGAATAATTTTGTCTGTTTTTGTAACCAGTCAAACTATTCTACCGTGCAACTGTCAGTAGTATAAAGGATAATTTCTTCGGCAATATGCGTCAAGCATGCCACACTTGTTCTTAGTGGTTCACTTCTAGAAATCGTAAGCGTGTAAGAGCCGCAGGTAAGAGGAAGTATACTAAGATGACCATAAAACGTATTGACTCGCAGAAATTAGGAACTTGCTAAAACATTTATAATAGTGTCTTGGAAAATGAGTAATACACAATTCCCCCCCCCCTCTATCCAATCGGAATTATGTTGCTTCCACGCAAATTATTACGGTTGATCTGCTTGCAAAGCGGTTCACCTTGAACTCCACCTTCGACTCCACAAATCACTCCCTCTAACATTTCCAGCTCCGGACAGAAGTCATACTTAATAGCCAGATCATTAAACACTACTTATGTCCGTAATATGATAAAACCCGAAACACCTCAAATGTATGTTGGCCGAATATTATCCATGCAATCGCGATTAAGAAATACTGAACGGGCTCCTTTCCTAAACTCTACAACAAATGCATTTCCGGATCTTGCTTCCTTGATAGTGGACAAGAATTCTGGTGAAATCTTACTCGAAATTCTCGCCGCAGTCTCCTCTCGGTTTTTGCTAAAATCTTTGAATTATTAATCAATTTAGCGATAATCTACGACTTTGTTCATGCTTAACTTAATTATTACCAACAATATAGATTTACTAAATCACATTCTATTGCGGGGAGTCTAACGAGCATCGGTAAACGTCTATATCATACACTAGACAAGGCAGTTAAAATTAGGGGGGTAGCGCATGATATATCAAAAGCATTTTATAAGGTCTGGCATGAAGGCTTTCTCATGAAAATTAATTCGTACGGTATTACTGGAAGAATATTTTTTTATAATCAGATGCTTTCTTAGCCAAAAAAAATCCACGTTGTCTTCAACATGAGATAAATGCAGCTGCGCGACAGGTTTTCATAAACGACCTCTCTGATTGTATTGTGTCCGAGATATGGTATATTTGCTCATAACACCACGCTCTATTCTCGAAATGTGGGCAAAACGAACACACACACATATCCAATAACAATGGCTCCATGATTAGAAAATTATTTTCGGTTTTTAGTGGAATGGGGATATACATAGATGCTTACATTTAATGCTACTTAAACAAAGCTCTTTCTCTGTAACAATAATAAGAAACCATTTCAAACACTGATTGGCATTGCTAATAGAGTCCAACCTGACAGATCATCATTTAAACTTATTGTACTAATATCACCATGTAGCATGTATTAGAAAAAATAGACAAAGATATATCCAGGCTACTGCAAGGAAAGTTGCTGCCCTCTACCGTTCTAGAAAACATCATACATGGCAGTATCTTATATCATCACAAAGCCACCATTTGCCAAGCCATGAAGTATTGTTGTCACATCTGGCCTGGTGCATCAACCACTAGTGTGTGGCTCTCTCTCTGTCTCTCTCTGTCTCTGTCTCTGTCTCTGTCTCTCTCTCTCTCTCTCTGTCTCTCTCTCTTGCTACACTGGTGCCCCTTCGACGTGAATACTTCTGATTAACCCGTAAATCAGCAAAAGTATACCCCTTCACTGCAGAGATACCTAGATACCGAAATGGTTTCTATTCTAATACCTGATTTCTTAGAACTTCTAGTGCAATTACCTCCATGCTCACTGTTTCTCTGACTCTACCAACACGCAGACATTTAAATGTAACGTAAAAATCATCCAGCTACTCAACTCTCTACTTAGGATACTCCTATAAATGTGACGCTTAAATTACAGTAGCCATGTATCTTTTAGTGGCCATGTGCTTTGTTTGGCGTGAATATAGAAAAACAATTTTTAAGTTTAAGAATAATTATTTAATTTGTTATCTTATTCTTGGGGATTTTAGTTTTAAACTTTATTTTTTTAATATCTAAAATAAAAAGATTTTTTCGCGTTTTACAACAACTAAACAAAAATCTCCCTAAACTTTGCAACTAAGCATTAGTCTTGGAGGTGACGCCCTCATTCTATCTGAAAAAAAAGTTATTCTCTTTCTTTTCCGGTTCGTTTGGGGAATATTTATTAATTGATATCTAATATTTTAATAACAATTTAAAAAGATATCAGTCGTATTTGGAATTTTCCGAAGAGTTTCAACCCCTTTTTGCCCCCTTTGCATGAACCGAAATGCAGCGGATTTCCAAAACTAATTGATTAAATAGTTTAAAGTAAAAATTATTGTATAGAAATATATAAACAAATAGAAATATTTCATTTATGTATGTATATATATATATAAGTAAGGTATACAAATAATACAAAAAAGATGCATGTATATATATATATATATATATATATATATATATATATGTATACATATATATATAAGTAAGGTATACAAATAATACAAAAAAGATGCATGTATATATATATATATATATATATATATATATATATATAAATTTTATCCAACAAAAGATATAAGAGGCAACTAATATCTTTAATTAGTGAACATCCGGATAAAACCGAAGCTCAATATACTTGGTAGAGCATTAATAGCATAATATAAAATGAAGTAATAAAATAAGGTGCAAATCAAATTTTATTAGAATTCAATGTTCAAGCAAAGTACCTTACAGTCCTTAACTCATGAGTTTTCAAAGAAAATTCTTCTCCTCAAAGGACCATTACCGCAATGACATTACTGCAGATAATGAAATTAAACTTTGAAAATATATAAAAATATATATAAAAATACATAAAAGTATATAAAACATCAAATATATCAGCCCAAAACATAATTTTTAGTTTTTTTTTGTTTTTGTTAACGCTATACAGTTCATTCAAGTCAAACAATTTAAAATTTAAAACATATTCGGGAAAAACACCCAAGAAGTTGATTGAAAGGTGATCCAAGTGGTGAATGGTATTCCAAAAACGAAAAAGTTATCCAACGGTGTTCTTGATTAACAGAACCAATACTACACGACACCCCCTATTAGACGATCATATAATAATGGGTTAATCAATTCTTTTTCGTTTATTAAATAATATTAACACCATTTTTATGGTTGAATCAGATAAAAGTGTAGTATCTGTTCTCAGTACTCATTTTCTTTTTAGAAGGCCAGCTTTTGAGGGATCACTTGTGATCTCTCAAAGGTGCGACAAGCTACTCAGCCCCTCGTGCTAGGTTTAAAGTTCACTGTTCTTCTTTCCGGGAGACTCTATCTGTCTAGCCCCTCTGTGTCAATTTTCTTCTGCCTCGTATGGGTATTCTTTTTGTGTTTATGCCCCCATTAATTGTTTTTATTTGTTTACCGATTCGATATTGTTGTCCTAGTGAGCGATGTACGTAATCTCACGATAGGAGATTACTAGATGTGTCTAGACTACGACAGTTTCAACCAACTATCAGTCTTACTCGTGTTTGAAAGTTGGACGCTTTTCGGTCAGTGTGAAGAGCAGCAAACTCCAGTGTTGATACTGTCAGCATAACTGCCATTTGGCAAGGCGGTGTCCGAAGAAGATTCTGGAGAAGTGCCTTGCAGCTACTTTACACGTTATTGCCGAGAAAACAACAATTCCTGATGGAAGCAGCAACAGCAAGGAGGGTTGGAGTACTATGACTAAAGGGAGAAAGCCCACACTCTCTCCACTTACCACAGCCTTGCATCACCAAATTTATTACCCAAGTAAAGTGGCCCCCAACTAAGCGAAAGATGTAGTCCCGCACAGAGCCGAATTGTCAAACAAAAATTATCACCAAAGAGCTATAACCACAGCCGTCTACACTAACATCTAAAATTGCTGCAATGAAAAAAAAAACAACATCCGATTTACTTATCAGCATCTAATGAGTGATTAGAAAGGGGGAATAGATAGGTTTACGACTGCGACTCAAACGAGAAAGAAAGAAAGTAAAGAAAGGAAAAAAAAGACAAAACATCTATAAGAGCACAAAAACTTCAAGGGGGCTGACCCCAACTCTCCGTCCAATGAAAATAATGTCCATGGAAAAAATGGGCAATCATGTCACTATCACTAATCAGCCTCAATCCCTGAATTACCCCTCAGTTCAGCAATATTCTCCTCCCTTATTTAATCCTGAAAGATCGAGGAAGCTCGCTTTTTTACATGGGCACCGGCTCTGTGAAAACGACCTCTAATATGCTATAGCTGATTTTACATCTCGACAAAAGAAGGGCCTACAATTGCTGCAGCTTTTTACAAAGGTCTGGAATTTAGAAATATCTAACAAACGAAATTAATTACGACTTTTTATGACAGTGCAACTATGGTCACGTAACAGCTCTTTGGTAAATGTTTAAAGCCGCAAGGGAGCGATCCCGGGTCTACAACTGGTAAACGAGGAGCATCCTTCCCTAAAACAACTGAACACAAAATGTGTAAGAGGCGGGGGGTTTCTATTTATGTTCAATTTCGTTGCATAGGGCCTTAAAGCTAACATTCTCTTTCAATGTTGCTTTGTACGAGACTAGCAGCTTACGCCCGAACTTCTGACAGACAGTCTCGTGCCGTTCTCACTTCAGAATACTTCAGGCCCGTATGCAGGACTGAATTAAGTATGTGACATGAGCTTGTATGTTGCGAGTCTTAATGTGAGCGGCATAAGGTCTCAAAACAGACCTGCCCACGTCATAATAGACGTTCTGACCCTCAGTATAGATGTGGTTGCCTTAAAGAAGACACGCTTCATTTTGTCTGTTGATTGTAGTGTGCTATCTGGAGATTTCGATATCTTTTCAGCATATGGGAATTATCGGAATGGTGGTGTCTCCTTGCTAGGGAAATTCACTCTTTCTGTGTCAGTAAACATTGTTCATACGAATGCTTTTGGAAGACTAGTTGTGGCAGATGTTGCCGTTCACAAATGCTAGTTTCAGTTTATGGCTGTTCATTCGCCCATCTCCGCTCGGGAGAAGGCGTTTTGATGTGTTTATTACAATTCAGTAGCAAATAGTGTTAATCGGTAATTGGAATGTCATCCTTGATATCAATATAGACAAAGCCGGTGGGCAAGTGGGTCGGATAGGTATGAAATCATTATGGCTCGATGCGATAATGTCGACATATTTCGTCTAAATAAACCGCGGCGAAAAATGTGAATGTAAACGGAGAGTGTGCCTTCCTATCAAATACTTATTTAAATAAGAAGGGACACTTTTAGTCCACGTCTATAATACTTATTTTGATAGGATGTTAGTTTAAAAAAAGGAGATGTAAATTTTATATCGTATCCAACGTTCCACAGGTTAGGACAATAAAACATCCAGAAAAAGCTCGCATCTTTTATTCAGCGGAATTCAGTGAGGCCTGTTATTGAGAGTAAGCGGTGGGTTTATTTAAAAGCTAAGATTTGAAGTTTCTCTTACAGATATGAAAAGCGTCTTTCTCTAAATAATGCCAAGGCGAGAGACACGCTTATGAACTCAATTGATACCGGCGGTCGCTGGGGATAGGAGAAAAGCGTCCCTAACCACATAACTGGTTAAGGGGGCCACAAACGCGAAGCTAGCGAGCGTTATAAAGGTGAAGTAGCCAGAGAAAAGATAAATCAAGTGAAAACGAGGCCATGGGCCTTGCCGCTGATAAGCGTAAGGAATATCCTCGTCGTTGTTTGGAGATTTGTGAGGGATTTCGGAAGCGGATTTCCACGGTCGTTATCAACCACACAAAGTTCAATGGCCTGCGCTTGGGAGCCTGAATCTGCGCGGCTGCGTTGCCGGCACTAGTTCGAATTCTTTGCGTTTGGTTCGGACTCTATATCCAGTTTTAAAAGAACAGTTCGGAAGTACATATAAAAGTCAAAGCGTCTATTATAATTTGGCTGTCAAGAAAGTGTTCTTTAAATGGTAGAGCTGAGGCGTGCATCATTGACGTTTGTTCTCTCATCCTATACCGACTGTCTCTACTTCTCTTGCCTGCAAGCTGATTGAAGCTTTCACGCGTCTACTTTTCCAACTCATTTGAAAGGAAGGGAAACCGTATGTTCGTAAACAGGTCTGTACTCAACGTCTGTGTGAGGGAGGCTGGAGGATAACTTACTTGGCAAGTCATCGACATGCTGAGAGACGTGCCTTCCTGACTCGAACCTTGATAGAATAATTTGCGTGGGAGGCTCCGGTCTAGAGCACTTTTCCCGACCGCATCGCCAGCCCATTGGCCGAGGGTGTTGTAAACCGAGGGGTGAATTGCAATACTACAGGGAGTGCTTAATCGCGTTCAAAAAACATTCTCGGTGAAGTTACCTTGCATGGTCTCGAAGTATGCTGTACGGCTTTAGTGGAGTACTCCGATAAGAATCCACTTGTTCAGCTGTTGAGATAGTAGAACTTAGTTCTTAGTGGAGATGCGCACCAGGCCGAGAATATCTCAACAATTTGTGTACTCTCTGACCTAGCGACTAGTTCGAAACGCGTTACCTCTCAATAGCAGACAATACAGGGCCGACTGGGCAGATACATCCATTTGCCTCCGCTGCGAAACAGATTAAATCGTAACGGTTGAGCACGCCTTTTAACCTGTCCTGAATTTCGGCAGTTCTGGATGTATGTCAACAAGGTTACGCCTCGCATCGATCCTGAGCTATTGGTTCGCCTAGATGAAGCATACGTTATCGATAATATAGATGCGGTGTAGGATGAAGAGCCACGAATCGTATAGACAACACGCTTTCTGATAGTCAATAGGGTTGACTCTTTCTGATCGCGATCTGATTTCATTTTTTAATCATCAGTTTAAGATATACATTAGATATGATAGAAAAACATTACATCCCATCAAGTTTAGTAAAAGATGTGTACGCACTACTTGTTTGTGCATTAGAACATCCGTAGGATACGAGTACGTATTTTCTACTTAAGCATGGCGGGCGCCGTACTGTTGCTTTTTAAAAATCCAACCCGGTTAAAGTAGTCTCTTAGCTAGTTCAGTGAATAAGTTCTGTCACTGTAGTATTTTTTGGTAATAGAGCTTCGTTAATACCCCTACTGTAGACTTATTTTGTTCTTGGCCTCCTCTAAATGGTATTTATCTTGGAGGGATAATATCCACTCCCAAATTCCATCGATAATTATTCTTTTTATCCCGTAACTTAGACCACATACTTACTTAGAGATCTACCTTCTTGTTTTCGGCGTTGAAAACACCGCAAAACAGTAGGCGCTCCATACTTACAGAGGGTTTGGGGGTCTTACTGATCTGCTCTTCATTTTATTTGGTTTCTTTATCTTTCTTTCTGTTTAGGTGGTTTTGTTCAACCCCTTATTATGTTTCATGTTATTGTTATTAGTTTTTATAAATACAATTTAATGTAAAAGCATTAGGGATTTTTTAATGTAAGATTACGTCCATAAACGCAATGCGGTATTTGGTGAGAGTTGGATAACTAAGATGGACAAACGGTGAACGAATGAAATAAAAGGTGTATAAATGGAATGAGTCTGAGTGTGTCTTGTAAAGAGTAGAGTACTTAGCACTGAACACCACCCCTCCCTGCCCGCATTTTGACGGCACTGTGCCTAATTCTAAATTTGTTACTTTAAAAAAAAATCATTATGGAGAATAAATAATTCAAAGTGTAGTATCTGATCTCAGCATCACAGGATATAAAACGTTTTACTATTACGTATATATAGAAATTATTGCACTAAAAATTACAAATATATATTACAGAATATCACTTTTTTAGAAATGATTTATGAAATAAATATGCTAATAAGAAGACCTACATCTGTTTGTGGGTGTTTGCAGATTAACATATATACGGAATTTAAAAATGTTGTTATATTATTTAGTTACGTAAGCATGATAAGTTTTGATCTTAAGATTTTTAGGCTAGATGGAAAAGTCTATCGCGTATATATATATATATATATATATATATATATATATATGTGTGTGTGCGCACGCGCGTAAAACGTAATCATCGGTAGAAAGCACTTCTGTCATTTGACGTCTAATCAATGTGGCGAGATACAGCAGGCGCATCAGTATTGCGATTTGAAACTCGGACGCCGGATCATTCCTAAATGTCACTGGTGATTTGGTTTGTTTAACAATTCGAGTTAAGGCACCCTTGTTTAAGAGTGAAGGAAATTATATCGTTTAAATATGTTTTTATTCGTTTCAAATTTTAAGCAGTGATCTTAATACTTATATATATATGTATATATATATATATATATATATATATATATATATATATATATATTAATTCATCAAGTCTAAATGTGTTAATAAAGTGAACTTAAAGCAATGTTTTTCAAGTAGAGCATGTAGAGAAAGTAATATAAGAAATGACTGAGGGAAGAAAACATTGATAAAGCTTTAGTAACTTAATAATAATAATGATAATAATAATAATTATAATAATTATAATAATAATAATAATAATAATTAGAAGAAGAATAACAATCCACATACAACGATCTCGCTGCATTATGGCTTTTAAGTTTGGCTAGATCTGGTGCACGTTTTAAGTAGATATTCGGAAGTCCACCTACATGGCAACAGCCAGAATTTTTACCAGTATACAGGGTGTCTCAAAAAAATGTACTCACTCGTAGAATGACAAGAAAACTTTTATTTATGAACATAGAGTGAAATGAAATAGCATCGAATACATGAGACAGATGTAATTGAAGAATCATGTTCGCAAATGTTCAAACTGATGACCATTATTGTTCAAACAAAGCTGATAACGCGCACCAAGGGATTCACAAACGTCTCGTCATTCTAAGAGTGAGTACATTTTGTTGAGACACCCTGTAGTATTTACGAATGCAAGGGAAATTATAATGCGTGTGTACTTAATTATATTATGGACTACCAATAGAACTCTATTATAAAGTCTGCTGCTGTACGCTAAGTTGTTAACTTTACAATAATATTCTATACTATTTGAGAGTGTGAGAGAGAGAGAGAGGGAGCGATAGAGAGATAGAGAGGAGAGAGAGTAAATTGAAATAAATATATTTCTTACTAATTACATATATACTAGTTCCATGAATTCAACATCAACATAATCTTCTGATTTACGATCGTTTATAAGAGTAAATAATGCATTATGAATTCTAATCAGTCTCTTCTTAAGCATTGATTCCATGAAATCATAAATAGAAATCCAACAAAACATTTACATCATTCATGCTTAAAAACACACATTTATAGAAAAATAACAGCAAAAGGGCATGATGCAAATATAAATAATGACTTACAAAAAAGGTGTCATAGAAAAACATATATACAAATATTTATAATTAGAAATATAAAATATAGAATATAGAAAGTAAGTATATCTGAATATGAATATCATGATAATAAATAAAAGAAATAAAATACACTTGAACACACTGACAAAGAACGACATATGCGTACATAGATACAAAATATATACACATCGATGAACATATATGTATATCCAAAATATGAACAACTACATTATAAAGGAAGTTAGAAAGAAAAAAAAACAATTGCACAGAAAACGAGATAATTTAGGAACACAGTTTAGAGACATACCACCATGTCAAGAGCCAATAGCAGAAACGTGTCTTTAGAGGTATTAATAAGAAAAATGGGGGTCTAAGTAAAATAGTGTTTATAAAAATTAATAAGCGGGTCTTCACATTATAAATTAAAATACTTCATTTTCAAACCCAACGTAGTTCTTTTATAAAGTTTCTAAAATGAAATCATACCGTCGGTTAAAATAAGACAATACTTTAAATCAAGAAGGAAGCTGACTATTCCGTTAGAGTCGGATATAAATTAATTTTAAACGCCAATAGAACCGGACGGTCGCTAAGGCTCTGTCGGTGTTTGACTAAAATAGGGGAGGTAAAATCGATAGAGAAAGCCTATGGCTTCTGACCAAAATCTAATCATGAAAGAGAAGTAACTCGTGTCAGAGCTAACTTTTATCGAACTAAAACAATAAATATTAAAACACACATAGAATTAAGATGGTGAACTGTTTTAACCATGATGAAAAAGAGATGTACTTATTCAGAATATAAAATTATTACTTTAATGGAAAACAATAGATTAATTTCAAATTAAATTAGGAAAATGCAAAACGTTAAAGGATATATGTAAGTAGGAATAACATGTTTAGACTAAGAGACCTATTCACATAAAATATAGAAAAAAGTAGAATAACAATAATGCAGGGTGTATATTAAGAACAAAAGAATAAAGAGTAAAATAAAATAAATACATAAAATACCATTTTTAAAAATCGATAAAGTAAAATAATAAAAAAAAATTACAAATGTAGATAATAGTTAAATAAAACAAATGACTGATGTAAAATGATCTATGAAGATAGTAAAAGTTAAGAATTTAAATAGTATGGGGGAAGGGGGAATGTATATTAAAAATTAGACAGTGTTCATGAATATTGAATATAGATTAAGTTATATTATTTTATTTTTTATTAAATGGTAAGTAGGCTGCATATTATCATAATGTGTTTGTGCGTAAGTTTAAAAATAGTACAAACAGAGTTAACACCTAAACGTGATTAATCGTAGAGTCCGTCCAAATTATGAATTTTAATTTAACGACATATTCATTTGACTAGGGTGTTGAGGCATCGTGGTATATTAAGTAAATGCATTAACTTCTCAAGTTAAAGTAATTAAATAGTCAGATTGACAAAGTTGACAGCGATCAAATATTGATAGTTTATGTAGCATTAGGTGATTGTAAAAAGCCGATAACTATATGCACCTTGCCATTGAGGTGTCTGGAAGAAGAAATAAAGGGGTATACTTAAATCATTCAGCTATCTACCGTGTCTAAATAATTAACATAAGTTACAATTAGAAGAGGATGTGAAGCTAACTAGTATAATGTTATGGTACTTTAAACTGGTTATATTTCTACCAGCTTTTATGCATACAATTGGATAACCCTTGATATTTCTTATTTAACAACACATTTTTGTGTTGATCATAAATAAGAGAGTATCCCTACAGAGCACATGTCAACGGTCCTACACAGCTTCATCTTTTGTATCAAATGCTACTTAATTTAAAGACGAATGTTTTTATCTTACCTTAAAATGTGAACTTTAAGATGAGTTATTTTCTAAAGGTTTGAGAATGCCTTGAGATTCTATTTTTTAACAAGCTAATTATTAATGGTCTATCATTGTTATTCCGTTCATTGGTAGTATTACAATTATTATCATCACCCTCGTTATATTCATTATTATTGCTATTAATGTTCTGGTTGGAACCTTGTATAAGTGTACATCTGTAAATGACGCCTCCATGCTTGCACGAGTCATTCAAAGGGCATGCATTACTATCAAGACAATTCCATTCAGGCTCAGTAGAAAGTATGTTATTACTTTTCTGGTCTAAATCTATTTTTACTGCATTGGAACATATTATAATTTGTTCTCATTAAGTTTCTGTGGAGAAATGTTCTAAGCGTGTTCATATTAAAGAGGTTGCTATATTTTTCTGGCGCTCTACAGTTGTCTTCAATAATCTAAAAGGATGTTTTTGGAATAGTAGTTTGGGAATTACTGCTGAAAAGCGGGTAAATCAAATACAAGTTCGACACCTGTTCTTACAAGTTTCAGATTTAGGGTTAAAGGGTCTAAGGATAATACCATAAAAAATATTGTTGATGCAAGGTTCCATCGCTTCCGCCATTCGCATAAACTATACCAAAAATCGAACAGATGTCTATTTTTCATTGCCATGTTATCAGTAATAATACTGGAAATACTCCCGATTTTTCTTGTGTCTCCGTTGATAATTGTTGGGTGAGCCATGGACCTTAAATAGCCGATAGTTTGTTTATAACCCGAGTTTCTTAAAGCATCGTTATAGAATTGCGAGTGTTTATCAAATATATGGTGGTTAAATAAAATTGTGCAGATTCTTCTTGATACATAAGGCACAATAGAATTAATAATAGATCAAGAATGGTTACATTTCTTATGAACATTATTGTTTAGTCTGCTTTGTGGAAAAGCTGATATGGGTTAGTCAAAAAGTTAAGTGATAAATCTAAGAAGTTTACCACTTTTTTATCAAGCCAATTGATGAAAAGACTTATTAGAATTTGAAAATATATACTTTCGCCCTATAAAATATCGTACACACGTTGATATAGAATTAATGGAATTGATACAAATAATATGCTATAAATATATTCATTTCAATTTACTCTACAATAGGGTTCTTTTACTTGAAATCACCACATTGAGCTAATTTGATCACGGAGTGTTTCGAGTATATATTGTTAGATATTTTACTTAACCTCTATTATCATCAAGGTTGGGTTAACTATTTGTCAATTTATACCATATTAGAGTCTTTTGACTTTCTTATCCTATATATATAATGTCTTAATTATCATACTATTTCTCCGTTAGTGCTTAGAATACACTGAAGCTATTGTGCCTCACCGAGGAATTCTTAACTTAATATGCAATTGCGTAGATTCTATATACGATGGAATCCGCTGTGCGTTATTGTCTTCTGGACATAATATGATGACCAACGGTGAGGCAGTATGACCTTTTAGCGCAGTTAATTAATTAAGTTCTATTTCACTATTCCTTGATGCTAAGATCACAGAAGCGGTCACCTTCGCTGTGTGTCTATTTCGGAAATATAGAAAGAGTTTCAAATGTTTCGATTACTTCTTTTTAAAATGAACTGCATGAACCCGCATCTCCAAGCGGCAGACTTTCCGACTCAATCTATGATGATGGGTTTATTTGTAAAATGATCGCAGATATTTGACATGTATGTTCTAAGTTAATACTCGTTTTCATCAGGTTGCCAATGATTTCACTTTTATTATGTTAAATTGTGGTATAATTTATCAGAAGAAACAGATTTTTCCTCATCACCTCACTACAAACACTAATTTTTTTCTACACCCTCCTCCCAACCATACTCATTTTGCCACTTCTTTGTCTTTTCTTTATCTCGATTAGTGATTTAACACAACTCTTTATCTTATACGCATGTGCGGGCAGTCTATATACACTGTAGCGGGATGCGCGATCGTCGCGTTCAGACTTAGTAAATAGTTAGTATTTAAATGAAAAATTCTTAATAATAATATTATAGTATTATTAACGCATACATTCTAACATCAAGATCTATATTAATTTCCATACATCTTTAGTGGAAAATATCTATTTCGGGGAAATATACAAGTAGGTACTTGTGAGGCTTTTGGTTTATATAAGTTTTATAATATTATATATATATATATATATATATATATATATATATATATATATATATATATATATATATATTCACTTACAAAATAGATTATTCAGTGAACCCCGGGATTAGGCAAATAAAAACAAGCTCGATGATACTCGATTACAGGGTACAGAGCATTTATATGTGATTTTTTGAAGGCCTACCCAAGCATTCCGTTCAGAAGACTAATCATCACCACAAAATACTTTTTCTTTTAAAAATTATTTATATTGATTTAAATTAAAGAGTTTTTTCCTTCACATGTTTCACTACCAAACAGGTACTTGCTTGGCAGATCATCAGGGAAATTAAGTATTTGGAATAAAGATTTCAACAACCGACCATACACAATATGGCGTTGCCTTAATTGAGTTCACTTAAGAAGAGAAGGACAAAATAAAAAAGTAAAAAGATAAAAAGTAAAAAATAGTAAATGTCTTAGAGAAGTAGCTCGCAAGACCTTCGCAGCACCGTTGCTACCAAGCCTACCAGCAAATAATTAGTACCAAAAGCATTTAAAAAAGGACCAATGGGCGAGAATACACCTACTCGATGAAGGGGGATATTTGTTCAATAAGTAATACATTTAGTGATTAAGTTTTTTTAAAAATATTCATAAATAATAAATAGGAAAAAATAAAAATATCTTTACTAATGTCATTTAAACATTTTTTTTTAGAATATTATGAAAAAGATAGATGTCTTTTCTGGAAAATCCTACTACATGATTCAGTACTGCCCACAGAAACAAAGTCACAAATGGTTATATTCTATTAATTAATTTACAGTTTACTTAAATAATTGAAGTTATTAAAATAAGTTTACAAGGAAAATCAATAATGGGGTGCTTAGTATTTATACACACCTTTTTAACCCTCTAAAATCCTCCAAATTTGTGTTATTATTTAATTTATTTTGTTATTGTTTTGGTTTTGGTTTTTTTCCTTTTGAATTATTAGAAATGAATTATTAATAGGTTAAGCATTATAAAAAATCATAATATTTTTTCTATTTGAACATTATATTTTTTTAATAATAAAATACAATTTGACTTATTAGTTGTATTTAATAATTTCATGTTTTTTTCATTTTCAAAATACTAATTCCATATTCTAATTCAAATTAAATGATTTTCAAAATTTTAAGATTTGTAATTTTTAGATTATAGTGAAATAATATAAAATATCTTGACTATTTAAAATTCAAATATTAATAAATTCAGAAAAACTAATTTTCAAATATCTTCGATAGTCAGAATTGTGATTTTTAGAATAAAGTAAAATAAGACAAGAATATGTTTAATATTTCATATTCCAATAGTAATAAATTTCGAAAATCTTTGAATTTCAGAATTAGTTTCCGAATAATAAGAATACATTTACATTTTTGAGTTTAAATGAGTTCAAAAGATTTAAAAATATTTCACAATAAATTCAAATATTATAATTCAACTAGTATTTCCTTCAATTTCTATTTTAGAATTGTAATCTTCCGAATAAAGTAAACTAAGATAAAATTATGTTGAATATTTTAATATGAAATATTAATGAATTCAGAATAACTGATTCTAGAAATAAGTTCTGAATGAATTCAGAATAAGTTTCAGAATAATAATAATACATTTCAATTTCTGAGTTAAAAGAAAGTTTAAAAAATTGTAAATTTTTTTGATAATTTAAAAAAAATGTCCAAATAACAAGTTAAATATTTAAAAATTAATTATTAATTTCAAAATAAAATTTTACTTTCGGGGTGTCTACTACGTTTAAAATAATTATTAAAAAATAAGAATAAATTTTATAATTCAAAATCATGTTTATATTTATATTTCAGTCAAATTATTTTATTATTGACTTCTGTATAAATATTTTTAAAAATAAATTTTTTAATATATTTTCAATTTCTAATTAAATATCTTACCAAGACTAATACTACCACATTATTGAATTTGGGAAGGAAATGTGTTTTTGTTTTGATAATAGAACTAATTTCATATAATTTTCAGTGCCATTTTTGATGAGACAAGTAAATGTACCGCCATAGATGATGCTCCCTCATAAAGAATGTCAGCTTTGAATATAATATATATTTGCTGCTTTTTAGAACTGAAGTTAATTATATCACAATTAATTATTTGTTCACCTTCATTATTAATCAAATTAATCTATTATTTCCTATTTACTAGCCTCTCCACGTAATAAATTTAAAGCAAAATGATCACACACTTTCCGACCAGTTGGCAGTTGAATAACATATAAACGTCCTAGTTCCTATTTACTAGCCTCCCCACTATCTTAGAGTTAAACACAAAGTCGGTTTTGAATGTGTGAGGAATCCACATCCTTAAATAAGAGGATTCTGGATTGTAACAAATAATTAAATTGCTTCAGTCTAGAGTGACGAGGAAAGAACATATAAAGTGTAGTATCAGAACAGATACTATACTTGGCAATATATATTTGCATTAAAAATACAAAATTATACAAAATTGATAGTGCATTCTGCTCCTAGCCAAAAGGCAAAGCAAGTATGAAACTGTACATCTTAATTTTAGGAGGTTTCACCCTGAACTTAAGGTAATTGATAAAGTTCAGGGAGTTTTGTTTTGAGGGGCTGTATCCACCCGGATTCAGCGTTAGTGGTTTGATTAATGTTTTTTTTAATTGATTCCATCCAAACACACACAATATATCTCCCTTAGCAAAAACACGCTATCCAGTTAGCGAGCGTCCAGATATTGGTGATAATTTTACGTAAAATATTTATGCAAAATTCTTAAATAATGTTTTTTCTCTCCCAACATATAATGGCATAAAAAAGATGATCTCGCATTTGAATGAGGGTGGCTTGGGGTACTCATTTACACATTTATCAACAATTATCTAAATATAACATTTTTTTACATTTTCCACTTAAAGCATATATAAAAAGTTCACAGTTTCAATTTCATAGGGAACATGTTGGCTTCATCACCGCTAAGAAAACAATACGAAACTAATACAAAAAAGCCACAAATATTTGGAGATTAACATATTCAACAAACCCAAAAGTTAATATACTCAATATAGCCAATTGTTCCCCATTTTCTTTATAAATAACATTAATTTTTGATTTGGCATTCTTTTTTTGGCTTTCTTTCAGTGTGGCTTCAGTTTTCAATTCAGTCGTTTTGGGCTTTTTTCCTGAAAAATTGGGCTTCAAAAGTTAATTACCACATTTTTTATTTTTTTACTGACAGTCACACAGCTCGGTTTCTATGGCCCCAATTTTTTAATACTAACATATTTCAAATCAGCTTATCGGGGTCTATCCTTCTATATTTCGATACGTAAACAATATTTATAATTTAAAAAGTTATATTCAGATAAAGAGCATGAGAAGCGTTACTCGATTGCCATTATTTTTAGTTTAAGCTGCTCAACCCTTTCATATCTGAAACTCCTTTCGAGATATCTATTTGTTTAGATTGCTTGTACTGTTTGCTACATCTTGAGCAAAAATAAATATTTGTTTTAATTGAAAAAAGTTATAGTTATTCAAAGTCAATGGGTGACGTTATTCTACACGCTGATGACCACACATATTTTGAATAACTTTTTTTTCTACTCGATTAAATTTTAATTTCTTCATGTTAAAAAGTAAATCCTCGTGCAACTTACTGCATTAAGTTTGGATAAAAACTGAATTAATGACAAGCCCAGGAATGTGTCACGATTGGGTAAATGTTGACCATAAGCATATTATTCACACACTGTCGTGAGTCTTGTCAAACAAACTATATAAAATATCTTTACATACCTAAGTTTATATATATATATATGTATAGGGCGGGTAAAATCAACAGAACATAATATGTTGCCCCACTATGCTGCCTTCTTACAAAAAGTAAACGATATAATGTTACTGAACCTTCTGTCTAGAATAATTATTCCAGTTTTCATCAAACTCCATTACATAATTTTGAATCAAGAAAATGTATAAAATTGGGCCTTATTTTAAAGGGTCTTAAGTAAAAGATAGAATTCCGATAATCTTGCTTCATTTGTGTCTAATTCATATAGATATAATTTAATGTAAATCTTTAAAAATACTTTTTAAATGAGGAGTTGTACACTTACTAAACATTTTAAAACTCTTTAAAATGCTGCATAAAACAGAAATTCAAGGAATATTTATGAATTGGTGTATACTTACGATTGGGTGCTTACTTAGATTAGGACGCACGCTTAAATCGACTTGGCATCGGTACTTTCCGGATATTTACGTAAAGGGTCTAAATGTTCCGACGCATAGTCAGTTGACTTACATGTGTTCAAAAAATCTAAATCGAGGCTGGATTAACAAGTGTAAAAAAAAACATTAACCAGCATTTAAAGCAAACAAAAATAGAATAACACATTTAGTCAAATTGTATGAAAAAACATTTATTTACACCTAGCATCTCTTATTTGCGAAATTTGTGTAACACTAGAGTAATCGAAGTATAGCCCATCTTACGACCTCTTACGTCTAGAAGCTCTATCACACATTTATAATAATTGGTTCATTTATTTGGGAGTGAAGCGTTTACATACAAATATATAAACATAAACACATACCTAACTTTTATCGTATAGTTTATCTGCTGGTAGCATGGGTATAGATGTTTAGTAACTAAACTCGATGTTTTAGGTTGGAACCACATATCATTTGTAAATCCGTACTGATGCACTTGCAAAAGTTTAAACTTGCTAGTCTGTGGATATAAATAATTAAATAATAGATTTTCATAATTATTTATGCCATCTTAAAATAGAAGACACTCCGTTTGAGATAAAGAAAATGTCTCGCTTAAACAGTAATGCACAGTCTCCATCCTCTTTGGTGCAGCATCTAAGATACATTTAACACAGTACTGATTTAAAAACAGTATTTACACGTCTCATTCTCACATATGATATGTTCGTTGAAGGTTTATAGATGTCGGGTTACTACACTCGAGGGCTGAGAGTCAGACAGGACGGTCGAGAGATCAGTTCTGGATCCGAACTGATGAGCCTTTTAAAGTTGAAACAAAGTTTTATGTTGGTATATGTAATTTAATTATTACACTATATAACAATTAATATATATGACTTCTTGGAGATATACACTCTTTCATATAACTATATAACAATTAATATATATGAATTGTTGGGGATATACCCTCTTTCATATATAAGAGAATATTACAAAATGTTCTATTTAACTATATTTGCATGATTTTTATGCAGCAGTTACACATTTTAATGATTTAAAAATGTTAACTTTCAAGTCCATACTACTTGATATTTTATTTATAATACAATTCAGATCGAACTTAAGTGTGTGAACCGAATTAACTATGTAGAACATGCGGTTCTTGCAACATTTCTTATTGCTTTAAAACATATATTCAGGTGATTTGGCCTCTGCCAAATAACCCACCTGCTATTAATGTGAACATCCGGATATAAAATCTAAAAAAAAAGTTATGGAGCTAGTTTGTTAAGTGGATGCATGTTCGTTCTGAACGCATGTATAAGCTCTTCGCGTGCTTTTTCTTAATTGACTGGCGAACGGAATTCCATCCGCTCTCCGGGTTGTAAGATTTGTGTAATGTATACCATTTTGCACTATGGAATCGGCTGTGCCGAGTTTTAATCTTATACCATTCATGCGATATAATTAGCACTAATACACTACGAAAATGTGTGCACCTAATTTTTTCTTATTTACGAAAAAGTACAAACTTGTGTGTAATTAATTGTATCCAATGCATCCAGTAATTAATACACGTAAAAATTCTGTTGTCCGTAAAACAGACAAACGGTTTTTATATTTGTTATTTAATGTATCCTTTTTTATAGTGGCGCACGTGTTGGGCGCCGCTTTCTAACATGTGTTTTCTTGAAAAATTTACTACGTAAAAACAATGATAAAACAATGATAAAACACAGTAACAAACTAAACAATAAAGAGACGGTAGCGTTTACATATATACGAACATTTATTGCCAAAGGTAAGGTTGAGAGACGCAATAAAAAAGTTACATAACAATGTGCGCAAACTACAGACGTAATTACCAATGGGGATTCTACGCAAATTGCTAGCATATAATAGAGATGCCTGTACTACCAGGGGCAAACAAATAGTTGAGAATGCCTTGGATAAGTATAGAAAATACGAATTATTTTCATTCAAAGAAGGCTCAACCAGTATAAAAGTTGTAATATTGAGATAACTAGCTGTCTGTGGAATCACGTTCAATCTGTCACCAGAAGTGTAATCTGACGACATGGCGCCGGCGTTGTAAAATCGCAGGTAGCCTGGACACGTCCGGCTAGCAAACGCCCAATTACAGAAAAAAGAAAAAATTTCCGATTCTAATTCACCCACATGAGGTAGATTTAGTTATATTTTGGCTTTCTGAAATTAGAGAGTTTATTTTCCTGTTCCACAGTATAATTCAAGGGACATAACTCTAAATATACTGGTCTGACATATAAACAAAAAACACCAACCATATCAATCTTGAAAAATGCAATTAACTGAATTTACAACCAATATATTATAAATATATTTTACAATAAAGTCTGATCAAACCGTTAGAGATAAGTGCAGTTTTGATATTCAGGGGCACCTGTGACGTTGAAGGAGTACGAAGGTTGAGTGATTCTCTGTGTGAAAATTAAGAGACGAAAACATTGGCAATGTGATGGTTATCGTTTGGAGAAAATATCCAGTTCGATTCGTTGAGTGGTTTTTGAAACGCCGCCAGCGATGTACATATAAAAAGCGAAAATACTCCGTATGAAGTTGAGTTAGAGAAATGATTGCCGTCTTATGAATTGTGTTTTCTTTCTTTTCATTATCAGGCTATCCGCGTGGAATATCTCAGACCTGGCCAGTCAGACTAAGAAAAAACCAGAATTAATAAATAAATTAAGCAACGACATTTTCTCATCTTCTGAAAAATCTATTTCGTAAAACCTCAATAGAGAAGAAAACCTCGAACGATCAGAAAAAAGATAATATAAAAGACAAAACATTTATATATTTCTATGTCCATAATAATATTTAAAAAAGCTAATGAATGGATTATTATAGATTTTCAGGGCAACACGGTAAGTAACATGGGGCCAATATTTTGTTGTAAATTGTAACATTTAGGGCGTGCATATATATATATATATATATATATATATATATATATATATATATAAACTTAGGTATGTGAAGATATTTTATATAGTTTGTTTGACAAGATAAAATAGTTAACTAATGTTAATCATTATTAATTCGGAAATACATATTCTTGGCAACACGGCTAGTAACATGGGCACATTATTTATTTTGCAAACTTTACAACTTAAGGAGTTTTCCCAATCAAAATTGCACCCTTACTAAAAAAAACTTTTAAAATATGTTACATACAAAATAATAGATAAAAATATAATTGCTGTAGATCTAATTTTGACTACTATCAAGTAATACATTCTTCAAACAACTAGTTCGCGATTTAAATATCACCTGATGTTGTTGTGTTAACGCAACACTTTTTGTAGTGATGACGTCGGAAATTTAGAAAATGGCGTTTATCTTATTTTGCATTCAAACTCATATATATATATATATATATATATATATCACTGCGGTAAAAATGTTTGTTGGCAAATTATTGGTATCATTCAAAGGAAGTGCATGACAATCGATATATACTTACTTTCGTGGTTGACAAAAACCCTGTAAATCGATACGATGCAATCAACTGACCAGGGCCAAAGAATGGCGTATAGTTGTCTAGTAACCGATATCTCTACGCTGGTCGTATCCGGCTTTCTAAGGACAACCGAACTGGATGGTCGAATCGATGGAACAATTGAATTTAGTTTTTTTTTTACTACATCTCAACGCTAAAGCAAACTCATTCGAATATTATTTGACTCTAGGTTTTCTCAGTTAAATATTTACATGTTTCAATATTATTTGACTCTTGGTTTTCTCAGTAAAATATTTACATGTTTGAATATTATTTGACTCTAGGTTTTCTCAGTAAAATATTTACATGTTTGAATCTTATTTGACTCTAGGTTTTCTCAGTAAAATGTGTACATGTTTGAATATTATTTGACTCTATGTTTTCTCAGTAAAATATTTACATGTTTGAATATTATTTGACTCTAGGTTTTCTCAGTAAAACATTTACATGTTTAAATCTTATTTGACTTTAGGTTTTCTCAGTAAAATATTTACATGTTTGAATATTATTTGACTCGAGGTTTTCTCAGTAAAATATTTACATGTTTGAATATTATTTGACTCCAGGTTTTCTCAGTAAAATATTTACATGTTTGAATCTTATTTTCCTCATGTTTTCACCCGAAAGTTGATAGTTTGTATTGTTTAGATTTGTTGGACTAATATTCTCCTCTTGGTTGTTATTTTTACAACGTTTCGACCGATGTATCATCCGATCTTCTTAAGGTGTATCTTGTCAAACTCGGGAATCCTTATGTCTACTCGGAACAAAATTATTTGTTTTATCGCTTGATTTACCCATCCCAGCCAGTTCTTAAAGGCAGTCTTCTAGAGGTTTAAGGTTCAATGCTCACTACAGTCAATCACGAAGAATAGAATTATATACTTAACACTTCTCTCTGCCTATTACTGATGGACCTTTTGACTGTGAACAAGTGTCAGAATGTATCTTTTCTGTCTGTGATCAGTGAGGGCGAGTTTATAGACTGACACAATTTTATTTGTTTGAATACAGAGTGACAATTTTGGGATAACTGAGTGTTTCCCCATTAAAAATTATTTTGTCTAACTCTGTGCTCATGGGGAGGCAAGTAAATAGGGATACTTCTACTCGGACATGGCTGACGAACGAGAATAACCTTCCTAAATGGATTCACTCGTCTGCGTTTCAAAAGTTATTTTAAAAATCCAAACGTTTCAAGACCCTTTTTGCATGCTGAATTGAAAAATACATTTTTTCCTGGGTCAGAATTGGTTTCTAAGATATAGTTTATTTATTTTCCAACATATTTTTGTAAAATATCGCAATACAAGCCTTTAATGGGCTTTGCTTATGCAAAATCGGGTCGTGTGTAAACTTTTTATAATTATTTTTGTTTCTCTTTTCAGGTTTAGAAACATGGATAGGAAGTTTTAAAAACCATTATAATAAGTTCTGTTACATCTGCAGACATCTGGTTTTTCCAGACCGTCAATTAAAAATCTCGAATTTTATGAAGAAGCATATTACGCTTACTTCAAAGTCCAACTACGGTCCAGGATAAGCAATTCCCTCCCCAATATCTGCTGGAAAACATAACTAAATTAATTACGGAATAAGAGGAAAAAGAAAAGGAAGATCATACCATTTGGAGCCCCAAAGAGAAAAAAACACGTTACCGACTGCTACGTTTCCATGACAAACCCAAAAGATATCTATTGCAAGAACAAGCACCATATTTAATACCTTGGTGTTCTTTCCTCCATAAAGCCAGCCCCTCATGACCTTTAGTTTCATGTTCATGAACCAAATGTCACTATTGAATCTAGTGCTGATTCTAAATCTACTGAACTGATTGATACAGCTAAGTGTGATGAATACAGGTCGTAAGATAACAGCCAACCAGTGCCTTTGACCCAAACCGAACTCAAGGAACTGACACGAGACCTGAACATTTCAAAGGAGTTTTTCCAGGTATTCGGTTCTTCTCTTTGAGAGAAACGTTTAATGTCGCCAGGAACAACAGTCTATGAGGATCGATACGGCTAGAATAAATGTAAAATTGTTCATGTTTGATGAAGCATCTTCACTTGTTTACTGTAGCAATATTGCTGACCTGATTGAATTACGTAGTCTGAAATATGATGCTATTTAATGAAGACTTTTCATTCTAATCTAACAGAAGTCTTAAAAAGTTTTTCTGAATTTCGAAAACAAGTGTTAATCGAACTCTCTTAGGCACTCAATTCAAATGAAATAAAATCTACAAAAGCAAAAACCTCTGTTGTGTGTTCTAAACTTCTAGAAACATAAATTGTTTATCTGTGGATATCTTGGACTGATGGGGCTCATCCTAGGACTTCGATGTGGTTACACAAAGTATCCATGCTTTCTGTGCTCATGAGATAGCCTTGCTGATGCCCAGCATTATGTCAGACAAGACGAAGATTAAAACCTGGATCACACAATGTTTTGTCCAACCATCTGGTGTAAAAGACCAATATATTGTTTCCAACCTTTTAGATGTAAGTCTGTCTCATTAAGAACTTTGCAAAGGCATTTGACAGTGAAGGTGCTTTCCCTCATCAGTAGTTTCAACGAAAAAGCATGGAGAAAATTAAGGCAAGTATATTTGATGGTTCTCAAATAAAGGAACTTGTTTTGCTGATACACTGAATTCTGCTGAACTCTCTCCCTGTTTGTTCCTTACGTCAGTCATGGCAAACTTCCTTGCCAACCACAGCAGTTCTCAGTATCAGAAGGTATCAAGGCTATTGGATGCCAACTTTCTGGCCGACTACTGCTATTGCCTAAAATGAATACCCAGTCTGCTCAGCACAAATGTTCCCGAAGAGTCCCTGAAAAGGCAGTTGATCCACGAGTAGCCTCCTTAGTTTATTATACTTTTCTTTCTATCTGTATTTTGTTAGCCGTCTGTGAATAAATCAGTTTAACGTTTTCAATATTGTCTTGAATTCACCTACAAATATATCGGAATTCAGGATATTTCTAATGTGCTAATATTTCATTATCCTGATCTGATTGAAAAAAGGAGCATGATTTTCTGATTCAGTGCGAAAAAACTAGCCTTAAATAAGGTAATGTGTGTTAGAACTTGAACACATCGCAGACCAATGTTATATACAGCGTTCGCATATTAATTCTGTGTAGGTTTCAGAGTTTTAAATCAAGATTACCACGTTGTAAACGATTCACATGAAAAATGTCGGAGGCTACATCGGTTGACACGTTGTGAAAATAAAACAAACAAACTGAGAATAGTAGTCTTAAGAATACAAATAATAACAATAATCAATTCTTCTCTTGGTTTGCCTGTTCACAGCGTTTGGTCAGCTTCCCTTAGATGATTTTTTTTATTGAAGATCTTCAAGAAGTGAAGTATTCTTATTCACTTTATTCACATGATTCGATCGGGTTTCCCTTTCATAATGTCTTCCATTGTCATAACGCTTCGATCGTTTCTTCAAATTACTCTTGTCGTAGATCGATTAATGTTTGGAAATTCTAACTGAAACCTTAATATACTCCACCGGGTAGATTGCTCTCAATTTGTTTCACATGTATTTTTATATATCTAGTACAGGTTTACTCTATAAAATTGTTAACAAAATTCACAAGCATTTGTTTAATCTTGGGACTTATGCGGCGTTAAAGAGCGTAAACGAAATAAGATAACACTAGTATTTATTTCTCTCTCTCTCTTTCTCTTTCTTTTACCACTGATCTCTCTCTCTCTCTTATCATTATTCATTGGGTCAGGAAGAGTCAATAAAATAACAGATATGATTAGTATAAATACACTTACATTTCTGCATTTTCTTAGATGAGTGTTATCACCACAAGGTTTCGGCCACTGTAATCTCCGGTCTTCTTGAGATGTATCTTTTCGAATTCGGAAATATATCTGTCGAACTCGGGAACCTGGACTTTATTTTATCTACGAGGGAAGCATGCCCTTGTTCCATCCGCCATGACTGGTAGAAATCTTCAGTAATTCGCAATTCGTCGTCTCGCTCGACGATTGACCCTTCAACCTTCAGATGATTATTACTAAGAACGTAATTTAACTTAACTGCACCACGAGTCCTTGCGGACAGCTCTAGTATGCATATTGGGAGCCTTAAACTATTCTTGTACTTTTCTATGTGAGTCTTACTACTTATCACTATATATCAGTACTTTTATTATTACATATCATATATATATATATATATATATATATATATATATTATAAATTATAAACTCATCTATTATTTATAATTATAGCTCCCATATTGTAGTAACTTCTATACTAGGTATGCTTAGTAAGTTATTATTGCGCAACATATGCGCTGCTTCTTTGAGTCATCTTACTCTCCCCAGTTCTTCCTTATCTATGTTTAATTCGTCCCATAGGCGTAAATGATTTCCTTTTACCCTCGATATGTTGCCAGCCATACCCGATTTTTCGATATCCTCACGTCTTACGGCTTTTTAGTGTTCTTCTAGCCTTACTTTTGTGAGCGACATGTCTCACATTTGTATATTTCCGAACACTTACTTGGGATCGCATACACGCAATTCTTTGTCATATATATTTCCGTAGGAGGTTTGCCTCTCACAAGATGCTTTCGGAAAGTTTAGTCGCTCATTAATATTGTCTTGATGTCAATCCCTTAATATATGGTATACACACTGTGGTGAGTTTTCGGGTGGCGTCCCTTGGTGTTTGGTCTTGATATCTTGTAGCTGATGTCATTCTCCCAGAGTAGTTATTTCTGTTGAAGGATTGTCTCAGGCTGTTTATCTTCTCTTAATATTTATTGCTGTTACTACATATTGTCTTTGCTCAATGTTGTAGGCAGCGGGCGATTCCTTACTTTACATGATATGGATGGTGGGAGTTGACATTTAAATACTGTTTCAGTCAAAGTTGGTTTTCGATATACAAATGACTTAAACCCCTGATAAGTGCGACATATCAGCAAATCTAGGAATAATACTCTGTAATTATGTTCCTTTTCCACAGTGAACTGTACAGATGGACGGATAGAGTTCACATATTCCGGTAATGTTTGAACATCTACCTGGTTAGACCACATTGTTGGCGTTAGTGGTGTTGATCCTAACGCTATTTCCTCGAAGTGTGTTATGTATACATTGCCCAGTACTCGGGACCATGGTGAATTCATAGCTAGACCTTCGTTCCTGCCGGTATATATCAGATCCAATCGCGAAGTATGTGGTTTCTACACGGAAGGTCAACATCTCCACTAGATTACCAATTGGGATACAAGTACGTTCCTTCAGTGAGGTATCTGAAATCAACTTATCCCGTATCACAGTTAGAGACTCATCAATGGGTACTTTCATGTACAGACTCACTACATCTAAACTCACTCTTTGGTTGGAATGCATGGGAGCATTGTCTGTGAGTGGGCTGATTATACCTACCAGGAATCGGCTCAATGGATGACATGCTAAACCTCGTGCGCTGACAATGTGCCCTAATGGAATACCATCTTTGTTAAACTTAGGAAGACGGTATAGGTGTGGTAGCTTGCTGTAATGCTGCACTAGCTGTCTATATTTTGCAGGTAGTATTATATCCTTGTTCTTACTGAGGATTTGTGACAGCTTCCTCTCTGTTTTAAAAGTCGGATTCTTTTTTACATTATCGTAGCCAGCATATCCTATAAGATCTGCCATTTTGGGGGAATATTCCGCTTTATCCATTAACACTGTAACATTGCTTTTGTCTGCTGGTAGTATTACGATAGTGACTTGATCGTCAATACTTTTACCTTTGAGATGTTAGGTTTGGCATGCTTTGAATTCTCGACTGCTTGCCCACCTTAACTCATCTCCTTGTACCTTGGGTTTATTCAAGGCTGCCCCTTGCTATTCGAGCTATTATATCTAAGTATGGAACCAGCTTGATCGTTTTCGCGAAGTTGATACCTTTGTTCAGCACTAATTCCTCAGAGGAAGTCAGCTGACGTTTACTTGTGTTGACAATGGCTTTAATTGGTTAATGGTGGATATAGGTTCATATGTTTTTAGATTTCAGATTTTCCAATTTTTTTTTTTTGTGAGATTTGATCTCCTTAAATTCTTGATAATATGATATGCCCATATATTCTTGGATGCGAATCTTGTCATCAGTCAGTGATATGCTATCCAGGAAGGGGTCGATCTCGATTAGATTTTTGTTTGTAACTGATGTGTCTTCCACCGGCTGTTGTGGATTCTATCCTGGACGAGATCATGCCCTACTGGTCTTGCGATCCTATGTGTTCTCCTAGAAGTGATTGGTACTTTTAAGGTTACGCCTAGTGGAACTAGCTTAAGATAACGGCATCTGTATAGGAATATAAGGTGGTTACTCAATCTTGCCAGTTTTTGATATAACTTTTCGAGTTGTTTCCATTTTCGTATTATTTCGGGTCCGTACCGATTTGATAGTATACTTCTGAATTTTTTTATATGACCATTGATAATTTGTATAATTTAGTTATTAGAACTACATTTCTCATCTAGAGTGTTATCATCACAACGTTTCGGCCGCTGTAACCTTCTCTTTCTTCAGGTGTATCTCTTCGAACTCGGGAATACTCTGTCGAGCTCCGGAATCTGAACGGAATTTCGAACAGACCCCTTTATTTTATTAACGGGGGTAGCGTGGCGTGTTCCGTCAGCCATGACTGGGAGAACTCTTTACTAATTCGCAATTCTTCGTATAGCTTGGTTTGAACATTCAACATTAACTTAGAACCTAATTTAACTTAGTACAATACCCACTGCGCCAAGAGTCCTTGCGGACAGTTATAGTAAGCATTTTGGGAGTTTAGATAAAGGGTTCCGTAGCCATCTTTGAATTTATTTTGCATATTTAGAAGATGATCTGAGACGGATAAAAGTACACATACACGTTTAAAATTCAATATATGAGTGTATTTATTCTCCGCACAAAACTCCTCGATCTACTGCTTAGGTCGAAATATTGATAGAAACCTTACGAGTAATAAATAAAGGATACCTCCGATCATCCGGGTACCGTCACTGTCGTTTGCCAATTGACACAATTATCTCTAGCTATTTATGATATACACTTTCTTCTCTGATCTAACTAAAGATATAAAAGTATTTGGTATATTTTCTTGCATCAGTTACAATTGGGTCATAATAATTCTTAAACAGCCGACAGTGCCAACAGAACATGAGGGAAAAGTCCACAAATGATCGGACAATACGAAGGTGGTTTCATGAATTCCGTATTGAAGTTAAAGAAATTAGGAAACGGAGAGGCACCCTTGAAAATGAACGTTTAAAGACAATCATTTTACTAAATCTACATCAAAGGGTCATAGAAATGTCATAGAAATGTCACTTGATATTAGTATTTGAACCGTGCGATATTAAAAAAGCTCAATGCATGAAGTATTGGTGCCACATCTGGATGTGTGTATGAGCCTCTAGTCTCGCTCTCTTTCTCTCTTGCACAGAGTGCAAACAAAACATCTATAAGGTTCTGTGCTGTCAACCAAACTCAACTCTGTGTCGCATACCAACAAGGTTGCACTTCTGTGCTTGTTTTAGAAGTATATAACGGAACGTGTTCTGGCGAACATACGGCACTTGGACTCCAACCTACATGTCCCCCGACTAACTCGACTAGCTACTAAATGCCATCCTTTCATGGTAGTGTCCTAAGATGCCGAAAAATATAATATTCAAAAAATTATTTCCTTGCACCGCTTACCTTTGACATTACCCACCCTGTTTCCTCTAACTTCGATTGTACCAACATGCAGACATTTAAATGTAATGTGAACAAACATCTTGCTGCACAACTTCCAACTTAATATGCCTCCTATTAATCTGTTCAATAATAGCATTACATGGTCACACTTGTCTTCATTATGTTCAGTGTATGTACAAGTAAATCCCCTTATTTAATTTCGATTCTCTGCCTACTTCCAAAGTGCATTCACTCTGTCTAATTTCATTATTTTTCTGTGTTTAATTATTTCGTTTTTCTTTCTTAATTAATTAAACCACAAAAACATATGCACACTTCGGTCGTATATGTTTGTTAATTTAACTGTGTTTAACTATTAAAATAATTTCCAACGCTATTAATAATGTTTACCCATTCATTTACAAAATCGCTTATATTTGAATTCATGTTTTGAAACATGACGTAAATCATAAATCTATAATGTCACGCGAAAACTATAACCATTCTGTTAAGGTAATATTTTAAGCTCTATTTGATAAGACTGAAGATCTGAAAGTTTCGGCGTCGATTTCTTGTCATGTGATTCGCTTTATTTGTTTGTGAATGTATTATTACATATAATATTTATGCAATTATTACATATAATATTTATGCAATATTATATACAATATTTATGCAATTATTATATATAATATTTATGCAGTATTATATGCAATATTTATGCAATTATTACATATTATATTTATGCATTATGATATGTAATAATTAGGCAATCATTATATATAATATTTATGCAGTATTATATATCATATACGCCGTGGCAGTAAACTGTTGGGGGAGGATGGCTTCCTTAGTCCTGATCGACAACCTTCCTAGAGTTGGAATCTCGAACAAAATATCCGGTTTGCAAACCTACAATTGCTTAAGGAGTAGATAGGTTCTACCTATCGCCAGCCCTTGCACTCCTTCTTTGTTTATTAGTCAGGCGCAGAGGTAACAGCGCTGGGACGCCTCTAAACACTCAGTGCCTAGCCTTGTTTCCTTACTAGGACAATGAACGCCGTTCTCTTTCTCTCTATTTGGGCAACTTGGGGAAAGTTTTTTCGTTAGTAAGTCTTACATGACCAGTCTGCGTCTCTCTTGTTCCGACAGGTTGAGGGTACAGGTTAGACAGCTTGTCTGGCTGCTGTTTCCGACTAACAGGACAGGAGCCCAAACTCTTGGGTAGCGCCAAGAACGGCTGCTCCATCATCAGTTGCATAATAGCGTGGGTAGTTGTATGTGCCATGTCGCGCATGGAAAGGGACCCTGCAATTATCTCCGGTGGGCTTTCCTGAGGCCACAACCCCCGTGGACCAGGTCGTGACTAATGGACTGGTTGTGTGAGCTTATTGGCACCAAACAAGTACTCACCTTGGCCAATCCACTCTATAATCAAATCAAACATGCCATTACAAAGAAATAAAATCAAACCTAAACCAGACACCCAAAAAACACTTTCCCCTCCGCCCTTGAGGCTTGCATTCACAAATATCCGGGGACTTAGAACCAACATAAACGACGTAGAAACCTTTCTCCTGACAAACTCCCCGGATATCCTAGCTCTAAGTGAAACTAACCTCCAATCCTCAATCTCTTCTCACCACTTTGACATGACTGACTACCTCCCACTCTACCGTACAGACTCTGACAAACAACTACACGGGCTAGGAATTTATGTTCGGAACACCCTCCCCCTGACTAGAGAACATAGGCTAGAATCAGATGACTACGACTACATGTGCTTTAGATTGACTTTACATCACAACGTTAGTTACTTATATTTCCTATACCGCTCCCCGTCGACCCAGGACTGTACTCTGCTAAACTCTGTCTCTGAAAGCATAGATAGAGCACTCTTAATTGACTCGAATGCCCAGATACATGTATTTGGGGATTTTAATGCCCACCACCGCGACTGGTTGGGATTCTCCAGCCTTACTGACGCAGCCGGCAACTCCACGTATAACTTCTCCTTAGCTCACTCCCTCTCTCAGACTGTTGATTTTCCGACCCGCATCCCCGATCGTGTGGACCAACAAGCCTCACTCCTAGACCTCTTCTTGACCTCAATACCTGAGGCTTGTGTGACGAAAGCTCATAGCCCACTCGGGAATGCTGATCACATTGTGCTAATGATACATATCACGCTAAAAAGTCGTCCAAAAGCTGATGAACCGTTGCTCAAAACAACAAGAAACTACGAGCAAGCTGATTTTGAGTCAATCAGAGATCACATCAGTGACGCCCCATGGAGGGAAACCTTCTTACTCCCTGCCAACCAGTGTGCAAACGAATTAACTTAATGGGTCAAAGCAGGCATTGAAGCCTATGTCCCCATGCGAAAATTCTTTAGCAAGCCCCACTCTCCTCAATGGTTCACTTCGGAATGTGCAGCTGCCATTTCTGAGAGGCAACAAGCATTCCGTAAATTCAGCCGCCATAAGTCAGCTACTAATAGGCATAAATTTATAGAGTCAAGAAACAATTGCAAGGCTGTGATAGGCGAAGCGAAGAGAAGGTATAATGAGTTAACAAAAAAACGCATCCAGTCACAGAAACTAGGTACTCGCGATTTCTGGAAAATCTACAATAGTGTAGTGAATGATGGTCAATCTACGATTCCCCCACTTTCAATCCACAATGATGTCGTTTGCACAGTCACTGATAAGGCTGAACTACTTGCACAGCGTTTCGCTTCTAACTCTACTTTAGACTCAGGTAACCACCCTCTCCCTGAATTACCATTGCGGACTGAAGACACACTTGATAACCTGATCATTACCCCATCCCAGGTCAGAGACATCATAAAAAGCCTTGACACCTCTAAAGCTTGTGGGCCTGATCTTATACCTGTAATAGCAATAAAGAAATGCTCTGCTGAACTTGCCCCTGTCCTCTCCAAACTTTACAATAAATGCCTAGCCGAATATTGCTTCTCCGATAGCTGGAAAATTGCCTCTGTGGTACCAGTCTACAAGAGTTCTGGGAATAGAACCGACCCTTAGAACTACCGCCCAATCAGTCTACTGCCGATCTTTGCCAAAATCTTTGAATCCTTAATCAATCTAGCGATAGTACGTCACTTAGTTAATGCTAAACTTCTATCTGACCGCCAGTATGGATGTAGACAAGCACGATCTACTGCAGACATCTTAACGTTCATCTCTGAACGCATGTATCATACTCTCGACAAGGCAGGTGAAGCTAGGGCAGTAGCGCTTGATATATCCAAGGCCTTTGACAAGATATGGCATAAAGGGCTTCTCCTGAAAATACGCTCATACGGTATTACTGGGCAATTACTTAATATACTTAGATCCTTCCTAAACAAAAGAAAAATCCAGGTTGTCCTCGATGGCCGTTCATCTTAGCAACATGACATAAATGCTGGTGTGCCCCAGCGATCTATTCTTGGACCTTTGTTGTTCCTGATCTATATAAACGATCTCCCTGATGACATAGTGTCTGGGGTTGGTTTATTTGCTGACGACACCACGCTTTACTCTCGCCATGTTGGCAAAACAGACGCGATCATATTTGAGGCAATGGCTGAATCCTTAGAAAATTACCTCCAGGCTGTAGTGGATTGGGGCCATAAATGGTTGGTGACTTTTAATGCCGCAAAGACTAAGCTCCTTTCCTTCAACAACTACAAGAAGCCTCTCCATCCACCGATTGTCATGGCAAATAACACCCTACCTGAGAGTTCATCATTCAGACTCCTTGGCCTAACATTCACAGGTAACATGAATTGGAACACATACATTGAAGACATTGCCAAGGCTGCCGCAAAGAAGGATGGCTCCCTCTACCGTGCTAGTAGACTCCTTACACCTGACATTATCCTGTATCTCTACAAAGCCACCATTCGCCCATGCATGGAGTATTGTTGCCACATCTGGGCTAGTGCAACATCTACTAGTCTCTCCCTCCTTGACAAAGTCCAAAAAAGAGTAGTCAACCTAATAGGTCCCTCACTGTCAGCTAAGCTCCAGCCCCTGTCTCATCGCCGCAATGTGGCATCCTTGTGTTTGTTTTTCAAATACTTCAATGGATTATGCTCCGATGAGTTGGCTACTCTTGTGCCCCCTCGACGTAAATTCCCTAGACTAACTCGACATTCTACTAAATCTCATTCATTCACTGTGGAGGTCCCCAGATGCCGGAGAGCATTCTACTCAAATAGCTTCTTTCCTCGTGCTGCTGGCCTCTGGAACTCCCTCCCTGCCCCCTGTTTCCCGACAGTACTGACATGCAGAAATTTAAAACTAATGTAAACAGACATCTCGCTGCTCAGATCTCAATTTAAGCTGACCCACTAATCCTTCTCCCCTTTTCCTTTTACTCAGTAGCCCCTTACGTTTACAGTGGCGTCCTGCCTTGTTTGGGGTGAACTATGTAAAAAAAAAAAATTACATATTAGATTAACGCAATATTATATATAATATTTATGCAATATTATATCTAATATTTATGCAATTATTACATATACTATTTATGGAATATTATATATAATATTTATGCAATTATTATATATAATATTTATGCAATTATTATATATAATATTTATGCACCATTATATATAATATTTATGCAATCATTACATATAATATATATGCAATATTATATATAATATTTATGCAATATTATATATAACATCTATGTCATTATTACATATAATAGTTATGCAATAGTATATACAATATTTATGCAAATATTACATATAATATTTATGCAATATTATATATAATATTTATGCAATATTATATATAATATTTATGCAATTATTATATATACTATTTATATAATATTCTCCATTTCTACAAGTAGTTAATATTTCTGATATTCCAAAAGTATACAGATTATTCTGCTATGTATTAATCACCTTTTAAAAAATTGCTCCGCTTAAAAACGAAATACCATGATTTTATGTAATATCTATGAATGCATCTTTTAATCCGCCACTCTGTAACTCATCAGTTTTACATCGAATATAGTATACGCATTTTTTTATTTAAGTCTTCGTCATGAAAACTTATTTACATCAAAATTGTATTCTGAAATTATTAAGAATATTTTAAATTCTAATATATGCGAATATACTTCTGGATTGTCCATTTTTGCTAGAAAAAGTATAGTATCTGTTCTGATGCTCCACTCGATGTTTTCTGTCCTAGACTTAAACAATTTTAATGTTTGTCGCAATTTAGACTGGTTTTTCGTGACGGGGCTGTTTTTTCTTTAGACTAAAACCACTTAATGTCTAACTCAGTCTTCGTGGGTAGACAAGTGTATAGAGACTGCAAACATAGCAAGCGAAATAAAAATTTTTAAAGTGAGCAAAGAAGCAGCTAGTATTTTGCGAAAATATTTATGATAAAAGAACGAACTCCTTATTTACCGATTCTATGAGAAGGCTACATGTGACACAAAGTCAGTTTCATGTCGGAGATAATCATCTCACACAAAAGAGTCAATCTGCACTCGGAGAAAAAAAATACCTATGCCGGAAAAGAGCTCCTTCCTCCCCTCTGAGTGATGAGTGAAACGATACTACACTATACTCCTGGTCAACGCGCTATTTAGTACCGGATAAATAGTTTAAAGCACAGTCTATCCCTTAAAGCGTTATTAAGAGAATTCTTGTTTTCACAGATATTCACAAATTCCCATTCCCATAAATGTGGAAAAAAAGTAGACACTTGAAAGATTAGATCCAGACAGACAAGAAGTATAAACAAGGGGTGATACTGCGGGAGAAAAAAGGAACACATTCAAGGGTATGGAACACACAGCAGTTATGTGTCTGTACGGTAGCGTGGGGATTAGTGATATGTGTAGAGAGGGCGTGGGATCGTGTGTATGTGTGAAAGAAAGAGAGAGCCAAACAGATAGAGGTATATGGAGCGACACAGACACACAGGAATAGGGGTCATAGGAAGTGGCAAGTATCAGACCGCCCAGTCAGTATCTCTCTTCACGCAGGCGGGTTTCTTGATAAACTTATATACATGCACCCCCCACACACCCCCACACCCACATATATATAATATATATATATATATATGTGTGTGTGTATATTGGTGGGGTTGTGTAAGTATTGTAAAACGAGTCAGGCCGCATTCACACATCTGTAAATGCTCATCGTGATCATGTTATGTGGGATGGCGACGACTGAACGCTAACTTGTAGGAGTTAGTGCTTATGGACGAAATTACGCGTTCGTACAATTTACCCGAAAATACAACAGTAATACAACAGTTTCAAAAGCCAACTGTATTCATATGTTCAGAGAAATATGAGAAAATAAGAGTTTGTGCCGCTATCAAACTGATAACCCGGCGTTATAGACAACTTACAAATGATTATATTCGGCGTACAGTAGTTTGGTGTTTTCTTGTCTTAGACTTAACGGTATATCAACATTGTTACATAACTTCATGTACAAAGCTCAGTATGATTTGCATAGCGATCGTTTTGATATTAAGTTGTTTTCTAGGTGTATATTTCAGTAATGAATAGATTACAAACGGTATATTACATATATCTTATAGAAAGGCATTATACACCGGGTAAATATATGTCTGAGACAGAGAGTACCCAATAGGTGCTATCGCACCTGGCGAGTTATGGTTTAGCCAGCGGGTGTAGGCATATAGAAACCTTACAAATATTCAAATATATCTGACAAACTATTTACCCATTATAACTTTCAGAAGTAATTACAGATCGCCTATTGAGCTTATTTTTTTACGGCGATTCGATTGGCTTGTTTATTCAGAAATAATGGAATATAATTGCCGAACGCTAAACACGAAGAAAATGAAATTACAACATGTTGTCTTATAACCATCTATTCAGTAAAACCGCCCGGAAATAATGCTCATAAATTCTATTAAATATTAGTAGTCCAAATTTATATGTCGCGAAAAAAATTCCGAGTAATACTGACATATTTGCTTGAATACCCAATACTATAACCGTTATTCGTATTATACATAACAACACTTCGTGTGACTAATTAAAAGTCATCATGTACAAAAAGCAGATCGCCTCAGTAAAAATGGCGTCACTTTACAAGTCATTGTAAGTTTATTTTCTTTACTTCATAATAGTTTCCATTTTGAGAGGCTTATTACAATTATTTTAATCAGTAAACTTATGCTTTCGTTAAGTTATTAACAACAAAACTCCGATATAAAATATTTTACATGTACTGTTTGAGTCATCGGACCTTACATTTTCATATTCTATACGTTCATTTAAAATCGATGTTCACACGTTATGCGAGGCTTAGTAAAATTATTTTAAGCATTAATTTGGTTTCGTTTCGTTACTTAAATAAATATGAATTAAAAGCTACTTAACATGTATATTCATACACATAATCACACATTTACCCACGCAACAAAAGATTGCCTCAGTATAAAATGATTGATGCAGAGACCAAATTGCTAACAAACACAATCGCATTACAGTATTACAATACACTCTTCTTCTACCATTTTCTATATTTCTAGAAATTACCTGAACTACTTTTCTTTCACTTATTTTTGATAAGGCAAATCAAATTTAACGTTTAAGCGTAGTATCCGTTGTGGCTATAGTTCGAAGATGTAAACATAATGCTATAATAGAATTGTGTATAGACGATCCAAACGGTTTCAGGTAGTGAACACATCTTACAAGAAGCGTGATTTACATTTGAGAAAAAGATTAAAAGATGTCATCAACTGTCAGTAATGTACGTTATTCAAATAAGATTTCTCCCCAGAAATGAATTAAAAAAATATATATCTTAGTGATAAATCGAGAACTATCACCGAATGGTTTCGACATTTTGGTACGGAAAAATTAGGGTGATGGCATTATTTTTTTCTCATCCAAATTACTTTCTTCTGTTTAAGAAATAAATATATGTATTTACTATAACACTCGACGTAGTTTAGCCTCTAAAATACTTTGTTAATGGTTATTACATGTAAAAAGCCTGAACAAATATCTGCTAAGAAGGTATAAGAATAAAGATGAAATATTTTACTTTTTTGAGTAGGGGAATCATTTTTTATATACATGAAACGTACAATGAGCACCTACTTTCTGACCAGTTATCTGTATATCGAGACATACAATCAATTCGAGCTTTTATTTTTTGAAGATTAGTCATTTTGTTTTACTTATTGATTTCAGTTTTCCTTTGTATTTTAAATATACATGTGAAGGTGGCATTTCTATTATCGATTTAACGCTAACTAGCCTAAACGTGGGTGCTCTTTTTTCGTAAAATTTATATAGGAAAGTTATCCCCTGATTAAGTCTAAAATATTTATCAATTTTCATTCTTTTCTTCTCGGATGTTTACATGTAATCGACCCCCCCCCCAGCAAAAAAATCTGAAGTTTCTGAGGTTTTATGTAAAAGCCGAATCAAATTCGAATGCTTCTACACCATACGAACCGAAATGAAGCTAAAACATACTTTAGTGTAAGTTTAGAGTTAGGTTACTTTAGGGGTAGGTTTGGTTAGGTAAGAGTTATGGTAAAAAAGAAATTTGGTTAGTATTGTGTAGCTTGTTCGGTGTAGGTCGTTAACGTTCGTTCTTGTAAATTTTACTTAGCCAAACGGGAGTATTTTCATTATGTTCGATTTGTGGGGGAAAGTGAGGGCTGACTTCAGTATAAAACAATGCCCCTCCCCAAATTAAATTTTAACACAGCGTCATTTACTTATATTTCTTATACCGCTCCCCGGCGACCCAAGACTGTACTCTGCTAAACTTTGTCTCTGTAAGCATAGATAGAGCACTCTTAACTGAATTGAATGCCCAGATACATGTATTTGGCGATTTTAATGCCCACCACCGTGACTGGTCGGGATTCTCCAGCCTTACTGACGCAGCCGGTTACTCTACGTATAATTTCTCCTTAGCTCACTCCCTCTCTAAGACAGTCGATTTCCCGACCCGCATCCCCGATCGAGTAGACCAACAAGCCTCACTTCTAGACCTTTTCTTGACCTTCAATGCCCTAGGCTTGTGTGACGAAATCTCATAGCCCACTCGGGAATGCTGATCACATTATTCTAATGATACATATTACCTTAAGAAGTCGTCCAAAAGCTGATGAACCCTTGCTCAAAACAACAAGATACTATGAGCGGGCTGATTTTGAGTCAATCAGAGATCACATCAGTGACGCCCCATGGAGGGAAACCTTCTCATTCCCTGCCAACCAGTGTGCAAACGAATTAACTGAATGGGTCAAAGCAGGCATTGAAGCCTATGTCCCCATGCGAAAAATCTTTAGCAAGCCTCACTCTCCTCAATGGTTCACCCCGGAATGTGCAGCTGCCATTTCTGAGAGGCAACAAGCATTCCGTAAATACGGCCGCCATAAGGCAGCTACTAATAGAAATGAGTTCATAGACTCAAGAAATAATTGCAAGGCAGTGATAGGTGAAGCGAAGAGAAGGTTTAATGAGTTAACAAAAAAACGCATCCAGTCACAAAAATAAGGTACGCGTGATTTCTGGAAAATCTACAATAGTGTAATGAATAATGGTCAATCAACAATTCCCCCACTATCAAACCACAATGATGTCGCTAGCACGGCCACTGATAAGGCTGAACTACCTGCCCAGCGCTTCGCTTCTAACTCTACTTTGGACTCAGATAACCACCACCTCCCCAGATTCCCTTTGCTGACCGAAGCCACCCTCGATAACCTGGGCATGACCCCATCCCAGGTCAGAGACATCATAAAAAACCTTGACACCTCCAAAGCCTGTGGGCCTGATCTTATGCCTGTAATAGTAATAAAGTAATGCTCTGCTGAACTGGCCCCTGCCCTATCCAAACTCTACAATAAGTGTCTAGCTGAATCTTGCTTCCCCGATAGCTAGAAAATTGCCTCTGTGGTACCAGTCTTCAAGAATTCTGGGAATAGAACCGATCCTCAGAACTATCGCCCAATAAGTCTGCTGCCGATCTTCGTTAAAATCTTTGAATCCCTAATCTATCTAACGATAGTACGGCACTTAGTTTATGCTAAACTTCTTTCCGACCGCCACTATCGATTTAGACAAGCACGATCTACTGCAGACATCCGAACGGTAATCTTTGAACGCATGTATCATACACTCGACAAGGCAGGAGAAGCTAGGGCAGTAGCGCTTGATATATCCAAGGCCTTTGTAAAGGTATGGCATAAAGGGCTCCTCCTGAAAATACGCTCATACGGTATTACTGGGCAATTACTTAATATAATTAGAACCTTCCTAGACAAAAGAAAAATCCAGGTTGTCCTCGATGGCCGCTCATCTATGCAACATGACATAAATGCTGGTGTACCCCAGGGACCTATCCTTGGACCCTTGTTGTTCCTGATCTATATACACGATCTCCCTGATGGCATAGTTTATTTACTGATGACACCACCCTTTACTCTCGTCATGTTGGCAAAACCGACGCAATGATATCCGAGGCAATGGCTGAATCTTTAGAAAATGACCTCCAGGCTGTAGTGGATTGGGGTCATAAATGGTTAGTAACGTTTAATGCCGCAAAGACAAAGCTCCTTTCCTTCAATAACTACAAGGTGCCTTTGCAACAACCGATTGTCATGGCAAATAACACCCTACCTGAGAGTCCATCATTCAAACTCCTCGGCCTAACCTTCACAGGTAACATTAATTGGAACAAATACATTGAAGACATTGCCAAGGCTGCCGCAAAGAAGGTTGGCTCCCTCTACCGTGCTAGTAAACTCCTCACACCTGGCATTATCCTGTATCTCTACAAAGCCACCCTCCGCCAATGCATGGAGTAATGTTGCCACATCTGGGCTGGTGCATCGTCTACTAGTCTTTCCTTCCTTGACAAGGTCCAAAAAAGAATCGCCAACCTAATAGGTCCCTCACTGTCAACCAAGCTCCAGCCTCTGTCCCATCGCCGCAATGTAGCATCATTGTGCTTGTTTTACAAATACTTCAATGGATTATGCTCCGATGAATTGGCTACGCTGGTGCCCCCTCGACGTAAATTCACTAGACTAACTCGACAATCAACTAAATCTCATTCATTCACTGTGGAGGTCCCCAGATGTCGGAGAGCCTTCTACTCAAATAGCTTCTTTCTTCGTACTGCTGGCCTCTTGAACTCCCTCCCTGCCCCCTGTTTCCCCAACAGTACAGACATGCAGAAATTTAAAACCAATGTAAACAGACATCTCGCTGCGTAGGTCCAAATCAAGGTTAACCGCCCCCTACCTTCTCCCCTTTTCTTTTTTCTCAGTAGCCCCTTACGTCTACTGTGGCGGCCTGCCTTATGTGGGATGAAATATGTTAAATATATATATATATATATATATATATATATATATATATATATATATATATATATAAGAGATAGAGAGAGAAAGAGTGAGGAAATATATAATGAATATATTAAAAAAAGAAAAAGTATGATTAAAATTTGAACACCGAATAGTTTATCATATATGTTCATTCGACGAAGTATTAGACTTTGTACCTTGGTATTTCAATGTAATAAACTTCGCAAACATCTTATGAATAAAAAAATAGATTTCAAATTTTTATTTGAAAGAAATATTATGAAATAAAGTGTCTTTTCCCGTTGGGTTTAGATCACAGTTTCGGTTTAATTTATATATTCTTAATATATTTTCTGAACTTTATTTAACATTTATTTACAAAATTGAGGATCCCTATCGTATTCGGATGTTTGTTGATATCTGAGATTTCATCGCTCCTGGTATACTTGCACCAATAATTATAAATATTATCCTTCTTAAATAATACACACACACAAACAAAAAAACACATACAAACACACACACTATATATATATATATATATATATATATATATATATATATATATATATATATATATATAATTATTAATAAATAATATTTTTCAAATACACCCATACACACATGTGTTTCATGCCAAACCTATAATCATCAGTATGGTAAGGGCAATCCGTGCCGGTCACATGGATTAAACACCAATACACAATTTATATTTAACTCAGCAATCAAAGCACGTACCGATGTGCCTTCCAGGCATTGTCTTAAATAAGACAGTAATTAACATCCTGAATGACAAAGTCAGCGACCATCGTGGGCAGGCTGTCGAGAGCACTCAATGGGTGAGGGATAGAGAGAAAGTTACGCTGTAAATGACGACATGCTGTATACTTACTTTAAGTGCTCCATCTAACGAAAGCTTTTAATAATTATTTATAAATAATAGTTTTAAAATTAACCGATATACACATGTGTTTAATTCTATACCTGCACTCATCAGTATGGGAGGAGAAAATTATTGCTGGTCACATGGTTCTCAACTCAATACAAAAGTAATATTTACTTCAGAAATCGCAGTGCGTATATATATATATATATATATATATATATATATATATATATATATATATATATATATATATTATACACTAGCAGGGCTACCCGGCGTAGCCCGGGGCAATACGAAAAACAAAACTGTAGAAATTCAATTGTGTTGCATTTTTATATAAACTCTTCAATCTCAGTGTCTCTCTCTGGCCGCCTTCTTTCTATAGTTCCCATTATTTCCCTTTCTCCCCCAACCTTCTGGTCATCGTTTTACAATCTGATTATTCTCTAAAAGTTTAGAGACGCGCCTATGTTGTACTAAAACACTAAACGTTTACAGACGCTCCCCTGTTGTACTAAAACACTAAACGTTTACAGACGCTCACCTGTTGTACAAAGGAACTAAACGTTTAGAGACGCGCCTTTGTTGTACCAAAGAACTAAACGTTTAGAGACGCACCCCTGTTATACCAAAATAACTAAAAGTGTTCAGACGCATACCTGTTGTACTACATAACTAAAAGTTTAGAGACGCGTCCTGTAGTACAAAAGATCTAAAAGTTTATAGACGTGCTCCTGTTGTACCAAAGAACTAAAAGTTCACAGACGCATCCCTATTGTACCAAATAATTAAAAGTTTACAGACGCGCCTCTGTTGTACCACTGAACTAAACGTTTACAGACGCATCCCTATTGTACCAAATAATTAAAAGTTTACAGACGCGCCTCTGTTGTATCAAATAACTAAAGTTTACAGACGCATCACTGTTGTACAAAGGGATTTAAGTTTACAGACGCTCTCCTCCAACTTCCTATGACATAATTTCCGGATGTGTTGTAGGAATGCCATGGGTGTCAATGTTCAGCTTGGGAGAGTGGACCTCTTCCTGTTTAGATCTCTTCTCATACTGACAGAATCCAGGCCGGTAAGGGAATTTCACCAGAATTAGAGTCTATTAATTGTTGATCCCTTCTCAATGTAGGCTACCCCTGATATCATTTCCAGTTGAATTTTAGGTAATGATTAGCATTTATTTTTCGAGAATAACTTACAGGTTTTTTTATTTACAAATTTCTAAATAATATAATTGTACCAAATAACTAAAGGTTTTGAGACGGGCCCCAATTATACCAAATAACTAACATTTTAGAGACGCCTCCCTGTTGTATCAAAGAACTAAAAGTTTAGAAACGCGCCTCTGTTGTACAAAATAGTTAAAAGTTTTGAGACGCGCCACTGTTTGACCAAATAACTAAAAGTTAAGAGACGCCCTAATCAAACTTTTCATGACGTGATTTCCGGATTAGTTGTAGGAGTGACATGGGTATCGAGCTAAAGCCTGGGAAAGTGGACCTCCTCTACCCTAGAACTCGTCTCACAACGACAGAATCAAGGCCTGTACTATAATCTCCTTAGAATTTACGTACATAATTTGTAATATATATTTCTTTTCCCTCCGCAGCCTCTCTCTGATGTAATTTCCACTCATATTTTAGGGAATAATTTGAATTTCTAATACACATTATTTATATAATTGTTTTCTATTAAAATCAATAGATAATTTAATTGAAATTAAACTGACAATAGCTGAAATAATCGACTTCCCCCAACAAAATTTGCCCCATATCCCCCTTAGATGTGCATGTAGAGATTCGAAAAATACTATTATCTTTTTCGGTTAATTTTACATTATAATACACTTTTAGATTTTATATAGATTCTCTAATTGTTTTGTCTATAGGGCACACCACCATACATAGTTGACTATGTATTTATGCATATGGAGAGACAAATAGATAGTGGTCTTTATTATAGGAGTAGAAGATGTATATATCGATGTGAGTAGTATGTATGTATGCATGTATGTATGTATGTATGTATGTATGTATGTGTATAACCATTACTTTCTCCCTTTGTTCAACTATTTCTTCGTCTGCATGCGGGGTTCTGTGTATATCTGTATTTCAGTGCATATTTTAAACATAAGTTGGGCTTTTAACATTCAGTAATGGTTTAGGCATTGTTTTCCTGCAATCTGAAATAGGATAGCTGAATGATTTTAATGTATTGATAAAACGGGGAATTATTCACGTCATTGCATCTTGCTTTACGTTAGAATTTCCCTAAATCTATCCGCCAGGTTACCTTGGGGTCGTGGTGTTAATTTCTAACATCAGACGAGATATTATTTACTATTTCATTTCGTCATGAGTTAAAATAAGCAACGCCGTCAATTTTAAGCTCGACAATAAATAAGATGATCTGTATATTAATAATTCTTTATAAGCATAACAACCTCCTTATACAAAAGGAAAATGTAGTACATGTTCTGATACTGGCCTTTATCATTTCTACCCTCGGTCGCAACTTTTCGGGACTGTCTTCAGGTATATATATATATATATATATATATATATATATATATATATATATATATATATATATATATAAATATATATATAAATGTTAAGTAATATATCAAGAATACATATTAAGAGATTTATATTCAAGTTTGAACATAGGATTGTTTATTTTATATGTTCATTGGACGAGTTTTAAGCTCTGACACAATGATATTTCAGATATTTCAACGTATTACGTTACGTCACATCAGAGGGAAACAATCTTATGAATTTCAAAAAACAGGTGTCAAATTATTATTTGAAATCTACTCAATTTGTATTTTTGTCCCAATTCTAACTTCCCATTTTTGGAAAGCTAAATTTGTCTCGCATTACAAAACGACCTTGTATTCAAATATATACGCACACTTATGCATTTATATACAAAATAGTGTTTGTTGGAGTGTTTAATATACTTGTTTTTATCTCGCATTCTATTAAATATCACCTTTTCCTATTTCTGCTGGTACGATTACAGTATGACTTGGGTTGAGTAAGAAAATATACGATCTTTACCAGAAGTTTCTGTTAATTAAAGGTGTGATGTCGTTATTGGTATAGTTCGTTAGGTCTCTATTGATTTCCGTTCCCACAAGGGTCAGTTTTTAAAGTGGGCTAAGTCCATCTTTCCCAGAAGGTTAACTCCGTATAAAGACAAACCTAAAAATGGCCTCAGTTTAGAAGAAGTTATCTTCTACTGTTGAGGCCAGAAAATATTAAGCGTAGTATAAGAACAGAACATCATTGCGTCATTTTACGGCGAAATCTGATATGTTTTTCTATACGATTTATTTGTAGATACATTTGCGTTTGAAGACTTTCGTACATGTGACACCTGCTTCTCTCAAATTGTCACCCATATAGTACCGCCCAGGCTCAACGACGCTTAACTTTATGAGGTGTAACAAGTAGAATCCACAATATATGGGCAAAAGGCTTATATTTCCGAATCTTACAAATGTTGCATCGGAGATGAACATTTAAGGATTTTTTATGATCGTTGTTAGCATTGTTTTCCCTTATTCAAGAATTAGCTACTTCCGAAAGGGAACAGGTGAATGTTGCGAAGGAAATTGATGCTATGAAACCGACACGATTCGAACTTAGAACGCCCAGATCGTCAGCGAACGTCGTTATTTACTTCACCACCATTAACTCAAATAACTTATGAATTTGAGATGTTTCGCTGTTGGAAATTTCATAGGCGTAACTTTGCTATATACGGAAACAGATACATTGGAAGTAAGAGATACACAACGGAATGTAGGCGAAATTCCATTAGCGACATTTTTCGCTGCGTGAACATGGAGCGAATATACGTTCCTTAATAATTAAGCTCTTCATATATATTATTTTTTCTCTCACAATGAAAATAAAGTATTTTAACAAATATTAACTAAATATATGATATTTATTTCAAAGTCGTTTCGTATTTCATGCAATTAATGGTCAACATATCACTAAACACGAACCATTACTGTCTATTGGGCATACGGCTTAGAGTGTTCGTTAATGGGCTGGGAGACCAGCGTTTAATCCTAAGTAAAGCAATACCAAAGACTAAAAAATTGTAGTTGATGCGCCTTTGATAAACACTTAGCATTATAAGGTAAGACCCCAGACGAAGTCGAATGACTCCGGGAAAAGATGTGAACTTTGGTGCAGTAGCTAATGAAAAGCGTACCTTCGGGTCACCCTCGGCAATTGTCAACAACTTTACTTTTTTTTAACCCCCTAACTTATATTATGGCAGCACTTTCTCTCAAACAACACAGTATGTTTCTGCTTCAAAATTTCCTCTCTCAAATATCCTCACGAGACGTCTCCGCTTGCTGTGGCATACTCTTCGCTGTAAACAAGGAGCGTTCCCGTTATGAAGACGTTGCCCCAGTTTTGTATAGCCCCAACTTGGGCCGCAGTGGTACTCGTTTTGTATACTCGTCCCGGAACGGGCCGTGGCAGCCATCGTTTAATCTTGTCATTTTTAAAAGATAAAAAATTATATAGTTTGCATACCTTTCAATTTCTCGTGCCCTCTCTTCTTTCCTCGTCGCGTTGAGGGGCGTGTCGTCTAGTGGTTGAATTCTTTCTTCTTTCTTCTGTACTGTCGTGAACATCGCCGCTACAACGAAAACTTCATGATCGACACAATCGACAACCAATCTTTTTCAAACTTTCGATTCTTTTTATTACAGGCGTTAGTTATCTATCGGCTTGGGGGTATTAACTAACGTCGAGAGAGAGAGAGAGCAAATTACTGCTTTCGTAATTACTTATCAATTAAGTCTTAACAATTCGTGGAGGGGGAAAGATATCTCTCGCCTGTATTTTCTCAGGAAGATAATTCTCCTATGTAAGTGGCAGACTACATAATAAAAAATCACGTCTGATAGGTTCGCCTCCAAAACCCAGACTGCTAAAACTCGCCTCTCATGAAGAACGAGTGACGTCACAGATCCCTCTGCTTCCCAGGCAAAGGCCCGTGACGTCACAGAGCCTCTCGCAGGTGCACATTGACCCTTGATCTGAGGTCTCGTCACGCGGTGAACGTGTCACGTCTGTGAGCTCCGACTGTGAGAACAGGCGCCATTCTGCACTGGCCTGCCCGCACTAAATCGCGCAAGCAAAACCAACGCTTTTCAACAGATACGTCCATTCCAATAGGGCCATTATCCAACACCAGCTCACCTACATAATTGTTAAAAGGGATGTGGTAGACACGCGCACCTATTTAAATATGTAAACAGTTTTAAAATACTAAAAGAAATAAAACAAGAACTTTTGAACCGAACATTAATAACAATGAAAGAAAATAATACAGTAATCAACAAACACACGGAGAATAATATGACAAACTTATTGAAAACATAATTACAGCTGATAAACAAATGTGCTTAAAAATCAGTAAGCACTTAACATTTTAAAATAACATAATAACACTTTTACACAAACATTTTTTAAATGCCAGACAGATTAAAAAACAATTCTAACCTGTTTAATTGGATTCTCTTCATTGTAGAATTTCGACATATTCATTACATTAAATAATTCGCCCAGCACGTCATCGATTACAGTGGAACTTTGGTTTTCGAACATGATTTGTTCTGCAAAGCTCTTCGAAAACCGAATCGTTTAGAAACCGAATCATATTTTTTCCCTTTGAAATGATGTGAAAGACTTCAATTCGTTCATTCTTATATATAGAACATAGTTTAGGATGTAATGGGTCAATATAGAAAAGTATTAGGCATCAGTTATACGAGTGTTTGTAATACTTACTTTAAAGTATATTTTAACCATTTAACTTCATATTTTTTAATATTTTAAAATGTAAGCAGATATTTAAAAATATAGTTCCTAATGAAAAACACAGATACAAAACACAAACTCACATTGATTAAGTAAAAATAACCCAGACCTGGATTTAAACACCTATTGCAGCAATCCTGCACAGAACTGTTAACGTTTCATAATACGGTAGTAAATAAGATGAAAAAGAAATTAGTCTACGAATGTTTGTTTACAAGTTTGTATTTTATGTTTTGTTGGTTGTCGACTTTTTAATTTCAATGTTTCTATACATTCTGCTCGTGTCTATCTTATTATACATCGTACACACTTTGTTTTCAATGTAGAAGTCGCATTTCGGAGCTACAATATATTTTTCTAGCTTTAACAAGAATATCAAAAGTCCAATTGTAAGATTAAAAACACGTCTCAAATGTGCGCAGCTGTTATGTACGGAAATAAGCAGGCGAACTAAAACAGCATTTCTGAACAGATCGTATGTAATAATTTGCTTATCTCGTATGTATACATTACTAACAGTGGAAAGTCGTAAAATAAGACGACGGTAGACATGAAGTCGTCTTCTCTCTTTTTTCATTAATCAGAGACAGAACTCAGAAAAGCAACGAACGACGGATCTAAATTACCAAAGACGGTATACTATGTATGCATACATAATGGAAAATGTAGAATACAGATGTGTATCGAGTTGCCGCCAAAAACAAAAATAAATAAATATATACAATAGAATAAATAAATAAAAATAGAATTTAAAAATACAAGTTGGAATAATCTTGCGATATTTTGACACACGGAGCAAATAGTAATCAAGGCGCGATAGCGCTCTATCCCTTAATAGACTCACGAATGGTCTATGCTGGAAATCACATTTCTTTGATCAATCATAACTCAAAAACCAATAAACCAAATGAGTTAAAACTGTGCACACATTTTTATTTGATAGGTTCTATAAGTGTGTAGAATTTCAGCATCATTAGTCAAGGAACTCAGAGATCCAGAAAGTTCAATCATGAAATCATGTTATCTGTGTGTACGTACTTACGTACGTACGTATGTGCCACCCTGTATCTCATCAACTATTTTATGGATTCAGCTGACTTTTGGCAGAGATAGATGTTCTAGAGTCTAGTTGATGGCATTCTAATTTCAGTTCACCATATACCTTAGTTTTCACGAAAATTCGAAAATACCTTATGAGAAGGCATTTTATTGAGGCATAGCCTTCACAAAAGTAGTGACATTCCATGAAAAATGTCAGTACATGTACAAAAGCAAGGAAATTCCACAATGTTTACACTGTTATTGTCATTAAGGTTATGACTACATATCAACCAAACCATTTCATTATCACATCACTACAGTATAAATCTCTATGCATGAGTGGATGAAGTGTGTGAGGTGCACTGAAGACGAATTCCTACGAGTAAAATACATAACCCTGTTGTGCTCGCATACCCTTAATGACAATAAAAGTGTAAACATTTGGGGATTTCCTTGCTTTTGTACATTTAGTGTATATGCATTTTCATCTTAACCTTATTAAGGGCATATGATTTCAGTATACTGGCATTTTTCATGAAATGAATGTAGACGTGTGTTTTAGCTTATGAGTCAGTCGTAGTTGTAAGAGAATGGGGATATATTTTTCATGAAAGCAGAACAAACAACGAGCAAAAGAACTCGATTAGAACGTAGCTCGTTTTTATTGAGAGAGGTCGTCAAAATATAGTTGTTACATTATCTAATCCTGTTCAATTAATTAGTAAGCTTAGTGTTGCACATCCCAGCACTATTACATGTGTTTTGACTTAGTCCATTGATTTTATGAAGATGTCTAAAATACGAGAACCTGTATGTGGCTTTCGAATCGTTGTCTATTTTTTGTCAATTCTCACGTAACATTATATTTTTATTTTAAAGTCTTTCTTACTTTTAATGGATAGCAATATGCTCTATTCTACATAATTCTGCTTGAATGCCATTTTAAAAAAGAAAATCGTTATCATCGAACATAATATAATTATACAATTTCTACATTTGTCTTACTTCAAGATGAAGTTGAAGACACATTCATTTGTATAGTACTTATAAAGAGGTTCAACATTTGAGAGAAAGTCTGAAGTTTTTTTTATCTGTTGTCGTTTTGCTTTAGTACGTACAATAAACAAAAAGAAAACACGTACGATTACAACCTTTTTTCTTTGTCTATGAAAAGTAATACTCTTCATTCTACATATTCATGTTTAAAAAGGATTTTACAAAAGGATATCGTATTAATCGAATATAAAATAATAATACCTTTTCTTTTGAGATTTTCTTTAATTCAAAATGACGCTTTATACAAGTTGAATATCCTTTTTATTTGTATTGAGTAAGTTTCTTAAGCGACTTTCCCAAGTTTTTTGATCATGTGTCGTTTTGATGTTGAAAGTAAACATGTACAATGATTTTCATTTCGGTTTTAAATAATTTACTTGTTTATTAATACGAGTAACACGATAGCGAGATTCTCATTGTAAGTTTATTGTTGCGTTAGTATATAGACATGTGTACTTTTAAAGGTGTGTTCGTGTGTATTGCTTCAGGCGGTTGACTTCTATGTTGTGCCTGATATAACGTAGACTTCTCTGTCCGTCCGTCTCTCGTTATGGTTTCATTCGTTCCTTCTTTTTCTCTGTATCTGCCTGTCTATGTATCTGTATCGATTCCTATTTTTTACGTAACGATTAACGTAAATAAACATACTTCGAAATTTCCTCGTTTACAACCAATTATGTTTTCTGATGTTCATAGAATTTCTGAAACACTTATGTTGTAACACCTTTTAACAAATTCCTCATTCTATTATATTGTTTGAACGATTTTTCTTTTCATAAGTAAACTTATGACTCAATAAACTATTCTGTCAAATTTAATTACAGTGGGATATTAATATGTATGTCATATGATTTTGTAGACATTTGTGTTATGGAAGCTTGTAAAACGAAGGTCAACACATAAATACGTTTTAAAAGATTGATATAGACGCGTGCCCTATCGCTTTGTTTTAATCATTTCGTTGCGTATCTATTAAAAAACGTCCCACCTCAAATGTTCGCTTATCTGCGTGAGAAAGATTCACACAATAGGATCATATATACTATAAGAGTTATTTTTTACGGCTGATGGTCGATTAGCAATTAGCTTATACTTGAAATATTAAAAGCTAACCGGATTTTCTGTAATCCAGATGATTGGGAAATTCTTCATTAGCAACTAAGACTTTTGGAGCCCAATCAACACAAGAGAAACTTAAATAACAATTAAGAAATGGGAAAACGACTCGTTCGATGCGTGAATGTCTGTTGCGCTGACAAACTAAGATATGGGTTGCATAAGTATTCACTTTTAATGTCTTGTCATTATACATTTAGGTTTTAATTGTTACAATCGTTATATGTAACCGTTCAACACAAAATAGCGAGTCATTCCAGCATGTGTTTGTTAAAGGGCAACATTATATAATGTTCTAATATCATTTATAATTAAAAACCTTACAAATCTGGCGCTCATTTCATTTTGAAACGTCTTTGTTAAATCGACTGAAAAAATTGCGTTAAGTCAGATAATTTGTAAATACTAGTAGTAATACATGACGTTGCCTTCCATTGAATGACGAACACTATGTCGTAATGTTTACTATGATCATTCCATCAAATTATTCTATTGTTCATACTCACCCTCCTTCTGTTTCGCCCTCTTATATTGTCGAAAGAAACGGAAAACTTCGAAAACTCTCTAACTGTACACATGTAGTTTAACATTCATTAAAATCAGATATACGTATCTGCAGTTTTATTTATCAGAGATCTATTTGAAGGGGCACATTCGGGACTACTTCCATTGTCTTCCCCGATAAATTGTATTCATATGATTGAAATTTCATCAAAATAAAATATATTTAAAGTTTTCCGGGGATTATATCTCAATATTACTTTAGGAGACACTCTTAGAGATTCGTAATAACTTTAATTGTCTTCCCCGAAAAATGGTATGCATATGATTTAAATTACATCAAATTATAATAAAATTGAAATTTTATAGTTATCATTTAACTGGACACTTAGAGTCTTACGACTCGTTCCATTGTATTTACCTGGAGAGTTTAACATATAAATACTTTTTTTAGTTTTTATCTAGATTACTTCACCTTTTTCTATAATAGAGAGCACACACAGACATTGACATTTATATAGAAAGAGATATTAAATCTGATGATGGACATTTCTTCTGAGTTATAATAAAATATAATAAGAGTTAGAATCGATCCTCTCTATTCGCATAGCCGGTTCCGTGAAGACCTAGTATTTTTGTTAGCAAAAATGTGTCTTACAAAATAAATCGTAATATGAAGACCATGTAAGAAAAATGTTGCGAAGAGATATACAACGGTGTTTGTTTATATACATGCATTCCATGTATCGAACATCTCACGGAGCGCAACTATAAATAAAATGCTAACTTATCAATATAACACCGTACACGTATACTAAAATATAATAGGTCAATCAATAAAATAAATAAGTGATCTATGGTAATTCTGGAGGAGCTAAAATAGATATAACTCATATGGATGAATGTGTCTATAGGACAAATATTTATTATTCCATCCATCCATCTTATTATTATAATGAGCGACACAATACTGATCATTAAAAGTTCACGTTGCAGTTTTCCACAGTGAAGGATTGAAGAAACACACAACATCGTAGAGTGTGTCAAATTAGAACAAATATGAGCTGATGCACTTAATCGTAAATGACTATGCGTGACAGTACCCGAATCACTTGAAGCCCACTGACACGGTGGTGAACCATTACGCGATCAACATCAAGTTGTGGGTTTCTTTTCTCAAAAAGAACAGGTAACCTGTTCATATTGATTGGGAAGATTGATGAGGCAACCCACAAAGACAATCTTGAAACTTACCTGTAAACATCTGCCAAAAAAATTAGACTAGGGAAAGATAAACTTAAAGGAATAAAACGACGCTGAACATTTATCCATGTAGAGATTAAACTGGTCTATTGTCCTTTTTTCAGTCTCGGGAAATAATAGATATCCATACGGGTGCATGCGGGGGAAAGTTTATATAGAAGTAAGTATTGCGCGATCTCCAACATCACCCCTACTGAACTGACATTGATTGAGTGAATTTGGCAAGTAGAAGTCTAGGACACTAGAAAAAATGCCGAAATAAGCAGAAAACAATGGTTTTATTTCGAACTTGTTGCATAATCAAGACTTGAGAATTTAATCTAAACTGCTATTTACTTTATAGCTGGAGCGAGGACATACGGATTCATACCTCTTCTGGGAATATTAGTGAAATTGATGCACTAAGAGAGTTAGTGAAAGCAATTGATGTGTTTCTACAGACATATTATAAGATAGTACTCATTGGTAAACTTGGCAGCGAAAGTTGATTTCGAATTGACAACAATCGACAATCGAATTATGAGTACTTGTTTTTGTAATTCAATAATAAATGAGTTCATGATATCTGTTCTTATGAAACTACATAGCATTAGACGTTTACATTAATTATGAATAGATATTTCTTTAAAAAAACATTTTCAACAAAAAAATAAAAATTACAAATTAAAACAATAAATTAAGGAATATATAATATATAATTCTTCTCTGCACTTGTAAATTCCGAGTAAACCCAGTTCAAAAGTTTAGATATTAACCTGATTGCATGAAATATAACATTTTTATACTATTTGTAATTTGGCGTATCTGTCAGACGACATATCAATCATTCTTTGATTATAAAATGTCGATGAAAGAGAGCTATCTTGACCGATTCATTAAACCCTAGTTATAAATGTATCCATAGTAAGGGAAAATTGTGAGTTCATGCTTTTCCAAACATTAATAATGCATATGTGAACTATCGACAATTTTAACTCAGAGCCAATTTTATAGTTTGTCAGGGTGTTATTAACATACTGATTCACCAGTTATGAAGGCCAAATGATACTCGAGAATAGAGACTAATAAGATATATGAATTGTAAGTTACAAATATGTAGGATATAATGCGAGTATTTAAACTGATTACATGAGTGGACAACACTGGATTAATTTGGGAACTTTTAATGACAAGCATTTATGGACATTTAATTTAAAGATCAACATGTTTGAGTCCGCATAGAAGGAGTCCTGTGACAATGCGTTAAACATATGGAAAGTTCTTATATATTTCATTGAAATCCCGTTTGATGAGAGGACGAACATGGAGTTATTTGCAGTTTTGGTAGACGGACAAGTGTATTCTGTTAATGTCTCTTAAAGAAGAAACCGGAATATACATTAGGGCAATTATACATAAAGTTTCTATTTACTTTCTTCTCAACGACGGCAGTGTGAGATATGAGATCAGTGTTAACGAGCGTAAAATCGCGCTATCCCAAAGAAGCATTTGGGACTTAGACAAAAACACGCCTCAGTATAGAACGGATTCTCTTATACTGACGGGAGACGGAAACGATGTAGTATAGTATCATTACCTAAGGTCTAGAAGACAATAAAATGTAACTATGCAAAAGAGGTAAAAAAGAGCACGCGTGATTCGTGTAATTTACTACCAAAGTACAAACCCATATTTATCTGTTATTAATTCCAATGTTAATACCGATTGTAAAGGAATGCTTCTGACACTTGACCCAAGGTGGTAATAAACAAGCAAAATTTGTAATGGACCAAAGTTTAATCGTATGACAAGCTTGGCCCTTATGTTGACATTGGTACTTTACAGAGGGAACTCGTAAAAGTAGCCAGCAACCGGAAGTGAAAGTGATGCAATGGAACCGAGTGGATTTGAACTTGGGCACCGTCATTTCTCAGTTAGCATTAAACACATTAGCCATGTTAATATTATGAAAAACAAACGAGAAAACAAACCAAACCAAAAAATAAAATCTAACTATTAAAGCAAACTTTAATCTGATCAATATTAATGTCGTAATCACTTAGCCATACAGAATAACACTTGTAAGTCAAAGACTTCTACTAACTAAACACAGAATTGTATGTTACAAAAAGTGACATTTCTAAAGACGTATCAGGAATTGTTAGAAGACTGAAAACTATTTCTACTGGAAAATAAAAGAAAAATGTGAAATTAAAAGTAAAAATAAAACAAAAATAATGTATATGTTTCTTCATCTGTGGAATGCAATTTAGAATTCTTACGCTGTGTTCTTTATTCTTTGTCTTAGCAAGAACGCGAAAAAATTAGATCATCTCGGCTTGGTCATGTCTAAACAACGGAAGAAAAAATAGTTTGCGCCACTCTTTGTTGAGCGTGTAATTTAATCAAGTTTGCATCGATGCTTACAAAAAACAAAACGCGCTCTAATGCAACACATATGGAGTCAGAGAAGTGTATCTGATGTCTACAATAACTACCGAAGTTGAGAGACTTTTCTAAACATTTCTTTTCCGATTCTTATAAGTAAGTAATCATATTGTAGTGCAGTTTTGTGTACTTACACGTGTTTTTAGATGCGTCTCCATTACATATGTTGAAAGCTCAGCAAAGGTAAGTAACCTTAACTTTGGTTATCGTCTCTGTGTTGCATCTACGGATTATTTTAGATGAGCAAGCAGTCATATTTTCTTTCCCTAATAATGTTTTCGCCGTGTTATTAAACGGGCTTATAATGATTTCGAATGACAGGGGTTACTATAATAATTCTTTTTTACATAAAACTATATAAAAAAGCTTAAATAAATGTTTTTACTAACTTTTTCTAGAAAATAAAAATCTTAAGTGCTATTAGACTTTTGTGAAAAATATTCCAAGGATATGTGATGCATATCACATCACGACAGTATTCTGGAGCGACTCAAATCTCCGAAAAGATCACGTCTGCGTCAACCCTCTTACAGAAAACATCACTAAAACAACTGCGTATGTGACCTTTCAATGTGACCGTGAGGAATATAAAATGGACACTCGGAAAACGTAATACGTATAGAAATTAAATAGTATATGGCTAAACACATATGCAAAACAATACAATATCGGTACACTGATAATAAATATACACACCCACTAAAAACACGCGCACACACCCACACACATATATATATATATATATATATATATATATATATATATATATATATATATATACATTTATTTATTTATTCATACATATATATTATATATATATATTTAAGTTTTAATAAAAGGAAATTTTGAATTTAACGGAGGGTATATGACCTAAGGCCGAAGTGCATCAAGTATACACCCCTAAAAAAAGACATTACCACAACCGAGTACTGTAGATATAGGTATCAGCTCAATGGATGATAGATAAGTCAGCCAGAGCTATATTAAAAACATTTATAAATTTAAACATTACAATTATTCCAAGAATAAGAACATCAAGTCCAGTATGGCGTACAATCATTTTCGACACAGTTTGGAAATAGTTCATTTTATTTTATAAATTGATTAAACTAATTGGATTAACACTGTTTATATATATATATATATATATATATATATATATATATATATATATATATATATATATATATTAGTAAAGAGTTTCACTGTATAGAATGCATTCACGTTTGTAATTGAAACGATTTTTTAAACTAGTAAATTGCAGAGATTTTTTTTTAACTAAACATATAATTTATTCAAATTTAAATTTTCTGATTTACCCAGGAATATTCATTCGAATAATATACAATATTTTTTTCCTTTTTTTTTTAAAACGACATGGTGTCGCTTTATCTTGTGTTTCAGTTGCTATCGAAGCTCGTTTTTTAATAATGGCCACAAGTTGTGTGTGCTCTGGTCGCACGTTATAAATATTAGTAAAGAGTTCCACTGTATAGAATACATTCAGATTTTGTAATTGAAACGGTTGTTTTAAACCAGTAAAATGTAGAGGTTTTTCTTAAAATAAACATATTATTTATTTAAATTTAAATCACACAGGAATCTTCATTACTAATACTTATAACGTGCGGCCAGAGCACACCCCCACTTGTAGACATTATTACACAACGAGCTCCGTAAACATCTGAAGCACAAATTCAAGCGCCACCTTGTTGTTTAAAAAGAAGAAATATATTGTCTATTATTACTATTTTTGAGGTTTAAAAATATAACCGTTTCAATTATATATATATAAATGTATATATATATATATAAATAAAAAAAAAAAAATATATATATATATATATAATATATATAAATATATATATATAAATATATATACATATATAAATATAAATATATATATATATATATATATATATATAAATAAAAGGATATTGTAGTTTGCTTGAAGCATTGCTGGTAAATATAAGTGCAGATTAGTCGTCAGAGGCTGTAGCAATGCGGTGTAGTTGCCGTAAGGTGGAAAAGTGAAAAGAAATAAACGAAGAGAGAAAGTGAAACTAAAAACGATTTATTAATAATTTCACGAAAAACTGATTAAACACCAAAATAAAAAATACTGTCTGGTAAGTAACAGTTCGGCAAAGGTTAATCTTAAATTTTCGAAAGAATAACTTTCATTTTCAGAAGACAACAATAAAAGACTGGGTGGGTCGAAAAAACGGGAACAACCGGTGTCAAAACATCGAAATACGGCAGCAGACAATTAGAAGTAGGAACGCAGAAAATATTTTTAAAATTTTTTAAAAAATTATTATCCCTAGTTCCCCCCTTCTCCAACGTCTCTTCTTATTCCCCCACCCTTTCTCCTTTTCCAACGGTTCCTTCCTACCTCTTTGGGATTGACCCATTCCACAATTCAAATACCTTCTCAAATTTCAAATCTCATTTCTAAATGTATTTTTTCCATAAGTTATCTCCCTTTGATGAGGGATATTACCATAATAACAGCCCACACGTAAATTTAAATTTGAATTGAATAAATACAAAAAGAGAAATAAATTAATTAATGAATCGTATAAAATAAAATATAATAAAATTATAATAATTAGTATATTAATAATCAAATGTTTATAATATTTTAACTTTAGTTGTATGATTTCTTAATGGAATTTTGACATTTTCTGCGTTCCTACTTCCAATTGTCTGCTGCCGTATTTCGATGTTTTGACACCGGTTTTTCCCGTTTTCTCGACCCACTCGGTCTTTTATTGTTGTCTTCTGAAAATGAAAGTTTTTCTTTCGAAAATTTAAGATTAACCTTTTCCGAACTGTTACTTACCAGACAGTATTTACTATTTTGGTATTTAATCAGTTTTTCGTGGAATTATTAATAAATCGTTTTGAGTTTCACTTTCTCTCTTCGTTTATTTCTTTTCACATTTCCACCTTACGGAAACTACACCGCATTGCTACAACCTCGGACGACTAATCTGCATATATATATATATATATATATATATATATATATATATATATATATATATATATATATAAATAAAAATATATACAAAAATATATATATATATGTAAATATATAAATATATATATATATATATATATATGTAAATATATAAATATATATATACATATATATATATATAAATTAATATATATAATAATATATATATATATATAAATAAATATATATATATAAATATATATAAATATATATAAATAAATATATATATATATATAAATATATATATCTAAATTTATATAAATATATATATATATATATATTTACATATATAAATATACATATACATATATATATTTATATATATATATGTATATATATATGCAAATATATATATATAAATATATATATATATATATATATATATATATCTAAATTTATATAAATATATATATATATATATATATATATATATATATATATATATACAGGGTGCCCCCCCCCCAAAAAAAAACGGGCCCCAACTCTAATTAGGCCCCGTTTCCTAGTATTTCGTCCGAATGAAATGAATTTTTGGTCATAACTAGTTTATTATATTAAAAACATCACATCAAAACACTAGGGTCTTTGGTCTTATTTTCTCCGTTCTACAGCATGTGTTCTAGATAGCCTCCGTGCATTCTTTGAGGCGCAAAACAAAGTTGTCCATGACGGTCGTACAGACTGAATTGGGAATGGCTCTCATCTCCTCCTTGATGGCTTCCTTGAGTTCCGTGATGGTTCTGGGTTTCCCTGCGTACACTCTGTCCTTAAGATAGCCCCAAAGGAAAACGTCTGCGGGGCTTAGGTCCGGGCTATGGGGTGGCCACTAAAAATTAGTCTTGAGACTGATCACTCTGCCTCCGAAGTTCTCTTTTAGCTATTCTCCGGACAGGGTTAAGGTGTGAGAACTTGCTCCGTCTTGCTGGAACCAGAACCTAGTCATGAGCGACGGGTAGAAGGTCTGGAGCTCACTCTTGAAGGTGTTGAGGACCTCCACATACCGCTCCTTGGTAACTGTCACTGCTGCGCCAGATTCTTCGATGAAGATTGGTCCAATGATTCCTCTGACGGAGATTGCAGTCCACACCGTGCACTTAGGAGAGTGCAGGGGCTTGGTGGCTACTTCATTGGGTCTGGAAGACCCCAGAAGACATTTGTCCTGAAGTTCGCCTTTCCGTCAAGATGGAAGTGGGCTTTATCTGAGGTCCAAAGGAGGTTAAGGAAACCTGGTGTCCCCTCGCTCTTATCGAGCATATTGACTGCCATATCGCTTTTCATCTTCTTGTCTGGGCGGTAAGGGTATGCTGCGTCTGTATTCTGTATGGGTAAGCCCTCATATCGTTCACCAGCACTCTCCTGCAAGTCTCACGAGCGATACCGAGGGACTGACTTCGCTTACGCGCAGAGCGTTTCGGACTCTCCTGGAGAGACTCTTTCACACTTTCGAACAGCTCGGCTGTCCGCTTCTTGGGACGTCCCGAGTGGCTTGGACGATTCTCACTGGCAGCGTTGAAGTTCTCCACGGTCCCATACTTCTCGAAGTGGTCCACCAAGTTCTGTATTCTGCTTTTGGATGGAGCCTTTTCACATTCGAACTGATGCATTAAACTGTCCTGGGTTTTCTTAAACGAGCCTGTCTTGTAGTAAAATTTTACACAGTGTATTATTCGTCCCAGCTCCAACTGAGGTCTTGGTGTACTTACGGTCGTTGATCCTGCCATCTCCTGTAAAATAAGGGCAATCGGTGAATAAATAAAGGAGATATCACATAAAGTGTACACGGGGTCCCGTTTTGTTTGGGTTACTCTGTATATAGGAGTAACAAGCCCGATGCTTGAGTTCGATCCTGGCTTGAAGCACTAACTAGTTCTACCACTGTAGAGTTGTGATACAGTGTAACATAGTATGTGGGTTACTATATAAGCTCAATTTATTTGGTTGAACTTTATCATATGGAAACTGCTCACTGCCGCTAGCTCCATGGAATAGCTCATTGGGTAACACTAATTCGAGCTCCCGGGACTTAACAATTTCTATATTGAGATTTCCTTTACATTCAGCCAGAAGCGCCGACTGTCAGCTCTAAAGTCGAGGTTCGATCATGACACTAGCTGGTCTAGCCGCAATGAATAGCTGTGGTACAGGGAAAAGTTCGAATGTGGATGAGTATATATATATATATATATATATATATATATATATATATATATATATATATATATATATATATATATGTATATATAGTCGACAATCTTAATAACATTGAAAAAAATTGCCCTACTTCCGAATTAGAAAATAATCACATCCCTAACTACCTTGATATCACTCTGCACAGCCCCCCCCCCAAACGGCCTAAAGTTCTCAATTTTTAAAAAACCTACTAATAAAAATGATCTTATACATTTTTACTCCTACCACAGCAACATCATAACATTCGGAATGAGCATAGGCTCGCTCCTCAAAGCTCTTAGAATGTGTACTCCTGCTTACCTCCACAATGTAGAAATGTATATCTAGAACACTTACCAGGCTTTAAAGTTTGTTATCTATAAGGCTAAGCGCAAACCACTTTCTCTTGCTCTCGACATTTTTCCACGCAACTGCCTTAGAATGAATATCATGTCGATAGTGTAACGAGCCGGTCGAACGCGCAATTTTGACTCGAGTAAAACAAACCTAGCGAGACGTATTTGTCTCATTGTTAAGATACGAGCCAAGATTTATTCAGCTATAATTTCAGCTATAATTTCCACAGTAAGTGTATTCTCTTTTTTTCTTAAAAATTGGTGTAATTAGATCATCCGTTAAATCAGGTGGCATTTGCTCCTGTATTCATATTTTGACAATAACTTGATGCAGTTGTAAATACGTCATTTTTGTGGTAGGCAGTAAAACGTCTTTTTGAGAGGACGCCAATAAAGGTGTTGTAGAGAACACGCACATTCGAAGCAAAATAGCAATTTCCAACTGCTGAGCCGATTTGTTTGGCAATATTTTCACTTACTGTGCCTAACCAAGGTAAACAAATGTAAATCAGACATTATTTATTAATCTTATTTGGATTTTAATCAATCATAAGGGCTCTGTGTATTAGGGTCTAAATTAAGTTTACCTTAAGTCTGTTAAGACTAAATGAATGCCAGCGGGTATATAGTTATGTAAGCATAAGTTAACGGTAGATTGATGGGAGCTTTCATTACCAATACATCGAGGAAATAGGGATTGCGCTCTTCTTCATAGGTATATATATATATATCTATATATATATATATATATATGTATATATATATATATATATATACGTATACATATATACACACTATATATATGTATGTAACGTATCTGAGAATACAGCAGTTGTCTTAGCATATACCATGGTGTGTTCCTGATCTGAGTCGTTTATATCTTTCTACACCACTTCATACATAATTACCCATAGATATATCATGTGTTCAAGTAATATATTTTGTAACAGCATTCGGACGAAGATTTCACATAAACTTTAGTAGCATACTATATTGACTTTGTATTCGTAAGAGGGCATTAACTCGCTGCAAAACGATTCAATTCAGAGAATTAATTTTACCCATACTGGTAAGAGTATGCTTCTAGTATATATATATATATACATATATATATATATATATATATATATATATATATATATATATATATATATATATATATATATATATATATATGTATGAGGGGAGATAACGAGAGAGAGAGGGAAGGAGAGGTATTTGCGGTCTGTGAACTCTTTATGTTTGCTAGTTTATATGCTAGAAACACTGCTACAGAAATAAAAACGACGAACGATATAGAATGCAATATCATTTGCGCAAGTCTTTTGACATTTACGTACATGTGATGTGCAATTGATTGAAAACTTATATTTTCTTTTCTCTTCAAATGCTTCTTTAAAATGACGTTTATTTTTACATGCGACATTACGAAATGTCAATCGAGTAACATCTTGTCATTTAAAGAACGCCTGCAGAGAATCCTATAAAGGAACGGCCAATAGAACTTTCTCCGATTGCTGTGAATGTGTACACATTTTTTAAATTTGTTTTGGAACTTTTGGGGCATTTTGTTATCATGAAACAAACTTCATGAATAAGTTTAGAAATGATCTCATTTGATAAGAGGTAAACACTGGAAATAATGCAAGGCAATATCGCGTTTGATAATGAACGATGCATCTCAGCATACAATAAATACTCATTTGATATTTCATGTCTTTGTTTCTGACACTATGGATAGACACTCAAACTATTGAAACGAGATGTTGTTTAAAACTCAATAGGAATCACTGGCCTGTCTAGCCACAGAGGAGAGTTGTTATACAGCGAAAAAAGTATTTCAGTGAATAACTAGATATAACCACATTTTTTTGTGGGTTAGACACTATGATAAAAGAAAATCACCAGCTGTCTCTAGCGATAATACAACACTTATCGTAAAAAAGAATAGATCACGATTCAGCGCTTCATATTATTTATATGAAAAAGTTCGATTACCTTTCATCATAATATGTGGAGATGACTAAGTAGATACCATCTAACTTAAGAAAAACGATCTGGTCTCATACCCAGCATGAAACGCTTCATTGTCTAGCTACATAGAATGGCTGTAATACAGCGACATTGTCTATGTTCCGATTACTATATATATGTATATATGTACTTATACTTACGTGAATGTGGAGAATGAAATGGAAAAAGCAGATATACTAAATAATAGAATGAAATTAATTCACTTCCGTAGATCTACTATTTAGATGGACATGATTGGAGGAGAGGAAGATTTCAATTTATCTTATCCATTCATGATAAATCATGGCAAAACTAAATTATTAAAGAAGTACAAATATTGTGTAGTCAAATGAAGACATAAATAAATAATTGCTTTTATGAACGTCCAAGTAAAACAAAAATAAATAACTAATAACAAATTTGTAAAATAGTAATAAAAATAAACAAAACTAAATAAATAAATAAAAAGAAATATACTTAAGTATTCACTTCATATTGCCATACAATTTTAAACAGAAACAGAATAACGTTTTATTGCAATATTTCACATTTCCATCAAAAATAGATATTACCCATATGATAATACGCTAAGACATTTCATATTCGTACGTACGTTATCACTTTTCACACACATTAAAAATGAGATCGTCCGATCAGAAAAGATAGCTGATTAATCTGATGTCGCGAAGGTAAAAAGTTCATATTTTATCACTTTTACGTTCAATCTAAAATAGCCTGAGATTGCGAATAAACTTCTTCCCAATAAACAAACATATGATCGTCATGCCCCTATAGCAAGAATATTTTATATCTAAAGCACGTTATAGTTATCCAACTGCTAACGACAAGGCACATTTCGGGAGTACTAGTGGCGTACATCAACATTGTTTAGTGACAGAAAAGAGAATTGCTACATGCTCATTATCTGGGTTCGCTTGAACAAAAATTGAGATCCTCTACTATAGACTTAGTTATCAGTGCGGGGATACATATATTTTATATAATACCATTAGACACTACACGATTCATTGACCATTATAAAAATAAACAGGTGTTCCCAATGTCTCAAATAAAGAAAACTGTTGTAAAAGATATCCCAGACACTTCTGTAATGACACACACAATATCGCCGTCTTTCTGCTCTAGTTAGCGGCTTAGAGACGATAGTAAACCTACCTTGCAACCTAACAGTTTTGTAGATAACTGATCAATTGTACCATATAATGAACTCGTCTGTAAGATCTTTTATGCGCATATCTTTGTTGAATATTAAAACAGAAATAAGGTATTCAAGCAACGATTTCAGGGTAAAATAGTTTTAGACTCTCCGCGCGTTAAAAGAAACACACGTTTGATGCAGTGTATATACGGTGCATTGAAATGCGTCTGTTTGAAACTGCTTTTATACCATGGTATAGGTCTGCAGAGCTCTAATGTCCTAACAACTATCAATTGTCAAGTTATGAATACATTCAGCGATGTATAGTGCATATAGACTACTTGAGGATGATAACCACTGTAATGCTACATCAGAGAAAGCATCTATATCTGAATCAGTAAGTAATTTGATCCATTTGTTTGCTATAATGTTGATACATGTCTCATCCAAAACGACTTTGCGATGAACACAAAGAAGCATTTAGAAACTATTTCCTTCTTAGGGAACGCAATCACCATTGTGAGGTTTATAAAACATTTTCAGACGACATCTTCAATATTGCTCTGGTTCATATCGAATATATGCCTTATAAGATGATTGGTCAAATACTGACAAAATTTGGTCTTACATCACCTAATCGATCTAATGCACACTACGTTTTGATCGCAGGGATAGTATAATTAGTTATACACCGCATGAGCCAGCATCAATTATTCGTAAAGGTATCGCACAATAAAATAATGAGCAGATTCATGTTTTTTGTCATTTAGTTTATACTGTAGAAAATCAACATTGTGGCCTTATATTTCTTGATACACGCTTAGGTACAGAAAATAAATTATTTATTATCTTAATTCTTCCAAAAGTAAGGTCAGATAGCAAAATATCTGCGGCTGCGACGTCATCGTGTACTGAAGCAACTTTTTTATCCTGGTGGTATTACACCCCACTCAACACTTAAATTGTCATTATTCTTTAGAAATGATACTTCTTCAATTTGCAAACTCTAAAGAGCATCAGATACATCTGAAGTTTTACAAAACTGTTCAATGATCGTACGGGATGAATGTACAATTGTACATTCATCCCGTACGATCAACGAACAGTTTTGTAAAACTTCAGATGTATCTGATGCTCCTAAAAAAGCATTCGAATCTCTAGATCAAACATTGCGTGATCACAAGAGACGCGAAGTTGTCATTATTAGTATCACACTTTTATTATCAGGTGACTTCCGACAGGCACTTCCTATAGTCCTGCGTGGATGTCTCGCTGACGAGCTCAATGCTTGAATAAAATTGTCATATTTGTGGAAGTTCATGAAGACTAACATTATCTACGAATATGCATATACATAACAATAGTGAACGAATGGCTGGGAGATTTGTTTCTGAAAATAGATGATGGCATGATTGTCAAGCTTGTAATTACTTAAGGTCTTAGATCACTTGTTTCATAACTCACAGACCTTAGTAGCAAAGTTTACCGAAATATAGCAGAAAACTATGTGAATCCTAAATGGCTAACAGAGACGAAAGTTTAACTCCTAAAAATGACATGATACATGTCATCAATCACTACTACTTGATGAAATTCCAGATGCGGATTAAATATTCAGTTTTCTAGATTCGATTCTCGATGGTGACCAGGCTGTAAAATACCTTACATTGCTTTCAAATTCATAAAAATTTTCTGATATTCCAACAGACGAATTAAAGTTGAAAGCTGGATGCCCAATTATGTTTCTCAGAAATCTTGATGTTCTAACGCTATGCAATGTAACCACATACAAACGCATACAACCTCAGGTGATCAGAGCTGTCCTACAAACTGGTATCGCAAAGGTCGAACTTACATTCCTTCACAGAATACCCATTATGTCGTATGATTCTGAAATTGAATTTAAAAGATTCCATTCCAACATTTTTGCGTTTTGTCATGTAAGTAAACACATTATAAAGGCAATCCATGGGAGTGGTTGGTCTCAAACTGACTTCCCCGTGATTTAGCCATTGGTGATTTATGTAAGATGTTAAAGGGTAGGCTCATCACAATACATATTGCCACTAGAAGGTAAAGCATAGAACATTGTGCATCTAAGAGCTGTGTACGAATAACTTTTACCGTTGTAAATCGTAACCAGTCGGAAAAAAGGTATCTACAGGCAAAATGGTTTGGTCAGGTTAACAACCTACACTAACCAAATAATTAGCCTTCATTTAATTATATAAGCATATCAATTTTTATTCTGAAACCCAAACACAACCTATAAAATGAATACATGGCCGCCAGCGTGTTAAACATTTAATAACAATTACTATTACATTTTCAACATTTTATAGACAAAAATACTTGAGAGAAAACCAATTGAAAAAAAAGTATGAGAAAAGTCTATTGTTATTGTGAAAACAACTAATAATAAGTAACAGCGACTTAAAAGTATAGAAAAGTATAGGGGTTTGCTTTTGAGTCGGTCAAAAAAACTAAGATAGTATTATTAACTTAATAGTTAAAATAAAGTAATAATTAAAACCACCAACTATTTGTATGGGGTTTAGTTGGGAGGAAGCATACACACACAGCCCACAAAGTGTGTTTCATATTTTTCTGGGTGCTTTTTTACATGAACAATGTAATTTGTCTGTTCGCGCGAGATGAGCATAAGCGGCCAATAATTCAATAGTGCATGGTAATCCATGTGGGGGTATGTGTGCATGTGAGTGTGATGATATAAATGTATATATATATATATATATATATATATATATATATATATATATATATATATATATATATATATATACATATGTATATATATACATATGTATATAGATGTTTAAAATGTTCTTATCTTTATTTGTTTTGATGCCAGACCTGCTATTCCAGACAATCCAGCCAAGAGATCTATTTCAGAGTTTAACCTTTCTCTTTAAGTGACATTGTTTGTATATTTCTTTCATCGGGTATATTCGCCAGGTAGTTTTAGAAATTCTTCTTCCTTAGTCCAGTTTCTTCTATAAATACTGGAATAGTAGAGATCTTCCTGAGATTCCACTTTCTTTGCACATCGGACATGAGATTTTGGTTATCCGTAAACCTTTTCCATTCAGCTCTTTTTAAGCTAGCATAATTTGGACACTGACTTCTACTAAGGTTGCTACTTTCTTCTGTTTTGTCCCATATCACTATTTCAAATTTAACAGCTCCGTTTTCTAGATATGTAGCTGTAGAGATTGCTTAGTCATAGTGGATGGTGTATGACTTATTTTCAACTGTTATTTCTGGTATATGTTCCCAGGACTTGCTGTTGCACTGGATATTCAAATTTTAGAGATGGTCCAGTGAAGGTATTTTCACAATCTGTTGTTTTACATTGTATAGTAGCCATCCCCCAGCTGAACCTTACAACTGGATGTCAAGTGGCTCACACTCCATTTTTATCTGGCAGAACCTGCACTTGTTGTCGTAACCGAGTCCACTATGTATGTGTGTGACAATAAAACAACGAATAATTATTTCATATAGTTTCGCTCGATTCTTATTTAAATCAATTTACAAAACTAAATAGATTTCAATATTTGATATTTAATCTTTTTATTTGAAAAGCTGCCATAGAGTGTATGTGTACACTTGTTATAGCCCCGAAATTGACATTTAATAACAGTATGATATAACTCTGATCTGTTATGATATAAATGATATACGGAATTATCTTGTCAGATGTCCGAAGTTAAACACAAAGTGCAATTATTCTGAAAAAAAATGTTGTTTCTGAACATTTGATTTTACAGCTCCAATGCGCCTAGTTTCTTACTTTTAACACCCGAAAACATAATTTTACAGTTATATCATACTGTTATTTTATGTCAATTGTTGACTAATTAAACATCTTAGAAATATTCTTTAAGAATAAGTTCGAAACTGTGATGCCAGTGGTTACACACTAGGCCAAACAATTGCTGCTGGACTGACAGAAATTATATCGTATTGATTGACAGTATTCATTAGTTTCAATGTATTGTGTATGCATTCCTTTATTTAAGAAAACATCGTAAAACATAACAGAAGTTTATGCTGTATGATAGCTTTTTTTATCAATAATCATCTATTTTGTGCGAAATAAAAAAAATGAATTTTCCATAAGTATCACAACCACTTTTGATTATTCGTCTAATAATCTTCAGGTGACAAAAACAAATAAACAAAAGGTTAGATAAATAAAAGATAATTCAAAAAGCCGCCGAGAAACACACATGTGAAGACGTTAGTTATCAAACTTACTTTTGGAAATACACATATGGGGTAATCGGCTGCTTTTTGAAATTATCTTCTTTTCTTCATCTTTTTGTTTATTTGCCTTTTGTCACCTGAAAAATATTGAACGAAGAATCAAAAGTGATATTTATAGACATCAATTATTTTATTTTGATTTACAAGCAAAAATTGTTATGAGAAAAATTGAGAATGAAAGGTATAATAAATAGATTATTGTTTTACAATGTTTACTTAATTGACAGAATGCTGCACAAATACACACGCACAATTTATATATATATATATATATATATACATATATATATGTATATATATACATATATATATGTATATATATATATATGTATATATGTATATATGATGATTATATTAACTTCCAATAGACAAAATTCAGTATTTACTCATATAAGTAATTTCCTCACTGGCTGAATAGACGATGCTCTTACCGTTATTTCGCAACGTGCAATATGCGACAATAAAACGCAATTACACGCTGCTCCTCAGAAACAAAAAAAAGACATTTATATAGATGTTATATCGTGCTGTGAGTTTATGGAAAACACAGAAATCAGACAAAACCCACGCTAATATATATATATATATATATATATATATATATATATATATATATATATATATATATATATATATGCAAGGAAACATAGGATGTAATGAATAATATTCACCTTCATTTTTCTTGTCAAAACAACAGAACATCCTAGCGATGAATATTACAACATACGAACGTGCATTATTGGATAATATAGATGGAGAATGTAAATCTATCACCCCTCAAATATCAAGTATTGTGTTTACGTAACATCAGGTGACATCGTTCTTACGTGTAATGCCATAAATGGCTCAATAAACGCATTTTATTAAGACATAATAACACCTCAATCATAAATATACGTTGCTTTCTTAATTCTCTGTCTGGTTTCAGAAGTTTGTAATGCCTACTTAGCCACGGAAATGTTGTTGTTACCCCGTTTGATGGATTATGAGGATAGAATATACACGTTGCGTGGTAAAAGTCTTTCTGGAAAGTAAGAGAAACATTTTAAAAAACGAAGTGCCTCCCTGGAAATTAAATACCTGAACTAGATGTAAATTATAAACAGTGCAACAATCCGCAAATTGATACCTTGTTTCTGCATATATACACTTCGTTGAACTATATAACACACACACACACACACATATATATATATATATATATATATATATATATATATATATATATATATATATATATATATATACATAAATATATATGTATATATGAACTTTGATAAATTATATACTATATATAATTATATATAAACTTCAATAAACTATATCATATATATAATTATCTATATTTTCTATAAACTATGTTATATCTGTTATATAAAGTAATCCCGATATTTCCCCTATACAAGAACACATAATAGAACACAAAACATTGCCACTACATACAATTACAACATAATCAAGTGTCATGCTACTAACTGATGCATGTTTCCGAAAATTATCAATCAGTTTCATCTATTTAGATACTGTTCTATATTTCTAAGTGTCTCTCACAAAACAAGCATACTTAGAAGAGAAACGGATTAGCTTTCACTCACGCACAAACTACTACGACGACTCTCCCATAAAGCACTTAGGAAACACTATACAGCTCCAACTGTATTTGCTTCATTCATAACAACTGTCTTATTATATAACAAGCATCACAACTTCCTTACAAATACGAAGGGAGCGCTTCCCTGTGCTTAGATACTTAACTTTACGCTTATTTGATTGGCTAACTGCAAACATATTTCATAAATATCCGAATATAATTGCCGAACAGTAAACAAATAATGACGTATCCTATTCCTCAATTAAGTGTTTTACTTAATTGAGGAATAGGATACGGCATTCGATTACAAAAATAATTTACTGAACCATAATAATTCTCTTTTACGAAAAAACAAGATTACCTTCCCAAATACTTTATTTCATCAACTATTAACCATGATCAAATCTTGAAATACAGAAAGAATACTCTCTCAAATTTATTATCTTGTAATATATGTATTCGCGGAAGGAAGGACTATTATTGAAAATACACAAAACGTTTCTCATAAGTATACATATAATTAATATTGATATATTTCCGTGAACAGTGTAAGGTATTCATTTTGTTTCTTTTCTGACTTAAAACAACATATTTAATAATTCCATCAGGCTTAAAGGAATTTTATCTTAAAGATTTAACTTAAAAATAATAACATTCACTCCTGAAAAAACTAATTATAAAACGAATTGAATGCTACTAACTTACACGGTTTTTGCTGACAAAAATACTGAAACTTAAAAATAAAAATGTACTCCAGCGATTAATTGAAATAATCTTCATAACGTATCATAAAAATAACCAAAGAATGAATTGTGACAAACATTCCTATAGCCTTTATGCTGCAATTGACACTGTCTTTCTTCTTCACCCGTTTTTATCTCCCTCTCGCATCTTTTATAAGTTAACAAGTAAAACTTATCCGCCCTAGGGGCAGAAATCTATCGGAAGGTGAACGGGCGTAAAGTTATAAAAATATTTTTACTCAGCGAATTTCATACATTAACAACTTCCGCTTAATGATACTAATTTTCTTTAGGGAAGAACGAGAACAAAAAACAAAACCAGGAATTATTTTTTTAAATTTCATGAGGATCAGCTTCCTATTTCCATATACCATAAAATGGCCCTTCATTTCAGGGTCATTCTAACTTATTAGAGCAGTGTACTTATTTGTTTTTACCACTAACCCTTATTCCGACTTCCGGTGACTGTGTTCCGCTTTCTATAGTTTAAAGTAGGAGTTTACCTGATTAAATATTATGTCAATCACGTGAATTACTTGCAGTGAAATGGCCTTGGTTTCAAGTAACACAAATAAGAAAATATCAATCCCGATCTAAAAAATGAGGTAACATCGCCTGTTAGTTCATAAAAACATATGTAATGGATAATTTTTAGAAAGAAGTATATGTTTTTACCAGCGCTGAGCGAAACAAAAAGAGAAAATAACGCGTGTAGAAGTCATAAATCGGCATATTATTCTGAAAGTGTTAACATATTGTTGTAACGTGTAGTCTATTTGCGTTGAGAAGAAAATATTTAATAGTAAACTTTTGCAAACAGTGATGTATGTTTTTTATTGCTGAACGCATGGTATGATTTTTAGCGATAAGAATGTGTGTTCTTACTAGTGCTTGGCGAAAGAAAGTAATAAGAAAGACCGAGTAATTCGAGAAACTCTTTGAATTTTTCTTTTAATTAGGTAGCTAATGCAGAATATTTCCTAGTAAATTGCTTTTGATTCCGCTTAAGAAGAAACCCCTCTAGACAGAGGTAAGTTTTATTTTCTTTATTTTTACAAATACTAATGGAAATATGTTTTAACTACTGCATTTTTGCAAATAGGCTAATATTTGTTTCCTTTGATGAATATAAATGAAATTAAAAAATTATTCTTCAAAAATATATGTTAAATATTTTATAGCGAAAATAATAAACTATCCAATACAGAATAGTCCCGCAGAAATTTGTTTTCGGAATTTTATGTGAAGGTTAAACTCGACTCAAAATATTATAAAAACAATCAACTTGTGACCTTTTTCCATCGCTTACATGGAAATTGTTTTCTTACGATTTAACTGATTTTAGAAAAAGCACCCAAGCGTAGTTTGTCTTCTGAATTAAGTAAAAATGTGTAATAATTAAGATACACGAAAGACGAAGCTGTCATCTTTAGAAGCTGTTCGTTAATTAGTATTTTCCGCTATATTCTAAAACATAAAAACATGTTTTACGGAATGTGGTGAAAGAACGGCGGATAAAAGTTAGTGTTGAATTCTGATGAATAATCAATGTTTTCTGAAGAATATGAAAAAAAACTGTAATCAATAATTAACCAATAAAGATCGCCTACGCATACGGCAATACTCTTAGCGGACATTTGTTGTTTTTTATAATGCAAATGGAAAGTGTTCGTGAAATATTCTGGAAAAACCGGTCTTTGGTATATTTTAATTCCATAAAAAAATAACACACAATGAATTTGATGGCGATAATAGTAGTTTAATAGTAGCTAGTAAAAATTGATTCAACTTTCCGTTTGGAAGGTTGATTTTGAAGAGTCCGGTAATCCATTGAAAATATAATAATATATAGAGACGTACTTAATCCATCATTTCTAGAAATACGCAGAAGGGCTTAGCCTAATTTGATGGCGGAACAGATTAGTTTATGGAGGTTTTGGCTATTAAGCTATTATATCTGAAGGCGGAGGATAATCGACTATACATTATTTAAGAGATAACATATAAACTTTGATTTACTATATAATATATATAATTATATATTAACTTTGGTACACTATACAATATACATGGATGTATAAAACTTTTAAATTGATCACATTTTCATCACCATATATACTTTAAATTCGTATGGGTATCTCTTTAAGATATATTGTCACGTTTCAGTTTTATTAGCATTGTCATCACGAAAATTGAATACACTCAGCTTAATTCGGATACGTTGAATCATTTGTTTCAAAAGGTTAGTCCTTTAGTATGTTTGTCACGTTTACGTTTGGAAAGCAATGTGTGTCGATTTGCCACGTAAAGTCGCTTTGCCACGGTAAAATCGCATTTTCCGTTAGTCTGTCACGCTTAAATTAAAAATATTATTTCATCAGAAACGCGCATATAAACTTTCGCAACTCTAGACTATCAGTTATTGTTCATTTTACATAACAATGTTTGATAACAATAGAACAGAATGCGTATATCATATCATTATCGATGCCGTTAGATTTTCCGCCAGGCCATAACCATAGACAAAGTCAGTCGGCTTGAAATATGCAGCATAATATTAATGACCCGTAAACGAATATTAGTTGGCTAATATACAATGACGTAGTAATATAATTACGTTTATGGGTTCAACTGTAAGTATAAATGTGTGATAAAATTCTTCACAAGTCATTTTCATACACGTATTAATTAATATGCTTGGTCAAATAGGCGAGAAAGCCATTGGAAACAGACGAAGACAGGGTAGACAATGAGAAGTGTTTAATGGCCCATTTATCCTGTTATTATTCGACATTAAAAAGTGTTACTTTTCTATCATTCTTCGGGTCATTTAATAACGGCAAACTTTAAGCAAATACGTGGAGTTTTGTTCGATTAGAAATAACAGTTTTACTTTTATAAAAAAAATCCTGCGAAATGGGAATACGAACTACAGAAGCCAAATAGAACAAAACAAAATTAAAAACTTGTTTTCAGTGTTTGTTGTTTAAAAAATAACATAATTATTTGTAAACTAAACTTTTGAGGTTGTTATTTGTAGACATATTTTTATAAAGAGTCACTACGTATCAAGACAAGAAGCCACGCGAAAAGAATAGTTAAATAGATAGGTGGATTGTCAGTTGAATGCTGAAGTATGATATGAGTGGAATGTGAATTATCAACATTTTATTACGTGTGAGGACGGTTTGTTGCTAGTATCTGTTGACGCATTGTATTTCAAGACGACAAAAACGACTGTTGATTAAACATTGTTGGTACCCGTCTGTCTCAGGAGACAATGAAGTTCGTTGCTGAATTCCAGCCTCTGCAATGACTGTAAGTCTATCGTAAATTGGCAGGCCCTGTTGCAGTTGCCACATATGTAGGTGGTGTCTGGTTGAGGGAGTTCTGTTGTAGCCTTCTGTCGTATTGGCTATCTTTCTCTTTCTCTCCCCTCTCCTTTCACTGCTATTTTCTCTTCTTTTCACTCCTATTGGAACATCTTCACAGCACTTCTTTAGCGGCTGTGATCTACAACCACAGACTCCGAGCCTGTTGGGTCGATGCCACCTGCCCTAATGTCTCGCTTGCAGACATCCTTGTAGCATAAGACAGGCCTTCCTGCTAGTCTGTACAGAAGATTCTTTGGTATCCTCCCATCTCCTTGTCGCATTGTATCGACAAGCCACCGGAGTCATTTTGGGGTGAGCAGAGCGAGGCCTGAACAAGGACGCTCTTGTTTCAGATGTGGTCTTGCCAGGTCATTCCAAGGATTTTCTTAAGACTGCGCAGATGAAAGATGTTGAGTTTGTTCTCTTGGCATGGAGTAGAAATCAGGTGAGCACACACGAACCACTTTCCATCTGCGCAATCTCAGGAAACTCCTAGGATCCTGATTAAATGACTCAGTCAGATTTTAAAAGCTGGGCGCACATAGAAATTTAGCTGGAAAACCTTGCTTCTTACTAGTCATTTTTGATTTTCTTACGATTATACCTACCATGTTATTAGCAATATAATGCCGTATTTCGCTAAAATTTATTTACAAAATTCCTATAACGATTAATAAAATTGGTAGGCTAGAACGATTTCCAATATATGCACAATAAAGTTCTTACTGCTTACGATCTTCATAAAAAGGTAGTGCAGTTAGCGGCATTCGAATTTGCTATTACATCAAAAGATTATTTTGCCGACAAAGTAAAGTAATCTATCACGAAACAATTACTGTATTGTTCTTTGTAAAACAATAATTTAATATTTCAAACTACCCCCAGCTTAATAATCTTGTTAAGCAGAAACAACATCATTCTAAAACTTAATGCAAAACACTGATATATGACGGATTTAATACAAAACAGTGATCTATTGGGAGAAAGGTAATTGTATTTTCCCTGGAATAAAAAACAAATCTAATATTTCTGGTTAGCCGCCAGAATTTCTAAACATAAGCAATACTGTAAGCGGATTTTGGAGTAGGTATGGCATTCAACGTTATTATTTTCATGACTTAAAACGAGTATTTTTGTTAATTTTTCGAACGTACCATAGCCGTTAGAATTCGAAATGTGTGATACTCATACAATTTTATGAACTCATAAAGCATGTAAAATTATAACAGCTATCGTTTGTTTGAAATAAGAACAAAAAACATTATTTCATGTCATAATCGCACCACATTTTTAAAACTCTACCGAATATGTTTGGTTTGAAAATAAAACACATTCTTTTCCCGTAACAAACGCACCACATATTTTCAAATGTTGTACTTGTATGTTACTTCTTCTAATCACTCATATTGAGAAAGTCTTGAAATGAAGACGAAACGTTTTGAATATATAAATATTTTTGTTCTTTTCCTTTTTAATTTTCCATATATATATATATATATATATATATATATATATAATGTGGGTGTGTGTGTGTGATGAATACACCCTTAAAAGATATTGGATCTGTTAATAATGGAGATTATGTATTTGTTTTTCTGTCTGAAACCGAAACTATATTATTAGTTTTGATCGATATCTTTTTATTTCTACTTATCAGTTCTTATATATACTTATTCAAAAATGTCCGCAAACATCATGCGTCTTTCGGATTTACATAATTATTTTGCTTTAAAAAAAAAAGTTAAAAAAAATTAATTAATATTCGCAAATATACACTCATTATTGTTTTTTTTCAGATTTCCAGATGTATCTAAAATATTTTCCTCGATAATTATAATCTTAATAAAAATTATAAATAGATGTAATTAAATACATTTTTTCAATCTATAGAAGTAAGTTATGTAATCAAATTAGATTTTAATGGAATATGATGGAACATCTAGCGTCAAATCAAACATTTGATTACCCGTCCTCTGATTATTAAGTATAACGTTCTATTTCGAACGCACAGAAAGAGAGAAAGAGAGAAAGAGAGTGATAAAAAAGACAGAGACAATAGAGCGAGAAACTATGTTTTAATAACATGTAAACAACACATTTTCTGAGATTTATTGTACGAGTCGCTCAAAAATGATATATTTACTTACATTTTATGTATTAAAACGTTTTCTTTATTTTAAATCTTGTAAGAAATTATGTTTTAACGCACACATTTATGAATCAATTTTTTTAATTAAAAAAATACTTGATTTAAAATTACTATTTTTCTTTGTAAAAAAAAACACATTTTACTGAGCAATTATATAACTGAATTTAGAATCGTGTTCACTGTATTTTATTTATTAAATTGTTGATTTTATTTATGGTATACCTTTTTCTTTCGATTTGAAAAAACTGCAAATATTATCACATTTTACAACCTCCAGTGAGTTTAGGATCTTTTGTTTTACATTTTCGCCGTAAAAGGTGAAGTTTGCTTAAAAACTATGTTTTTATTATTCCGTCTTTTATTTATTAAGATAAAATATAGGGTGATTTCCTTACTTTATTTCTGTAAAAAATAAACAAAAATGTTTCACTGATCAATTAAATGAAACACCTAGCAAAAATATGTGAGCGGAAATATCATATATTTGCTAGTATTTGTAATGATTTCTTTAAATATATCATCCTATTTGTTTAACACAGTCAATATCTATTTTAAAACTTTTATTCGTTTCTAAAGTGTGTGATGATGTTATATTGGGGCACAAGTATATATTGTAGCATTTTATGTAGTGTATGAATTATATGATCTTGTCGAACGTGACAATTGTTTTATTTCTAAGTTTCGGTTTGTTTTTGTAACCTAATAAATAATATGCTCAGATTTTATTTTATAAAACGAAAGTGGCTAAACATCTAGATGGTTTACAATGATCAAATCACGTACATACAGTCACTTAAAACCCGCTATCTGAGGAATAGTATAGCGATCCCGAGAAGGTCTACGGACCGATATCTCGACTTGTCGATGTACGCCGAATTGACCCACTCCCCACACACATATATATATATATATATATATATATATATATATATATATATATATATATAGTAAGAAATGAAAATATATATGGCAATCAAGCTACACAGAGGCTCCCGTGTTTCATCCCCGAGGGGGAATCGTCAGGCTAAATTTAGCCTGACGATTCCCCCCGGGGATAAAACACGGGATCCTCTGTGTAGCTTGATTGCCATATATATCTTCATTGCTTACTACCTAGCTCTACTTACGTATCGAGCACTGTTGAAGTAAATACTGAAAACTGACACATAAAAAATTATATCTCCTTATGATATTTTATGTGGATACATGAAGTACTAATATATATATATATATATATATATATATATATATATATATATATATATACATATATATATATACATATATATATATATATACATATATACATATATATATATATGTATATGTCATATATATACATATATATATATGTATATATCATATATATATATATATGTGTATCATATATATATATATATATATATATATATATATATATGTATATATCATATATATATATGTATATATCATATATATATATATATATATATATATATCCCTATATATATATACATATATATCATGGACTCTCCCGTCGATTTCGACGTATGAGGTCTTGACAACTCAAAATTTGTTTAGTCTACGATGGATGTAGCATGCTTACATTTACTCAATCGTAAATGGCATTTGAGTCCTGCGAGAGATTTGCAAACCAGCCCACAGTGGATGCAAGAATGAAGATCTTGAGAAAAATCGGCTGGGATACTTGTAGATGTTTTTGTTCATTCGCGTCTTTCGCGCTGTTGATCAATGGCAGTTACGAGAAGCAAGCTGTTCAAAATCACGATAAGCAATATTGATAGATGTCAAATTCGTTTTCAACTTGTCCTTAAAGCGAAGCAGCGGTCGACCCACATTTCGCCTTCCACTGTTGAGCTCGCCGTACATCAGTTGCTTTGGTATTCTATCATCTTCCATACGTAAGACATGTCCTGCAAAACGCAGTTGTGATTGCATCAAAAAGCTTTCAATTCCGCCAATACCGCAGCATGTAAATAGGTCCGCATTAGACATCCGATTTCTTAGGGTGACACCACAAATCGTTCTAAGGCAATTTTTGTGAAAGACATCAAGCTTCTGAATGTGGCTGCGATAGACTGTCCATGATTCCGATCCATAAAGCAGTGATGTTAGCACAACTGCTCTATACACAAGTACTTTTGTTCTCAAACTTATCCCCTTGTCCTTCCATAACCGATGACGCAGTTTTCCAAAGGCAGTGGTTGCTTTCGCAATTCGGTTAAAGATTTCGTCATCAAGGGAGGCACTCCAATTTATCTTACTCCCAAGATAAGTGAAGCTTTTCACATATTTCAGATCTTTACCGTCCACTTGGATTGCAGTATCTGGAAAACAGTGTACTGGTGGTCGTTGCTTTACTGGTGGCCGTTGCTTCACACCCCGAACTTGTTTAGGCATGAGGCGAGGTTGGTGAATCAATTCTGTTTTCTTGATGCTGATTGTCAGACCAAAAGCCTTGCAAGCAGCCGAAAACCTGTCCACAAGCAGTTGCGCTTCCTCTCGAGATGTTGCACAAAGTGCAGCGTCATCTGCAAACAAAAGATCCCTGATGACAGTTTGTCGAAGAAGGGTCTTAGCTTTGAAACGTTGCTGGTTGAAGAGACCGCCACTTGTTCTAAATTTAAACTTCACCCCAGTATCTATACCAGCGAAAGCATATCTCAGCATAACTGAAAAGAACAAAGCAAATAGCACAGGTGCCATTACGCAACCCTGTTTGGTACCATTTGTCACATTGAAAGGTTCTGAAGACTCTCCATTTGAAACAACCGATGCCTTCATTCCATCATAGAAAGAAATAATTACATTCAGCATGTTGTCAGGTATTCCCAGCTTGTCCAACACTTTCCAGTATATATATATATATATATATATATATATATATATATATATATATATATATATATATATATATATATACATATATATATAAAGTGGTGTACTAAAAGCGAACTTTTAGGAAAAGTGAAACCTATTGTGAAGAGTATATAGCTCAATATCCAGGATAGAGCAGGTAGAATGAAGAAGAATGGAAAGGAATTAGAGAAGCAAAAGTCAAATCATAATTCAATTCAATTGCGGAATATACCTTGCTCTGAGCAATTGAATTGAATTATGATTTGACTTTTGCTTCTCTAATTCCTTTCCATTCTTCTTTCATACATATATATATATATATATATATATATATATATTAATGCATGTGTTATAAGAGACGTCTTCAAAAACACATGCCTTAATGAAAAAATGCTGCCTAAATACACACAATATATATATATATATATATATATATATATATATATATATATATATATATATATATATGAATATCTTCGGACACTTCGTGCTACAATGTGGCTTGTGTAAGCACTTTAGGCCTACATGCAATCAACTAGAAAACGTATTCCATATCTGTCAGGTGATAACTTTCATTAATGTTCGGCATATGACTCTAGCTTGAATTGTCAGCATTAATTGGTGCGCTTTTTCCAAAATTGTAAAACTTGATTTTAAAACATTTATAAACTTAGTAAATAATTTACTTTATTATATTTCAATACATTTGTACTTACCCCAACCCTCCACGTTTTCACTTAACACCCTTCCACAGTATCCCTGCTCAGCCCCACCCTTCCACTTTTTTCTCTCAGTTTCTTCAACATTTATTTTCATTCCTCGACAATGACTTAACCAAGGCCGGATGTCGGTCCCTACTGTTTTCCAGTAGTGGCTACTATTTCCTCCCTTCAACCCACCATGTCAACCCTATATGTCCACGTACTAGCATTAGATTTTTCTTTATATTATCATCCTGAAGAAGTCTTACAAATAAAGGCGAAACGTTGATGAACACATAAACACTTCTTTTTTGGTGTTTCCTTATATATATAAAGAGAGAGCGACAACATATTTAATACAGATCTTCGGACAGGAGAAAATGAACTATTTAAGACGTAAATCGAGGTGTAGGAGAACGACAACATATTTAATATATATATATATATATATATATATATATATAGAAGGAGAGAGAGAGAGAGATTGCATGATTTAAAACAGAAGCCAATACAGTGAGGGTGAAAGAGAGCAATACATATATATAGAAAGGGGATTGCATGATTTACCACGGACGGTATGTAGGGGTGGGAAGGAAGTTGTGGTGTCCTAAACGGGGTCATTGTGCCTAGGTCTGCCTAGATTGTTCGTATACATTATATGTTATTCTTTAATTTAGATATGTCTTTATTTTAGCATGACTAAATGCAATTATAATTATTAGTATTAAGATGTCC
>OY744515.1:154191365-154216365 GCA_963556195.1 Sepiola atlantica | reverse complement strand
ATTGTCAGAGTCACTATAGACCTCTTCTGTATCCATAAACATTAACCAACATTGGACCTCAAATGGACAAAATGAGAATTAGCTTGATAAATAACACTTCTCCACTGAAGATAAACAAGTTCATATATCAATTTATCTGGTCAGTGACCTCAAACATCTTCAATCTCAGATGGCATCATCGGAATTGAACCTTGTGGTTTCGAATTGGAAAACAGTGGAAATGTAATATACTTATAAGTTGGATAAGGATAAACAATTTTCAAGTTTATTTTATATTGTCAGAGTGACCTATACACATTTTGTGTCTCAATAACATAATCGAAGTTAAACTTTGTTGTTAGATTCACAAGCGATTTCCATATAAGTGAGTCGGCGATAAGCATTGTGGGAGGACAGGCTAGTCGGCGATAAGCATTGGGAGGGGACTGGCCAGTCAGTGATAAGCATTGGGAGAGGTCTAGCCAGTCGGTGATAAGCATTGGGCGAGGACTAGCCACATTTACATAAAGTAACTGCCCACTGTAAAGTTGAGTGTGTAGTTTATAAGGCCACTATTCATCCGGAAGATAACAACAGGGATAAGAAAGTCTACATCGGCATCTCCGCGGGAAACTTGAAACAACGTTTTTATGACTACAAACACTCTTTCAATAACCCAGAACTCAAGAACAAAACGGAGTTAGCTAAACAATGGTGGCTTCTGAAAAATGAGAACCGGTCCCCAGTGGTTTCGTGGTCAATCTTATGTTATTCGGATGTTCCAAATGGATTTAGGCAAAGATGCAATTTATGTCTAGAGGAAAAAAAATTAGAATCCTGAAATACGATCCCAATAATCTCTTAAATAAACGAGTTGAGCTTATGGCCCTGTGCAGGCATAAATGTAAATTTAAAATAACCAATGACTAGTAACCCGATAGACCTCTAGATTTGTAACGGTCAAAATACCAAGTTGAATACCATTATTTACGGTGACCCCCCCATAAATATTTATAATAATATCTGTTATAGACACAGAATTACCGACGTGGTGATATATATTATTGGTGTATTAGTGTGTATGCGTATGTAATAGTATTTTGAAATATTTATTTATTCAGATTATTTATTAAAATAAGATAGCTTTAAGAAAAATATTTCTGCAGGTAATACACTAGTTATTGAATTAATATAAGTAAAAATATCAAATATTACTACTAGACATTATTAGACTTTAATTAGGTTATAACTATGGATTATAAAATTAACCTAAAATATAAATAATGTAAGACTAATTTTTAGAACTCATATTGTATCAGTAAGAATATAGAGTGTTATGTAATATTGTGTGTAGGTGTGTGAATATGTGTATGTATATATATGTATATATATATGTATCTGTATGGATATATGTGTTTACATGTGTGAGTATATATGACTACATGCGTATAAATTTGGTTAATATTTCAAATAGACTTATGTATGTATATATATATATATATATATATATATATATATATATATATGTATATATGTTCGTATGTGTATGTATGTATATGCGTATAATCTTAGATACATTTTATTTCAATTTTATTTCAATTAGACTCTCTTTCTTGGAATCCAGACGGACTGAAAATCTATGACACGCAATTTGTCTTATGCTCCTTCTCTATGTCTGGCTACTTGTTTCTTTCTTTCTTTTCTCCTATCGAATTTGAGAACACGAGTTTCGCCAGACAGATTTTATCTGGGCTAAAAATATATGACTAAAAGTTATGTTGTCTATATGTATGATATCGCCAATTCGTAAGTGTCCCAATTTTGACACGGCCGTTATTATTTGATTAACTTAAAAATCCCTCCCCTTCGATCGCCATAGTTAAATATAAGTTTTAAATTCCCCCTCTCTCTAAAAAGATGTATACAATTGGTTGCTACCACCACTCTCTCTGGTTGTGTTAAAATTGTCGTAATTAAATTTTCTTTCAGTCTCAAAAATGTAATTGTCTGAGTGATGCTTGAAAAAACCGCAAGGTTGAAATAAATTATTGCATCGACAATTATGTAATTTCGTGTTATTATATTTTATGTTATATATATATATATATATATATATATATATATATATATATATGATGGGCTCTCCCGTCGATTACGACGTATGACGATCCAACAGCTTTCATTTGTGCATAGATCGTTCATGACACCTGAGTCCGGCAAGAGACCCGCAAGGAAAGCCGCAGACAGTGCAAGAGTGTGAGTAATCGAATGCCAGGTGTGGAGCACTCTCTCAAGCTTTTCGCCTCACTCTGGCAGTTCTCATATTTTCCACACATGTTTCGTTGAATCTTTCCAGTCCAATGCAACAAGCTGCTCGCCATGTCTTCCTGTCTTTTGTACAGCCTTCAAAGTTTTTGTCAGGTACTCCAATTGCCGTCAGCGCATTTTTCAATTTATTTTTGTATCTCAGCAAGGACCAACCAACATTTCTGTTACCACAAGCTAACTGACTGTACATCAGTGCTTTAGGTATTACCAGCCCATCGCAATTGAGACTGCAACAGGAAACTTTCTATTCCACAAATATTGTATCTGTTATAAAGATCGGTGTTAGTGACATTGTCCTTCAAACTAAGTCCGCATATGGTCCTAAGGCAGCTCCTGTGGAACACATCCAATTGGCGAATTTGATGCCGGTAAGGCATCCACGCCTCACATCCATAGAGAAGAATGTTAATATTACCGCCCTATACACATTTGTTTTTGTCTCCAACTTAATGCCTCTGCTACTCCAAAGACGATGTTTCAGCTTGCCGAAGGCATTTGCCGCTTTTGCAATTCGGTTTACGATTTCATCATCAAGTGAAGCAGCAGAATTATCTTTGCTACCTAGGTAGGTAAAGTTTTTGACATAGTTCAGTTGTCTGTCATCCACTTTGAATTTTTCTAAGGGAAATTCATTGACAGGCTGATTTTGTTTCACTCCTTGAACTTGTTTAGGGTAGGCCATGGTGTATGGACCACCTCAGTCTTCTTTAAACTGATTGTTAAACCAAAAGCCCTACATGCACCTGAAAAGTTTGTCAAAAGATTTTGAGCTTCTTCAAAAGAAGTCGCGACCAGGGCAGCATCATCTGCAAAGAGAAGGTCCCGAATGATGGCCTCTCGAACCAAGGTTTTGTCTTACAAACGCTGATGGTTAAAGAGCCCACCTGTGGTTCGGTATTGAAACTTTACACTTGTGCTTTTATCAGAGAATGCGTGCCGAAGCATCACCGAGAAGAACAATGCAAACAGCACAGGTGCCATCACACAACCCTGCTTCGTACCGTTGGTTGCTTCAAAAGGCTCTGAGGTTTCCCCATTGAAAACGACCTGTGCTTTCATCCCTTCATGAAAGGAGATTATGACATCAAGCATGTTGTTGGGAATTCCAAGCTTATGAAGAACGTTCCAAAGTGCTACGCGGCTGACCGTATCGAATGCTTTTATCGAATCAATAAAAACCATGTACAGTTCCCGATTTTTTTCACGGACTTTTTCAGCAACTTGACGAAGGGCAAATACCATGTCGATTGTACCTCGACCAGAGCGAAAACCACACTGGGACTCTGGGTAAATCTCATCAATAATATGTCTGATGATCTTGTTCAGAATCAACCTTGCAAGAATTTTACCTGCAATAGAAAGCAAATATATCCCGCGATGATTATCGCAGGAATTCCTGCTTCCCTTGCTCTTATAAATATGCTTGACATTACTATCCTTAAAGTCCTGTGGGACTCCGCCAACTCTCCATATCTCCACAAACAAGATGGTCAGTTTTTCCTCGAGTGCTCTTCCGCCATGTTTGTACACCTCAATGGGGATGCTATCTCTGCCCGGTGCCCCTGACGATAGCTGTTTTTTAGCTTGAGATACTCCCTGAACCGTAGGAGGAAAAGACAGTTCCGGAATTTCGGGATGCTGCGGAAGAGAGGAAATGATTTTTTCGTCAGTCACCGATGCAGAGTTAAGGAGAGTTTCAATATATATATACAGAGTGTTGCGGCAAAATTTTACACTTGACAAAAGTAAAGGAAATACCAGGAGATGCTGAGGAGTGTGGTGATGTCCTAGATGGATCCGATTGCCGCCGGACTCACCTATATATGTTCCAGCAAACAAGGCCAAGACAAACAAGGAGTGCTGCTCAACAATTTTCTTCACTGCTGGTCGCCGGACTAGTGGCCGCCGCCCTCACCTACTGCAACCCTTTTTTTACTATTTCGTTCTGTGGCGTGCTCGAGGTCAATTCCATGAGATGTTCGTTCTCGTCGGTGGCGGTTACATTGAAAAACAATTTAGTATATAACTCTAACTGTCGAATATCTGAATATAAAACTTTTATTTTTATTGATAAGTTCGTTGTCTATTAGTCAAACTTCTAATCTTTTTGCAACACCTTGTATATTTATCTACGCTGCCTTATGCGTGGACACTCTAGTCGAAGAAATAATGCTATAGTATTTACGGGTAAGCAGTACTTTTCTTGAATTGAGAACTTTTGCTTATTAGTATCGTAAAAACTATGCATACATGAGTATTTTTTTTTAAAAATACGATAACATCTTTCAAATTCCATTAGCAGTTTCGTAGTTCAGTCGTAAAAGCATCGACCATCAGCCATTGGAGTACTAATTTTGAATCACGATCGCCCACCCTCATACATGAGTTAGAGAGACGACAAAACATATAGCTGTTTCTATCTCTCTATCTCTCTCTCTCTCTCTCTCTATATATATATATATATACATATATACATATATATATATATATATATATATATGTATATATATATATGTATATATATATATATACATATATACATATATATATATATATATATATATATATGTGTGTATATATAAGGTGAGTCAATGTAAAAAAGTTAGACCTGCAAATGGAAACAGATCAATATCTTCAGTTGTTCAGAACAAGGAGAATTTAGTAAATGAAAATATTTCTTCTTCTTCTCTTTCAATTGCATTCCTTAAGCACGGCTTTTCAAAGATTAAAATCTTATCATCAGAGGAAGTAGTGATTGATAAGTTGACAGCTAAGAACGGTCAATATTGAAAATTTGGAAAAAGTTTTTTTTTTTAAGTTCTTTTTAAAAGGTTTTAAAAGTTCAAACGGGTGTGTTTTAATGTAAATGAAAGTCATCAAACACGGAGATCCAAGTTGTATGGGGTTCAAATGTAATTGGTGAATCCAGAAGAATCTGCATGAAAATCCAACGGCGAAGATTCCACCCAAGTCCTTAGTCCTTAGAGGGGGGATCAGACAAAATTAGCCATATTAAGAAAACGCATTTCTTCCTGTTTTCAAGTAAACAGATCCAAAAACAAAAAGCAACGAACCAAAACTCAATGAAAAATGGTAATCCGAATTGTTTATAAAGTGTGAAATTTACTTGGAATTGTGGGATATGTAGGGGAAGGTTAGAGAAAGAAAAAAAGTGAACATAGCAAAGGAGGTGGGGGTTAAGAACCGAAAAGAAAGAAGAAAAGAGGAAGAAAAGACAAAAACAAAAAACAAAAAAGAAAAAGAAAAAAAACAGAAGAAAGGGAGAGAAAAAAAGAAAAAAGAAAAGAGTAAGGAAAAAAGCAAGAGAGAATGAGGAGGGGCGGCAATCCTATGAGTGGGAATGGGGTAAATGATGTTTAGGCAAAAAAGGGAAGAAAATAAAATCTAGGGTGGTCAAATTAAGAAATGTGATAACTTCTGGTCAGTACTGGGCAATTGAATTCCCGTAGGGTTTAAAGTTTAGATTAAATTCAGATAAGCTTCAGAGGTTATAACTCGAGGTAGATTTTCCTAAGATTATTAGACTTATTGGCGGGGCAAAAAGAAAAATTGCTGTGAAGGTGGTTAGATAAAAAATAAAAAAAACTTGGGTGGGGAGATTGGGTCGGGAGGGTTTATGGGATTATAAGAGGTGAAAAATAGAAACAATGTTTTCCCCGTAATGGCTTTAAAAAGTCCTAAGGATTCAATATATATCTATGTAGAAGAAAATGGTTCTGAATGATTTTGAACTAATTGTCATTCTATAAAATAAATTGACAGTCCAGGTTGTCAAAATATGGAAAAGAGAGGAAAGGTTGTTTTAGTAGATACAAAGTATATTAATAAAATTAAATAGTGAATAATCGATAGAAAGTGAGAAATAGAAAAATAAAATAAAGGATAGAAAAATAGGATTAGGAAAATATAAAATATCATTTTTAAATGGGGATAAATAGGTATATAGATGTATAGATGCACTGCTGCCCTCAACCGCTCGGGGCAGTACCCCACTGCTCCCCATGTCAATGAGCATTCCATACAATCGGGCATGAAATGTACAAAGGCACATGCGCGCAGCCACGTGAACATAATACCATATACATACAAATGCACATGTAAAATCCACACATGTATACATACATACCCGTATATAAATATACACATATATTCATATACACACGTATACACAAAACCAAAAGCATCTCAGTATCCTCGCACATATTCACATCAGGCACACACGTCTAAAGAAATCCGTTGCACTAATATATACACTCGAGATTTCTGGCGACCATATACATATACACATGCAAACATGCATATCCGCAGCACTAATACATGTACTCAAGATATTAGGCAAAGTCATAATATTATAAGGGATGGCAAATCAGCACCAAGATCAAAGACAACCGCAAGGCAGTCGTCGGGCAGCAATGCAGTTCAGCAATAGATTAGTGAGTATTAAGGGATAAGTTAAATGTTCAAACTAGAGAAATTGGAATTAGTAAACGGGCTTCCCATCATAGATAAATAGTGAATAAGATAATTCGGTGTTATGGGGGAGGGAAAGTGCGGTTAATTATTGCTAGGTGGGGGGAAAGTTGGAGTATTTGAATTTGCGTTTGTGTCTTCAATGGGAGATCAATTCTTTTTTAGAATTAATAGTGTTTAAGGATTTATTAGCCGTGTCTATTGTGTAAGTTTCCATAGTGCAGTGGCTGCAATGTGGAGAGCCTGGGGTGTATGATCTAGATTTTCTCAAGATGGACCAATGCAATGAGTAGGGTGTATTACTGATTTTTAGGTTTCTGACTAATTTAGAGAGCGAGGTGCTAGAGTTATCGTTATTTAATTTAAATGATTGCATATGGTTTGAGATTCTTATCTTAATTGGGAAAGCGCTCACACCTATGTAAGTGTGAATTTTATGGGGGGCGGAATTTACATTTGAGTGATTAAGGATATTGGTAGCTGCTTGTAAGGATGAATCTGCAACATTATCAAGTTGGGGTGTTAGGGGAGGACCAAGAACAATCGGGGTGTTTATGCTGTTTGGGTCGATTTCAAAATAACTTGTTGAACGTGAGGGGTAAGAGCTAAGGTGGTTATTGTTAGTACTATGAGTTGGTTGATCATTGGGGCAAGAAACAGCACGCAGTGGTTGCAGGTCTGTCACGACGGGGTTCGATCTAAAGCCAGAGCTCTGTCGGAATTCCCTAATGGTGCACGCGTATATAACATCACTATGAATGCAGTCACCATTTAGGGGGCAGTCTCTGGGTCTACGACAATTACATTTATTTTGGGAAGAAGGGGGAGGAGTTTGTTGGGCAGTTTTTATTTTTTTTATTATTGGAGGAAATTATACTTTGCGCTATGTTGGGCATAGTGGAGTAGGATATCTTAATAGAGTTTTTATTTAGTATTGTGCTATATTTATGGGAGTACCTAAAGCATTTTTCTAAGCTTTTAAAGAATTCTTTTTGGATGTTGGTTTTTACATTGCAGTTGAAGGGTGGATAAACCAGATATTATTTTTCCTTCTTGACTTTTTATCTCCCTCAGATTTCTGGTTAGTATTTATAGTTTCCAGGTTATCTGTATTGTGAGAGTTAGGATTCGAGGGGATATTAGAATTTTCCCGTCTTCTGGAATTTAAAGCCATATTATGGGTAATTAAGCTAGTGAAATTATTTTTATTTTTACGGGTTGGAGGGGTGTTATTGTATCTACATATATGTATATATATATATATATATATATATATATATATATATATGTATATATATACATACATATATATATATATATATATGTGTGTATACGCTTACTTTAAGTGCGAATAGCAGTGAACTCCTACAACTATTAAGAAATAAAGATTTCTAAAACTTATGCAATCTTTTTTCATATGCAGATAGTGAAAATGAAATCTATGAATGTAAAACGTGTCGTTGCATATAACATTATTCTTCGACTTCAATTACGTTTCACGTTCTTTATTTAAAAATGCTCAGATGTCGGGTTATCTTTTTTATGAATTAAATCAAATCTTTTTCTATTGACTATCAGTAAATTTTATCCTTCTTTTGGAATTAGAAGAAATTATTTAATACAATGTCAAATAACATTACTTTCGTGAACTGTGATCGATATTTTGCAATACTGTTGGAGAATTGATGCCAACGATATTGTGATTAAATAGTTCGACTGATCTGCACTATTGCTGTTACGTATTACTTAGTTGTAGTATACTGTTGAAGTAAAATCAAGATCTCTAGCAAATACACATGGTTGCGTTGGTATGATGCATGGAGGGTGGCCCTATGTTAAACAATCGCCTAATACAAGACAAGATAGTAGTAAATCTAATTATGAAACATTGAAATAGTTAGAATTAAAGAAAGTTTAGTGACGTATGTGATGTAAAAGCTCTGCGGCGGTCAATCTGACCGCTAAAGAATGCCCCCCCCCCCCGATTTTAACATAATTTCTGAAGTCCTCCTCTTTTATCATAGTCATCTTTAGTTCAGTGGAGAAAGCTGAATCGCTTGAAGAATAGAAACAAGGCGATTAATAGCTACTATGACCAGATGACGTAACGCAGCCGAACCATCAATCTACGAATGTGAATCAGAAGAATATACGATGCATCACTGTCTTGTTAGATCTCTACTACTCAACACGTGCAGCTTGAAAGCTAAACGATATTTCAAAGGAGTTCAACGTAAATATGAGTGTGTGTGCGTTAACTGCACAGGCAGTCATCATCTGCTCGTTGTTTTCGTCCGAATTCAGTACTTGATCTCAACACTGGCCTTATAAACGTGTTTTCTCTGTCACTGCTGTAACAAAATTATTTGCTTTCCAAACCAAATTAAAGCTGTAATTGTAAACAAGTGACGCTATTTTATTTCAAACGGATGCACTAATACTTGACATTTCTACCGAAGAATATATTTAAAAATCGAGGCAAAATTATCTTCCAACCAACACAAACAGTCCAGCTGCTTAAGGCTCAATGCCCTATTTGTCTTTGAGACCCAAAGGAACCTAAATTGCCCCCTTGCTGATCACGTGCTGATATATATATATATATATATATATATATATATATATATATATATTTGTAAAGGAGTAAGGGTACCAACATTTCTAAAATGTTTTTTTCAACATTTATTTATTATTTTGTTATTTTATCATCTTATCATTTTATAATTTTATATAACATGGCCCGCTCTCATCAGATATGTAAATCAATTTGAAGACATGTCTTTCGATTTGATAGGATGTTGTTTTATTTGAGGAAATATGTTATTGTTTGGCGTTTTGGGGCCTGTGGTGGTTTGCGGGTGTCTGTGTATGAGTTTTGATATTTCTATATTTTTATTATTTTTGCTTCTCTTGGTCAAAGTCGTGCCTGTTTATTAAGTACGTGTGATTTTGACCTTTATTTTATCGGTTATTTATATTTATTGAACTGTTTGGATTTTCTTTTGAAATTTATTATTTTAATTGCCCAGTCGCCGAATTGGCTGTTGTGTGTGTGTGTGTGTGTGTGCGTGCATGTGTGTACACTGTCAAAATACTGCAGTTTGATATGGTGCATGCAAATGGAAGACCTTGCGTGCGTTAGATGCTCGAAGACAAGAAAAAAAAGGGGGCATAACAATTTTAAAATGCCTTTGGTTTTATGTCGGGCCACCCACAATTTTTTTTTTAATGAAATAAGTGCATCTTAAAAATTAATCCTGTTGACCCCAGTAAGTAATTTGATTATATTGTTTCTATAATAATCCCTCTCAGTAGACTGTCTGGTCATTATCTTAAATGCTAATCTGGTGTTCGAATGGTGGCCAGTGAGTAAGACTGGAATCCAGAATTTCCGGTCAAAGACAAAGGAACCCCAAGAGATGGGGGAGGAAACCTAGCCCTCTGGGCATGGCAGTCAGTTTGGTTTTCAGAAAGCTGGTGAACAGTTAGAACTGTGTGCCTCTCAATGCAAGATGGACTTATCTTCTATTTGGTCGAGAAGAATCTCATTTTGCATGTATGCCATTTAACCTTATAACACGAGTTTCACTTTAATCTTACAAATAAAACTGTTACTTGTTTATAAGCTTGACGCTTAACTCATGGTTTAATTTGGGATGAGATATTTTTGTTGCAGCACTGAATGAATTGCACAACATATTTAGACCGGCACAGCGAGTGGTGACGATTGTGGTCAGTGCAGTGAACGTACGCGTACAGCTTCACATCTCTCTCCGTGACCATCGGATTTTGATCTAGTGGGACACAGCAAACGCCAGAGAGTCCGGAGAAACTTACATCTAGCGCCTAAATGAAATGGATTTGCACTGAAAAAACAATTAGGATGAAACATAAAAAAGCGCTGCAAACAAAATAAAAAAGAAAGCTTAAACATCATTAAATCACTGAATAGAGTAGGTCTAAAAACAGTTCATTTTTTTCCTCAACCATCTTTGTTTCCGTTCTCTTGTTTCGGTCTGGGCTCTTTTTTGTTCAATGAAAGTCTCTTAGTTAATTGTATTTTAATTGTGATTAACATTATTTATATCCCCCGTAAAAATAATATAAATTGTGTGGTCAAAATAAAGTATTTATGCGCGTGTGTGTGTGACAATTTTATTTTATAAATCAAAAGAAAAGAAAACAATAAGTTCTTGTGTAGAAGAAAAACAGAAATATTTTTTGTAATACACTTATGTTGCAGTTAGAGTGTGTTTTTTTAGGTTGGGCATGCACTGAGGATCAGTTATTGGGATATCAACTTATTTTAAATGTGTTGATTTTGTATGAATGAAAAAAAGATTTATTGCTATAGAAAGAAAGAAAATGTTTTTAAAAAATGGTATCGGACGGTTGGTGCCCGATGTTGAGCATATGTTTTTTTTACATTTTTGAATCGCATTTTTTTTCTCATTTTTTATATTAACAAAATGAAATAATGTGTACGAAAAAGAAAAGAAAAAAGATCCTAGCGTATCGTTTTCTGATCACGAAAAACAAATTGGAAGCTTAATGCCTCACCAGGCAAGATGAGTCATTGAGACGCTTGCATACAGCTTAATACACACACACGCACACACATGCATATATATATATATATATATATATATATATATATATATATATGTATATATATGTATATATATGTATATATGTATGCATATATGTGTATATACATATATATATATATGTATTAATATATATATATATATGTATATATATTTATATATATATACATATATATATATATATATTTACAGCTTAATACACACACGCATACAAACGCACACACACCTCCACAAATATATATATATATATATATATATATATTATATATTTATATATATATATATATGTATATATATATGTACGCATATATATGTATATCTATATGTATATATATATTTATATATATATGTGTGTACATCTATATATATATGTATATAAATGTGTACATATATATATATGTATATATAGAGTTATATATATATGTGTATGTGTACATATATATATTTATGTGTATATATATAGTTATATATATATATGGGTGTGTACATATATACACATGTGTGTACATATATATATATATATATATATATATATATATATATATATATATGTGTACATATATATGTGTGTATATATATATATATATATATATATATATATATATATATATATATATATATATATATATATATATATACACCTGTACTTGATACGACATTAACCCTGTGAAGGCTGAATTGGTTTCCTTCGAAGGAGGAAGTTTCATAGGAGAATAAAATTCACAAGCGGTCCCAAGTCACTGACGCTGGAAGGTGCTGACGTCCTCCTACATACAGCCCATATTATTCTGATATGGTCACCAATCAAGTACTGACTAGACTTAACTTCTGTGATCAATCCAATGTCAATAAATCATTGTCTGAAACGACCCCACAAGTTATAAACTAAGTCTAAACCATTAATCAATGTTACTACCCTCGATTATTTGACTGAGAATATGCCCGTCTCATCAATCTTCATACTCGAGTGGCTCTTGGTTTTGATAAGTCGTGACACATTAGTAAACAAACCTTGCTTCAAAAACATGCAAAAGATGAATAGTTGATATAAGGTTTCTTACTGAAAAAACGTTCGTGCGGACATGTCATGTAAATTTCCGATCGACGAGAGTGCTCATACGTCGTTAAAGATGATCAATACCAATGCACCTGTTGCCTACAGAAACTGAATTCATTTAACAGTTCAGAAAGTATAAACATATCTCAACTACATGTCTGAAAAAAAGTATCCAGAAAGGATCGCCACCCATTATCAACAGAGCGCAAACAACACCAATATCTCTAGTATAAAGATATCTGATACTTGGATTTTAACTGTTCCAGCTCTGCGAGAAAGCACGTATTTAATAGTAGGGGGTCAAACATCGTTAATTAGTATCAAAATGTCCGTCACTTTTTGACACATTTGCTTCCTTTAGTTTAAAAATGGAAGATAAGTACTTAATATCTATAAGATCAATTTTATTTCTAAAGTGAATAATTTTAAGCAATGTATAAAAAATATATTTCTACAGCTTCCGTCAACCAATCATCGTACTCACCCAATTTTCCATTGCGCCGAAATGGTCTGACCATTTGTGCTGCGGGGAATTCAACGCACACCCACTCACAATCTTCTACTGCATCGATTTTTAACTGATTTCAACTTAATCTACTCCTACGTATTACCACTATATAAGGGGAACAAAACTGACACGACTACTTTAAATGTCTATCTTTGTGGTCATAGATCTAATTTCCTGTAGATATCTCTATTATTATCAATCGTACAATTCGACATTCATCCGCTTCTAAACATGGACTTCAGTAACGACTATCTCGCTCCTCACCACGATGGTTCATCCAATTCACGACCAAAGCCGGCCAGAAATGCTCTTTGTCTATCCCTTCCAAGTGTGCTTTCACATAATCTCGAAGCCGACCACTCGCCTGTCTCAATATCATTCTTCCAAGGACACCGATCATTTTCAAATTGACCAACCCGATTTTCATAACTATTGTCGGTCTTTCTGGCGCACATATCAAACAGCCTCGAGATAAAAACCAGTGTAATTCTTAGCAATCTAATTCTACAATCAATCATACATACCCCTTTCGTAGTTGTGCTACTTTCCTGGTCCCACTTATCCACAAAAAACAATGATCGCTCTGTCATAACTTTTCCCATTCCCGTATCCGTATGTGAAGGAAATTCTGATGGACCCCTTCAAGTCGGTAACAGCAACCAGGATTCAGACTTTATAGTGACTGGACCTGCCATATCTCATTAGCTCTTTCGAGCCGCTACACACTATGGAACATCACGAGAATTTTCTAACGTAACACATCATCAGGGTTTCCGCACATCTGTTGCCACTACACAATTCTCTCGATCCCGAGAAAAAAAATAAAGTACTGTCGACATATATAGGACCGTCACACAATAACTTGGCCGACAACTAACTTCAATATTCCCTTGACCTTAGTACGGCTTTTTAAAAATAATCATACCAATACAAGTAATAAAAAAATTCTTGCTGAACCAAAAACACAAAAAAATAATAAAATGAGTATTTATCCCTCGTACAAATACCACATATTACAAATTCGATGCAACGTTAGATAATCTCGCAACCACAACAATAACAACAATCTTAAAGAATTTCCGAATCCACGGAAAAATAAGAAATTAAAAAATTACAATGTGTACAACGCTTTACAAAAACTAAAAAACAAAACAAAAAAGGAAATGTTTCCTCTTCCTGTTCCTCTCGCAAACCGCCATATTTTCAATTAACACAACATATCTGTGTTTCTTCTTTGATTTAAAATGTTCACAAAAACAAAGAAAAGTAACAAACAAAAACAAAAACACAATCAAACAGGCCAATCGTTTCCTTTTTTATTCTCTCTTTCGTGCTATCTACCCTTCTCTTCCACAGGAGAACGATAAGGAAACGAAGCCAAACATTCCTGATTGCTTATCCCAAACATAATCAGTTTACGTTTAACAATTGAAAAAAATGATACAAAAAACATTTATTGAAACAATTATAGATACAAGCTAAACCCACAGCTTGATTGCTCATCCTCAACAAAATCATTTTACGTTAAACAATTGAAACAAAATAAAACAAAAACACATTTACTGAAACAATTATAGATACAAGCTAAACACACAACTTGATTGCTCATCCTCAACAAAATCATTTTACGTTAAACAATTGAAACAAAATAAAACAAAAACACATTTACTAAAACAATTATAGATACAAGCAAAAAACACAACTTGATTGCTCACCATCAACAACATCATTTTACGTTTCACAATTGAAACAAAATAAAACAAAAAACAATTTACTGAAACAATTATAGATACAAGCTAAACACACAGCTTGATTGCTCACCATCAACAACATCATTTTACGTTTTACAATTGAAAAAAATGAAACAAAAAAAATTTACTGAAACAATTATAGATACAAGCTAAACACACAGCGTGATTGCTCATCCTCAACAAAATTATTTTACGTTTTACAATTGAAATAAAATGAAACAAAAACACATTTACTGAAACAATTATAGATACAAGCTAAACACACAGCTTGATTGCTTATCCTCAGCAAAATCCTTTTACGTTTCACAAGTGAAATAAAATGAAACAAAAAACATTTACTGAAACAATTTTAGATACAAGCTAAACACACAGCTTGATTGCTCATCCTCAACAAAATCATTTTTCATTTCACAAATGAAACAAAATGAAACAAAAACATTTACTAAAACAATTATAGATACAAGCTAAACACACAGCTTGATTGCTCACCATCAACAAAATCATTTTACGTTTTATAATTGATAAAAAATGAAACAAAAAACATTTACTGAAACAATTATAGATACAAGCTAAACACACAGCTTTATTGCTCACCATCAACAAAATCATTTTACGTTTCACAATTGAAACAAAATGAAGCAAAAACACATTTACTGAAACAATTATAGATACAAGCTAAACACACAGCTTGATAGCTCATCCTCAACAAAATTATTTTACGTTTTACAATTGAAATAAAATGAAACAAAAACACATTTACTGAAACAATTATAGATACAAGCTAAACACACAGCTTGATTGCTTATCCTCAGCAAAATCATTTTACGTTTCACAAGTGAAATAAAATGAAACAAAAAACATTTACTGAAACAATTTTAGATACAAGCTAAACACACAGCTTGATTGCTCATCCTCAACAAAATCAATTTTCTATTTCACAATTGAAAAAAAATGAAAACAAAAAACATTTACTGAAACAATTATAGATACAAGCAAAACACACATGTTGATTGCTCATCCTCAACAGAATCATTTTACGTTCAACAATTGAAACAAAATGAAACAAAAAACATTTACTGAAACAATTTTAGACGAATGCCCAGATACATGTATTTGGGGATTTTAATGCCCACCACCGCGACTGGTTGGGATTCTCCAGCCTTACTGACGCAGTAGGCAACTCTACGTATAATTTCTCCTTAGCTCACTCTTTCTCTCAGACTGTTGATTTTCCGACCCGCATCTCCGATCGTGTGGACCAACAAGCCTCACTTCTAGACCTCTTCTTGACCTCAATACCCAAGGCTTGTGTGACGAAAGCTCATAGCCCACTCAGGAATGCTGATCACATTGTGCTAATGATACATATCACGCTAAAAAGTCGTCCAAAAGCTGATGAACCGTTGCTCAAAACAACAAGATACTACGAGCAAGCTGATTTTGAGTCAATCAGAGATCACATCAGTGACGCCCCATGGAGGGAAACCTTCTCACTCCCTGCCAACCAGTGTGCAAACGAATTAACTGAATGGGTCAAAGCAGGCATTGAAACCTATGTCCCCATGCGAAAATTCTTTAGCAAGCCCAACTCTCCTCAATGGTTCACTTCGGAATGTGCAGATGCCATTTCTGAGAGGCAACAAGCATTCCGTAAATTCGGCCGCAATAAGTCAGCTACTAATAGGCATAAATTTATAGAGTCAAGAAACAATTGCAAGGCCGTGATAGGCGAAGCGAAGAGAAGGTATAATGAGTTAACAAAAAAAAACGCATCCAGTCACAGAAACTAGGTACTCGCGATTTCTGGAAAATCTACAATAGTGTAGTGAATAATGGTCAATCTACGATTCCCCCACTTTCAATCCACAATGATGTCGTTTGCACAGTCACTGATAAGGCTGAACTACTTGCACAGCGTTTCGCTTCTAACTCTACTTTAGACTCAGGTAACCACCCTCTCCCTGAATTACCATTGCGGACTGAAGCCACACTTGATAACCTGATCATTACCCCATCCCAGGTCAGAGACATCATAAAAAGCCTTGACACCTCTAAAGCTTGTGTGCCTGATCTTATACCTGTAATAGCAATAAAGAAATGCTCTGCTGAACTTGCCCCTGTCCTCTCCAAACTTTACAATAAATGCCTAGCCGAATATTGCTTCTCCGATAGCTGGAAAATTGCCTCTGTGGTACCAGTCTACAAGAGTTCTGGAAATAGAACCGACCCTTAGAACTACCGCCTAATCAGTCTACTGCCGATCTTTGCCAAAATCTTTGAATCCTTAATCAATCTAGCGATAGTACGTCACTTAGTTAATGCTAAACTTCTATCTGACCGCCAGTATGGATGTAGACAAGCACGATCTACTGCAGACATCTTAACGGTCATCTCTGAACGCATGTATCATACTCTCGACAAGGCAGGTGAAGCTAGGGCAGTAGCGCTTGATATATCCAAGCCCTTTGACAAGATATGGCATAAAGGGCGACTCCTGAAAATACGCTCATACGGTATTACTGGGCAATTACTTAATATAATTAGATCCTTCTTAAACAAAAGAAAAATCCAGGTTGTCCTCGATGGCCGTTCATCTAAGCAACATGACATACATGCTGGTGTGCTCCAGGGATCTATTGTTGGACTTTTGTTGTTCCTGATCTATATAAACGATCTCCCTGATGACATAGTGTCTGAGATTGGTTTATTTGCTGACGACACCACGCTTTACTCTCGCCATGTTGGCAAAACAGACGCGATCATATCTGAGGCAATAGCTGAATCCTTAGAAAATGACCTCCAGGCTGTAGTGGATTGGGGCCATAAATGGTAAGTGACTGTTAAAGCTCCTAAGACTAAGCTCCTTTCCTTCAACAACTACAAGAAGCCTCTCCATCCACCGATTGTCATGGCATATACCACCCTACCTGAGAGTTCATCATTCAAACTTCTTGGCCTAACCTTCACAGGTAACATGAATTGGAACACATACATTGAAGACATTGCCAAGGCTGCCGCAAAGAAGGTTGGCTCCCTCTACCGTGCTAGTGGACTCCTTACACCTGACATTATCCTGTATCTCTACAAAGCCACCATTCGCCCATGCATGGAGTATTGTTGTCACATCTGGGCTGGTGCATCATCTACTAGTCTCTCTCTCCTTGACAAAGTCCAAAAAAGAGTAGTCAACCTAATAGGTCCCTCACTATCAGCTAAGCTCCAGCCCCTGTCCCATCGCCGCAATGTGGCATCCTTGTGTTTGTTTTACAAATACTTCAATTGATTATGCTCCGATGAGTTGGCTACTCTCGTGCCCCCTCGAGGTAAATTCACTAGACTAACTCGACATTCTACTAAATCTCATTCATTCACTGTGGAGGTCCCCAGATGCCGGAGAGCATTCTACTCAAATAGCTTCTTTCCTCGTGCTTCTGGCCTCTGGAACTCCCTCCCTGCCCCCTGTTTCCCCGACAGTACTGCCATGCAGAAATTTAAAACTAATGTAAACAAACATCTCGCTGCTCAGATCCCAATTTAAGCTGAACCACCAATCCGTCTTCCCTTTTCCTTTTTCTCAGTAGCCCCTTAAGTTTACAGTGGCGTCCTGCCTTGTTTGGGGTGAATCATGTAAAACACACAAAAAAACAAGCTAAACACACAGCTTGATAGCTCATTCTCAACAAAATCCTTTTACGTTTAACAATTGAAACACAATGAAACAAAAAAAACATTTACTGAAACGATTATAGATACGAGCTAAATACACATCTTAATTGCTCATCCTCAACAAAATCCTTTTACGTTTAACAATTGAAAAACAATGAAACAAAAAAACATTTACTGAAACGATTATAGATACGAGCTAAATACACATCTTAATTGCTCATCCTCAACAAAATCATTTAACGTTTCACAATTATAAAAAACAATTACATTTTTCTAAAATAATTATAGATACAAGCTAAACAGACGTCTTGATTGTTCATGCCGACAAAATCATTTAATGATTCACATTTAAAAGAAAAATGAAACAACAAACTGTTCTAAACCAATTATGCATACAATCGAAACCATATATTTTCTTTCGGCCGCGATCGATAACGCAGGACCTCCGGGGTTTAGTTTTAGAAGATGCATTACAGACAACACAGATTGTGTTTTGCATAGGATACAGAGAATAACTTGATTAAACTATTCAGGCCATTTTGTGCTAACTGGAGAGTAAAATTACAACAGAAAGTAGAAAGTTTCCAACCCGTCATCATGCTCTTCATTACTGAGCATACACTATCTGATCACATCAGTATTGCGAAGTTGAGAAAACTCACTGACATACTATCATTATTCTCTGTCATCAAATGTAAAGTTTTTATATTGTTTGGTCATGTTAAACGTTCCAGTGTAGGGCTATGCAAGAAATGCGTTTAAGACATGATACCAGGAAGCCGTTCAAAAGGTAGACAAAAGAACAGATGGATAGACAACATTGTGAAATGACAAACATGATCAGAAACCAAACGAAGACCATGGCCCAAGAAATTAAGGCTTGGAGGAAACTCAGCCATATTAGTGCGTATTCTACAGCTGGGGGAGAAAACATTTGATAAACTAACTGTCACTTTCGACGGAAAATGTACTTATTTTTAAATAAATTTATTAAAAAATGTATTTTAGAACAATTAATTTTAAAACAGGTAGATTGGAGATTTTTTTACTTTAGTGACATAAAGTAACGCCTTTGGCTGTCGGAGGGTGTTGTATTTTATGTGTGTCAAAGGTGATAACGTATGTGCAAACCTTAAATGCTTTAACGTGTTATAATTATTTATTAATATAATTTCATTTTAATATGTTGGTACTATTATTAAGCATGTGTACATACTTTAAAGTTAACTATAGATTTGCGTGCACCTTTTACCTGGTGTTCTGTACAGCAGATCCAAATATGTAAGAAAAATGTACACTATAAGCTGGACGAACGGATAACGAAAGAGAGTAGCTTATACAAGCTAGTAACAGTTTTACGTCCGTTCGTATCGTATCTCTATTTACATCACAATTTAGCTACATTATTGTAACAGATAAGAAGTATATACATTTCGAATTAGACTTTAGATGTAAATGTATATCCACTGCTTTTTGCATTTTACAAATTTCTTTGAGGGATACGATAATATATGAATAAATGAAAGTTGTAAGAGGGAAACATTACATGAACAAAACATTAATGAACATTAATGAACAAAAAAGAAATCAATTGTATTTATGAAATACACTTATTTAAGTTGAAAAAGAAGCACTTTGATCGCTTGGTATAGACAACATATTTTGTTAAAAGAACATGAGTAATTATGGAGATGGCGAACCTCCTGACAACGTAAGGATGGGCCAAATTCTTATCTGAGCTTTGATTCTCAATATTGTATGAGGTATTCAAAACGTCATCCCATGGTACATTGGTTGCTAAAAGAATTCATCTGATGGGGCTTAAATTGTGCATGGTGTTTATTGTCATAAAAGCGCATCAGATTCAGACAGACAATTTGAAAAAAATAAAAAGTTAGAATTCCGTCAATACTTCAACCCTGATCGGAGTGTGCAATGTCAAAAGTCAATGTAAACGGGTTAGAGTTAGGGTTAGGGTTAGGGTCAAAAGTCAATGTAAAAGGTATAGGAGATGCGGGACGTCGCTAACTACAATACGGGCACAGTTGCAAATCTCTACGATAAACAGAACCGAAGTTATCGTCAAAAGTTTGACTTTCATTTTTTCTGTGACATCGACCATGACATTTGACCGATATATCACAAAATAAAATAAATTCTAAGTTAGTCTATTACTTATATTTTAGCAAGTTTGGTGTCGATTTGTCAAGCGATGTGAAATCTATGCTGTATACACAAAGTGACAAACACACTCGACCGAAAACAAGAACTCCCTCTTTGCGGCCGTAATTAAGACAAAAGTAAACGTTGAAGAAGAGGTAGTTAAGCGACTATAGAGATACAATTGATTGACGAAATATCAATATTAATAAATGCACAAAGACAATGACTTAGTCAGGGATTGGGTAAAAAGTGGGAGAGGTAAAACGTGTGAGATGACCAGTGTCAGAATAGTCGGTGGATTGTAGGTGTAAAAATTGGGATAGTTTTTTTGAAGACTGGGCGTGATTGACACAAATACTATTCTCTGCTTGATGTTGGTATTTTAAATTTGGAGATGGCAGTTGCATCTGTTAGTCGACGAAGATTGTTGCTATAAAAAAGTATTTGTATTATTTCGCAGCTTTAGAATAGTTCAACACGATGTTAGAATTTGCAATATGGCTAAATAAAATTGTTTATACATAATGCTGAATGACTGTTACAACCATTTATAACTTTAATTTCTGTCTGCTTCGATACTTCTTATTGTTTTGCCTAAATTCATAGTGAAAAGATAAGGGAACTCTGTTCTTTGGAATCGTACACAATTTTCTGCATGTTTTGTATATTTGAAAACAAGCTATTTATAGGTTGAATGAACATATATGTTTTACTCGCCATTCGATGAATAGTTTAAAGTTTTTCTTTTGTTTAAGATTTCAAACAAAACCTACAATCACAGAAGAACAACGAAACAAATACCAAGAATTATTCAATTCTAAAGGACTAATAGAACTTTAAATGTCTCTTGTTGGGTAAACACATTTGTTTTTGTACAAAAACATTCGCATGGACAGCATGGCTCTATTTATTTACTGGGTTGGTTCTTTTGTGAATATTGGTACCTTAAGTTTTTACCAGAATCAGATACTTAAAGGAGGGATCACGTGAAGTTTGCACAAAGTAGTGCTATGACATTGACTTGACTCGAAACTAAATAACTCAGGTCGTTACCCACTTCACAACTGCCAACTCTCGTTGTGCTACATAATTGATAAGCATTTGTATTTGAATTAAAACCTTTAACGACAAAATTATATTTTGCCGAAACTAATGATAAATACATCCTTTCGATTGCAATTAAAAACACATAAACTATCTCTCGAATTAATATCCCGCAAACCTGTGAAAAACAGTTAATTAACTTCTAAACGAAAGAAAATACCTCAAAGATAATTTCTCTGTTTTATTTTTGTATTGATTTATATCTGTATTTGGATTTTGAATAATTTATTACTTGTAAAATCATGTGTTTTGATTTTCTTGCGAAATCTTTCTGTTGCGAATGAGGAAGATTATTGCATCCGAATGGCAGAAGATAAAACTTCATCCATGAAATTGCTCCGGGTCGATTGGCATTCCAAGATTTGCTTTCTCGTTAATCTTTCTTGAAACCTTCCTGATTCTATCGTTTCTTCGTGTCTTCGTATAACCCATTTTCAAGAATATAAATTGAAAATAAAAAGATAAAATTATTTGTCGATAAAAATCAATCAATCATTGTCCATTGGCATTTGACATATAAAGGTGAAAAATGTTCATGTTTTTTATAATAGATTTTATTTTTTAAATGTTTGCTTTATTTTTTTCTGAAACGTTCAACTTCATTATAATTGTCATGTTTCTTTCCTCTCAATGCGTGTAATTATTATCATTCATTTACATGTTTTCATTTCGTATGGGTGAAAATGAAATCCGATTTATATATATAAAAAAAATCATAATTCAAATATTAATTGATATACGAAAGAACTAGATTGTATAATTGTTCCAGAGTGGCTTACTCAAATTGGCCGGAAATTCAAAGACACTATAAAAGTGTTTCGGTAATGAGAAGATAGTATATACTAATTTCTATAAGTCAGACTATTTTTCTAATCTTAAATGGAATTCTCGCAATGTTTCTACCGATGAAACCTCCGCCCTATTTTAGATGTGTCTTGTCGAACTTAGGAATCTTAATGTCGCACTCGGGAATCTATAGACCATTCTGAACTGAAAAGTTTATTTTATCAATGGGAGAAAGTTATTCTGAATCTATCAAACACGACCTGGTATAAGTCTTAAGTAATTCTTAATTATATTATTGTAATGAGGATAGAAACTTCAACATTTAGAATAATTTAATAAAAAAATAATTATTTGTAAGCGCCTTGCTTGTTACACCACAGGTCCATACGGATACAATGCTAAGTAATAACCAGCTCCAAGTGACAATCTTCTTGATATTGATAAATAAGAGCAATCTACGCCCGTGGATTAAATAAAAGGTCCCTTTTAAAATGATAACTGTAATCGAAGTAATTCAAATAATACAAATTTCTCCTCATCTCTAATATCATGAAACATGTTATAATTGTTAAGTAGATTTTTTACCTTAACACTTCTTTACCAAGAAAAGAGTTACCCTGCACATTTCACTTAAGTATGTGTTAAATAAAATAAGAACATGCATTATTTTCCTTCTACAATTTGAAACAATGTAGTATATCAGTTAATTTTGATTGGATTTAACGTCAGAGTATTTTGTTTAGACTAAGAAAAAACATGGGGTAGATCATCCTAAATTAAAACTTACATGCGGTGATTTTAAAAAAGTTAGGTGTTTATTTCTGCATTAGATTGAGTAGAGTCACACCAGATAGTTATGGATGCGATCCATTATCGTATGATAACATATTTTGTATATTTTTTACAAATTTATATGAAGAGGTAGCTATATTGTTGCGCATAACATTACAACGATAACAATATTAAAGTTAAATATGTGTATATGACATTTACTGTGGTAATGCGATGTAAAAAATAGTACCGGCGCTGAGTCCGAGATTCAGAGGATTTGAAACGTCCATCATTAAATAAAGAGAGTTGAGCTCAAAAATCATATGACACACAATTACACACATTAGATTACTGTGTAGAAGTTTAAGCAAATTCGAGTAAGATTTACAAAAATGATCACTTGGTTTTTGTCATTTTTGTCAACAAGGGTATATTTTCGCCTTTTACACTTTAATAACTTTCTATCGCCCCTCTATATAAATATTACATATATTTCTTCAGGCAAAGTATATATATATATATATATATATATATATATATATATATATATATATATATATATATATATACATATATATACATATACATATATATATATATATACATATATATATTTAAATATTTTCTTTGTCGTAGAAAACATTAAAATGGCATTGAAGAGACAATATTTATTATTCATAATGAATTAAGAAATTAAAAAGATGAAAGTGCAGCTTACCAGTTTCGTACCTCGCTCAACAGAGCCAAATATCGAGGTAATGTATAACACATATTAAAACAAAGATGTTATGAGAATTATAGCGAGGGAAAGGGGTTAAAAAAAAGAAAAAAAAGTTCAATCAAATAGAAACAACATTAAGCCCGAGGAGATTTTCTCTTTGCTTGCAAGGAGAAGGTCTCACGGACTTAATATAAATTGTTTCTAGGATCTTGAGATGATAAGGAGAGTGCCACTTACTAAGAATGGAGAATAAGTCGACACTGAAATTAAAGGCACAGGTGCGGTTATTTATGAGATGTTGACCTATCGACGAACCATAAGTTTATTCAAAACGTCAGTTGGTGAATAATTTGCATTGCGAATTTTTGTGTGCACGTGTTGTTTGACCCGGATGTCAAATCGTGGTGACGTCATCCCAACGTAGTGCACACTGCAACTACATTTAAATAAAAAAAATAATGGAATTATTATGATGTGGGGGAAGGACATCTTTTCGAATAGAAGTCAAGATTGGTCGAGAGGAAAAAAACAAAAAAAACAAAAAAACTCGTTTATTCGCAGCAAAATAACATTGTTGTACAGACAAAGAGATTTGTTTGGCGAATCTATAACTAATGTTACCAAGCGAAGGTAGGCGAAGGTAAATAGGGCATATATATATATATATATATATATATATATATATATATATATATATATATATATATATATATATATATATATATATATATATAATTAACTTGTTACAAATATCCAGGGGGTATGAATCCGAAGGAAGTTGAAACCGGGTTTATGAGAGTGCTCAATGAAAATTCAGAGCAAAATATATATTTTTTTGATTTTATTCCATTAGTTGCGACAAAACAGGTTTTGTTTCATTGGTGCGAATAGCTACCAAATCATCGGGCCGGCGAAATGGATTCAAATGGCATAAAATTTTAAGTTCACTTTAACGGGAGATTGAAAATTGAAAATACATTGGAGGGGGAGGGGGATAGAGTTGGGGCTTTGTCTATAACGGCGACATGGGACATGAGAGAAGAGAGGGGGGGAGGACCCCAACAAGTC
>OY744515.1:154113865-154186365 GCA_963556195.1 Sepiola atlantica | reverse complement strand
TCCGGTATTTCTATCCCCTCTAATTATTATTATTATTATTATTATTATTATTATTATTATTATTATTATTATTATTATTATTATTATTATTATTATTATTATTATTATTGCTATTATTATTATTGTTAATTTTATTATGTTATTATTATTGTTAAAATTATTACTTATTTATGTATTTGTAATTACTGTTATTATTATTCTTTATTGATTTATTTATTTTAAATTGTATTTATTTATTTTCCCTTTTGCATGTAATGTCGATTAACTATTAATGTTGTAAATTGAATGTTCACGCGTGGGCAGTCTTGACATTTCTTATAACTTCATTATATTGTTTTAATAATCTTTGTATTTTTTATTTTATTTATTTATTTAACTATTAATTCATTCAATGTCTTGTATTATTATTATTATTATTATTATTATTATTATTATTATTATTTTTATTATTATTATTATTATTATTAGTAGTAGTAGTAGTAGTATTAATACTATTAATATCATTATCATATATTATTAAATATAATGTTTTTTGTTAGGTTAAGTAATTACAATTATTAGTTTATAGACTTTAACACTTTTTATTTTATTATTTTGTATCTACTTATTTATTTTACCTAACCATTTATTTATCTTTTTTTCACTTATTATTGTTAATTCATTCATTTATCTTTATCTATTTATTAGTTAATTAATTAATTTATTTATTTTTTCTCACTGTTTTTTTTCTGTTGAGTGAGTATTTGACCTATGTTGTCATATTATTTGTTATTATTATAAGGTGATGTTTTTGTTTGATTATTTGTTTTTAGTATTCATTAAAGGGTTAAATTAAGATAACATCAATAAAACAAGAGTGAGATGTGAAACTATATCAGACTATAAATGATGATCCTAATTCGAGTCGGTGATTTATTTGCGGAGATAGTTTTGCTATTAGTATCGATTCTTTTATTCGAAGGTTGCCAACATTTATCTCCCTAGCTAGGATATCAATCTTGAATGATTTGCTGGTTTTGCCACATGCGTAGGTGTGCTCGTGGAAGGAAGAGGTTTGTGTCTGTACGTGTTCTTTGACTCTATTATGTAGGGACTTCACCGTACTCCCAATGTATATTTTGTTGCATGTGGTGCACTGTAAACGATATACAGTGTAAGTACGGTGGCATTTGTCTGTGGTGTTCATGTGGCAGTTCGCCAGGGTGCAGGTATTGTTGTAATTGGTGTTCCGTGTTGTCAATTGTTGTCGTAGAGAAAGACCGGTGTGTGTTAGTTGAACATCGAGTTTTTCCTTTCCCATAGCTTTGCGGATAGCTGTTGTGATTCTGTCGTTGTAATGCGGCAACTTCAGGAAGCAGGTGTTGGAAAGAGCGTGTTGCGTCCGTCTTCGGGGTTTCCGGCGTTTCCTAAGGTGTTCAATGATTGGTGTAGGTATCCATTGGTCTCAAGTACCAGTTGGAATTTCTCGCTGTATGTGGTTTTGACAGCCTCGATGCAGCATGTCTTACGGATGCGAGTTAGCTCATTCCTAGCATAGCTTATTTTCGCCTTATGAGGGAGTGCTGATCTGTAATGTATGAATATTTCTGTACATGCGGGCTTCTTGTAAAATTTAGTGGTTAAGGCCACTTCTTCAGAGATGTTTAAGCTGAATTCTAAAAGTGCTTAGGATCCAGGGTTTCAGGGTGTTCTATTGTAAATTCTATGTGTGAGTCAGTGTTGTTGAGTGTGCCGAAGATTGTGTTAGCCTCTTCTTGAGACGATGAAAGAACGTCATGCCTTCAACTCCTGTCCCTCCCCAATCTTCTTCACGCGATACGTGGACGACATTCTTATCCTTTCATTGTCCCAAGAAGAGGCTAACCATTATCCATCTGTCACACCTCTGCATTGTATCCCATTTCTATATACTAATAAAATAGGCTTCAAGGAAAGTACACACAACTCTTATATATATATATATATATATATATATATATATATATATATATGTATATATATATATATATATATATATATATACATATATATGTACATACATATATATATATATATATATATATATATATATATATATATATATATATATATGATCCAAGTATGGTATAGATCCACAGGGTATACATCCAGGGGAGTTGAACCGGGTGAATGAGAGTGCTCAATAAACACATAGAGCATAAATTTAAATATAAATGATAATTTATTTCATTTTGATTACAAAATTGATTTTGTTTGACGAGAGCAATTTGAATGGGCTCACGATCATCAGGTCTTGAAATAACATTATGCCTGTTAAGATAAGTTCAGAATCACACACAGTTTTATGAAGGTGACAGAAATTTAAAATGAAAATAAAAATTGAATATCATTTGTCTCAATTATTATAAAACTTTTTAAAAATTTGTTATTTCGAAAACTGGAACAAAGTTTACAACTATACATTAGAATAAATGTAAAACTTAAAACACACAACTGAATAAAGTAAGACATGCGTTATTATCAGTATTATTATTATTATTATTAGTATGATTGTTCTAATTATCATTATTATTATTATTATTATCAGTATTATTATTATTGTTATCATAATATATATATTTGTGTGTATGTATGTATGTGTGTATATATATGTATATGTATATGTGTATATATATATATGTATATGTATGTATATGTATATATATGTATGTATATGTATATATGTATATGTGTGTATATGTATGTATGTGTGTATGTCTGTGTATACCTATATATATGTATATGTGTATATATATGTGTGGGTATGTATGTATATGTATATGTGTGGGGATGTATTATGTGTCTGTATGTGTATGTTTGTATGTATATGTATATATGTATATATGTGTATGTATATATATATATATATATGTATCTATATGTATATATGTATATGTATTTGTGGATTGTGTATGTGTATGTGGTTATGTCCATATGCATGTATGTATGTGTGTGGGTGTGTGTTTATATATATGTATGTGGGTGTATGTATATGTATGTATATATATATATGTGTGTGTATGTGTGTATGTGTGTATATGTATATATGTCTATATATATTTCTTATATTTTATAGTGTTACTATAATTACGATTACATATTTGCTGTATTAATAATTGTGTATTTGTTTTGACCCGTATATAGACATTCTTTATCTTCATCTTTAACTTTTAAATGTTATTGTTATTATCACCTTAAATATTTGTATCCCTTCTTTCCCTACTCATTCACACGCTCTCTGTATAGGGTTGCTCTCTCCCTCCCCCTTCATAGACATATTACCAAATTAGATAATCTGTTACTTGCCCACTTCCGCAAAATCCAGACCCAGACAGAGTTTTCTTTTTAGACACGCGTTAAGGCTTTCATATTTCGACCACCCTTCACCGTATCACATCTGCGCTCTCTTCCTCTCTTTCTATTTCTTTACTATGTCCCGTGTAGCTCTTAATATTTTCTTCTTCTTTTTCTTCTTTTTCTTTTTGCTTTTTGCTTTCGTTTTTGTTTCTATTACTATTCAATTTTTATTTTTATTTTAAATTTCTGTCACCTTCATGAAACTGTCTGTGATTCTGAACTCATCTTAACAGGCATAAGGTTATTACAAACCTTGATGATCGTGATCCGCTCAAATGGTTCTCGCGACACAAAATCAAATTTGTAGTCAAAATGAAATAAATTATCATTTATATATATATATATATATATATATATGTATATATATACATATATATATATATATACATATATATTTTTATATATTTATATATATATATATATATATATATATATATATTATATTAATCTTATCAATATAGGATATATAATTTCAAGGGGCCATTGCACTCATAAATACTCTGGGAGGACACTTAGAGATTAAAGAATACTTCCATTGTTTTTCCGGATAAATCTTGCATGAGAATAGACTTTAAGATTTTATATAGATCCCTTAACCTTAACCTGCAGTGAACACAGAAAACAACACACACACATACACTGAGTTTTATACATAGAGAGATGTATGTATTCTAAACCTGGGAAATAGAATAATCGATATTGTTTCTCAAACAACATTCAGTCGATACAGAAGTAAACAGGATTTACACCAGTACTGTTCATCTGCAACTTCTGATATCGAATTACATAAGAATTGCAAAGAATGTACAATGGTGGATGAGTTTTCAACATGAATATATTTCTAAGACAAGTTATTCAGCTACAATTATTGTTACGTGTCTTCGGGTTGCGCCTATCGAGTGGCACACTAATATTTCTAATGTCGTTCGACAAAGAGATATACAAACAGACATCTTGTAATTCACGTCATCACACATTCAAAGAAAAAAACAAGGTCACACTGAAATGGATGTGCGGATAAAATATAAGCCAGTAAACCAGTTATGCCGGAACCACAATTCTTCAAACGTAAAATGTCTAAGGCAATTATTTCATATTATTTGTCTCAATTATTTCAGGTTATTTATCTCAATTATTTCCTATTATTTGTTTCAATTATTTCATTTATTTGTCCCAATTATTTCCTATTATTTGTCTTAATTATGTCATATTATTTGTCCTAATTATTTCATATTATTTGTCTCAATTATTTCATGTTATTTTTCTCAATTATTTCATATTATTTGTCTCAATTATTTCATATTATTTTTCTCAATTATTTCATATTATTTGTCTCAATTATTTCCTGTTATTTGTCTCAATTATTTCATATTATCTGTCTCAATTATTTCCTATTATTTGTCTTAATTAATTCCTATTATTGTCTCAATTATTTCATATCATTTGTCTCAATTATTTCCTATTATTTGTCTAAATTATTTCCTATTATTTGTCCCAATTATTTCCTATTATTTGTCTCAATTATTTCATATCATTTGTCTCAATTATTTCATATCATTTGTCTCAATTATTTCCTATTATTTGTCCCAATTATTTCCTATTATTTGTCCCAATTATTTCCTATTATTTGTCTAAATTATTTCATATTATTTGTCCCAATTATTTCATATCATTTGTCTCAATTATTTCATATTATTTGTCTCAATTATTTCATATTATTTGTCTCAATTATTTCATATTATTTGTCTCAATTATTTCATATTATTTCTCTCAATTATTTCATATTATTTGTCCCAATTATTTCCTATTATTTGTCTCAATTATTTCATATTATTTGTCTCAACTATTTCATATTATTTGTCTTAATTATTTCATATTATTTGATTCAATTATTATGAACCTATTTTAAAATGTGTTATTTCGAAAACTGGAATAAAGTTTACAACGATACATTAGAATAAACGTAAAACTTAAAACACACTAGTGAATAAAGTAAGAAAGTGCGTTATTAAGAAAATTGCAGCTAACTTTCTTATTGATTTACATTTTGCTTCTCTTTAAGCCATAACAGCTCTAGGGGCAGGATATATGAATAAACTAGTGGCATGTGGAGTTCTAATAATTTCTCTTGTGATAAGTAACATTTCTCTATTTGTAAGAGTCATCGATTCCACTTGAGTTTTTCTTTTCTCGGTAGAATTCCATTCTGACATACTTTGTTGATTGTTCTTTTAGATTCTTTTGAAATTGTAGGTTTAGACGTTCTTTCACTAATATTCTTTATTATGTATTATTGTAACTACTTGTTTTTTGTGAGTAATAAAGCTTAAATTAAGCACTTGCAAATTATCCTTAGACAGAAGAAAATGCAATCATTATAAATGTTTAATAAATTTACGTCTTAAATGAAAAAAACAATAGTTATTTTTTATAGTTCCAATATAATGTATACCAAAAAATAAGATGTCATATTTAAAACAGTAAATTATTAAGTAATTTTAGGTTTAGACGTTCTTTTATTAATATCATTTATTATGTATTCTTTTCATCACTTGTTTTTTTTTGTCTGTAATGAAGCTTAATTTTAGCACTTGCAAATTATCCTTAGACATTAGAAAATGCAATCATTATAAATGTTTAATAAATTACCGTCGTAACTGAAAAAAATAATAGGTATTATTTATAGTTCCAATATAATGTATACCAAAAAAATAAGATGTCATATCTGAAACTGTAGATTATTAAGTAAACGCCAACATAGTATTTGCATATTATCTCAAAACGCAGATATTGTATATATATATATATATATATATATATATATATATATATATATATATATATATATATATATAGTGAAATATTTTGAGAATCAACAATTGTGCAATTTGAATGAAAAATACATTTACTAATTTGTTTTTCAAGCTTTCGTTGTGGAACAACTTTGTCAGGCGAGACTGTCTCATAGTTTTTTTCTTCTTTTCTCCTCCTCATTTTGATGGTATTGACCACGAGAGGTCGAACCACGATATAAGTAGAAAGCCACGTCAAGTAACAAAACACGTTAGGATAAGTGTATTTTGTCGATGCTATGCGGAGATTGACGCTTTTTAAGTAAGGAAATTGACGACATCTTTGAGGTACGCATGAGAATCTATTTAAATGAAATATTTACAAAATCAACAATCATGCAATTTAAATGCAAACTTCATTTATTTATTTATTTTTTGCAAGCTTTTGTGGTAGTATAACTGTGTAGGCGAGACTGTCTGATAGTTTTTTTCTTCTTTTCTTCCTCCTCATTTTGATGGTATCAACCCCGAGAAATCAAATGTCGATATAAGTAGAAAGGCACGTCAAGTTCCAAAAAGCCGTTGTGATAAGTGTAGTCCTGTCGATGTTATGCGCAGATTAGCGCCTTTTAAGTAAGGAAATTGACAACATCTTTTAGGCATGCATGAGAATGTATTTAAGTGAAATATTTTGTAAAATCGACAATCGTACTATTTAAATGAAAAATGTATTTATTTATTTTTTTTTTGCAAGCTTTTGTTGTAGAACAACTTTTTCAGGCGAGACAGTCTTATAGTGTTTTTTCGTTTCTTTTTCTTCATTTTAATGGTATCAACCCCGAGAGGTCGAATCACGATGTAAGCCGAAACGCACGTTAAGTTTTAAAAGACGTTAGGATAAGTGTAGTCCTGTCGATGTTATGCGCGGATTGTATCTTCTCAAGGATAACACGATACTCTTGAGAGTGGTTGATGTGTTTTTCTTTTCTGTTGTCATTAGACCATATTCCAATAAACTACCTCCATCCGTTGTGAGGAGGTGTAGTATCATTTTGGTTGTTATGATATCATACTCGCAATCATCACCTTCTTGTTTTATGATGGATGCTCCTAGGTATACTCACATCTCTTTTAGAATTGGTGGTCTATTACCTTTCTCTTATAATAACGTTCTACTAGGTATTATCCAACCTTTAAGAGAAATGCAGAGAATGTTCGTTCGTTTATCATGATGTCATCGCCAAGAAATGTATACATCCTTTCTGGTGTATCAATCAACCCAAGCTTTACCTCCGCCTTTTGAATTAATATTGTATATTTTCATCTGCCATGATATATTCATCCCAGGCCTTACCACATCTTTTGAAACAGGCGGGATAGTGCATATGTGTCACTCATGATTTCGTCTTCCAAAGTTTAGCTTCTCCTTTTTAGGGGAGGCGATATAGTATCTATACTGGTGCAAGAATATAACGTGTGAGATGGACAGTTATGTGTTTAGCTAAGTGACTTTCTGACTAAGTAACAAGAAACAGAGATGGAATGTTGAATACTATCATTTGGTTGTGGGAGGTAGGAGATATTTTGAGTGAAAGCTACTGTAATACTGTGAAATAGTTTATGTAGTACGAACAGAAAGGAACAAACATTGTGAGAGACGTACAAGAAAGAAGCGGAGAAGGCATCATAATGGATCTATTGAAAAAGAAACGATGCGAGTTGGACAGAACATTATTTTACACCAGTAGTAATACGACCTTCTCTATGGAGATGCCCCGCCACTTCAAAGATGCAGTAGAAGTGTAGGGTCCGAGACTGCAAAGTGTTTTTTCCTGACAATCATAGTACTAGATCAGATTGCGTGAAAATTAATTATTAGATTATTGCAAGCCGACCGTAATAAGGTGTACCTTAATATATATATATATATACATATATATATATATATATATATATATATATATATATATATATATATAGTGAAATATTTTGAGAATCAACAATTGTGCTATTTGAATGAAAAATACATTTACTAATTTATTTTTTCAAGCTTTCGTTGTGGAACAACTTTGCTAGGCGAGACTGCATCATAGTTTTTTCTTCTTTTCTCTTCCTCATTTTGATGGTATTGACCACGAGAGGTCGAACCACAATATAAGTAGAAAGTCACGTCAAGTTACAAAATACGTTAGGATAAGTGTATTTTGTCGATGCTATGCGGAGATTGAGGCTTTTTAAGTAAGAAAATTGACGACATTTTTGAGGTACGCATGGGAATCTATTTAAATGAAATATTTACAAAATCAACAATCATGCAATTTAAATGCAAAATTCATTTATTTATTTATTTTTTGCAAGCTTTTGTGGTAGTACAACTTTGTAGGCGAGACTGTCTGATAGTTTTTCTTCTTCTTTTCTTCCTCCTCATTTTGATGGTATCAACCCCGAGAAATAAAATGTCGATATAAGTAGAAAGGCACGTCAAGTTCTAAAAAGCCGTTGTGATAAGTGTAGTCCTGTCGATGTTATGCGCAGATTAGTGCCTTTTAAGTAAGGAAATTGACAACATCTTTTAGGCATGCATGAGAATGTATTTAAGTGAAATATTTTGTAAAATCGACAATCGTACTATTTAAATGAAAAATGTATTTATTTAATTTTTTTGCAAGCTTTTGTTGTAGAACAACTTTTTCAGGCGAGACAGTCTTATAGCTTTTTTTCGTTTCTTTTTTCTTTATTTTAATGGTATCAACCCCGAGAGGTCGACTCACGATGTAAGCCGAAACGCACGTTAAGTTTTAAAAGACGTTAGGATAAGTGTAGTCCTGTCGATGTCATGCGCGGATTGTATCTTCTCAAGGATTACACGATACTCTTGAGAGTGGTTGATGTATTATCTTTCCTGTTGTCATTAGACCATATTCCAATAAACTACCTCCATCCTCTAGTTGTGAGGCGGTGTAGCATCATTTTGGTTGTTATGATATCATACTCGCAATCATCACCTTCTTGTTTTATGATGGATTCTCCTAGGTATACTCACATCTCTTTTAGAATTGGTGGTCTATTACCTTTCTCTTATAATAACGTTCTACTAGGTATTATCCAACCTTTAAGGGAAATGCAGAGATTGTTCGTTCGTTTATCATGATGTCATCGCCAAGAAATGTATACATCCTTTCTGGTGTATCAATCCACCCAAGCTTTACCTCCGCCTTTTGAATTAATATTGTATATTTTCATCTGCCATGATATATTCATCTCAGGCCTTACCACATCTTTTGAAACAGGCGGGATAGTGCATATGTGTCACTCATGATTTCGTCTTCCAAAGTTTAGCTTCTCCTTTTTAGGGGAGGCGATATAGTGTCTATACTGGTGCAAGAATATAACGTGTGAGATGGACAGTTATGTGTTTAGCTAAGTGACTTTCTGACTAAATAACAAGAAACAGAGATGGAATGTTGAATACTATCATTTGGTTGTGGGAGGTAGAAGATATTTTGAGTGAAATCTACTGTAATACTGTAAAATAGTTTATGTAGTACGAACAGAAAGGAACAAACATTGTGAGAGACGTACAAGAAAGAAGCGGAGAAGGCATCATAATGGATCTATTGAAAAAGAAACGATGGGAGTTGGACAGAACATTATTTTACACCAGTAGTAATACGACCTTCTCTATGGAGATGCCCCGCCACTTCAGAGATGCAGTAGAAGTGTAGGGTCCGAGACTGCAAAGTGTTTTTTCCTGACAATCATAGTACTAGATCAGATTGCGTGAAAATTAATTATTAGATAATTGCAAGCCGACCGTAATAAGATGTACCTTAATATATATATATATATATATATATATATATATATATGTATATATATATATATATATATATATAGAGAGAGAGAGAGAGAGAAACGATTGATAATTATATATATGTATATATATATATATATTTATATATATATATATATATATATATATATATATATATATATATATATATATATATACATACATACATACATATATATATAGAGAGAGAGAGAGAGAGGGAGAGAGAAATTGATATATATATATATATATTTATATATATATATATATATAGAGAGAGAGAGAGACATTGATATATATATATATATATATATATATATATATATATATATATATATATGTGGAGGGGTACGCTCCTTATGGGTTGAGCATTCTAGTAGGAGAAATAATGATTTCAACTTGGCATTGAAATAATATTTGTCCGTAAAGAATTTACTACTATCGGTTATACGCAAATAAAATAATGTAAACAAATGAATAGTCTATATTTACATAGGATATGATCTATCCAATATAACTGGAAGATTAAATATAGTATGGCATAGAAATCTAACAACAGAGGCCCAGATTAATAATCCCGTTGCGTCTTTTCATGATGATAATTTCAATATATATATATATATATATATATATTCATGGTTAGGTTTCCTTTCTCTTATTTGAATACCTTTCTGGTACGAAAGGTGCTTAAGTTTTCATTCTGATCAAACATAATAAATAAAAATAATAGTATTAACTATTGTTACTAAAACGAGATTGCAAGCTAGGTCTGGGCAGCCCTCAGAACTAATGAGTTTCCCTAGGACTAATCCCCCAAGGAGGTCGGGCAGATTTCGACACGGTAAAGCCGTTGTCATTAGAGACACTGAAGTAGATGCTCCTTCTTTCGAAATGGCAAATGGGACTTGTCCGACCGATAATAATGTTAACATTGCTCCCTGTGGAGCTTCGTTATGCAAAACTTGTGATATTCTAATAACATCTAAAGAATATCAATCTAATGTAACTAAAATAATCTATCCGGTCCTAAATCATTCGGGGGAAGATTTGTCGTGTAGGTCAGAAAATTTAGTTTACTTATTATCGTGTAAAAATTGTAATTTACACTACATAGGCGAAACAGTGCTTCCTTTAAATAGACGGATGAATTTACATAGAACTAGTAATAAAGGCTGTGTCCATGTTATAAGCCACTTTAAAGGAAAATATCTGTAGAAAATCGTCTTTTTCAATACAGATTATTGAAACGTTTTAAGATAATAGACATGATAGTTTTGGTTAGGTAGATAATAATACACTTCAAATGCGTCTAAATAAAGAAGATGAAATAATTAAGAAATAGCGAGTAATTAATCCATATGGTCTAAATGTAAAAGTAAAAAAAGATAATTTACAAGACGAATTAAAAATGTAGGGCGATTATATCCAGCTTTGCCTCGCTATGGTACTAGAGATAGAACACATGTAAATAGAAACAATAGAGAATCTGCCGTTTTATGCGAGGAATTTTTAAAAAAACTAAAGAAATTATCATGATTAATATTTCCGAGTCTTTTAATTACATTAGAAAACATCTTAATAAAACAAAGAAAAATGTATTAAAAGACATAGCATCTAAGATATTATTAAACCCGGATATGATATATAGGAAAGAAGTACTTCCTCAATGGTATGAGTATATTTACGGATATTATCGATACAAAAGTATACAAGCCACCTGTTGAGGGTATAAAAAATAAACCTCGAAATGTTTGTGTAGTCCTGTATGAAAATAAAAGAATTGATGATATAAATCCGCCTAAAATATTTAATAATCCAGAAATCATTCAGTCACTGCCCAATGAACTTAAAAAAGAGGAACATAAACCAATAGTAACATATAAACTAGAGCAACCTATACGGAATAAGGTTTTTAACTATAAAGAAACTGTAGAAAATTTAAATATTAATGATAATGATGAAATGTATATACCATCATGTGAATGTGAATCCTCCCCTTTATGTAATACTGACATAGGGCCTATAATTACTGATAATTTAGTGATAGTTAACAATTCTAAATTAAGAAAACTCCTAAGTAAAGGGCCAAACTATAGAGAACCTAAATGTTTAAATTATGCGAAATGCGTTAAGGAAATATATAAAGCGTTAGATAATTTCACTGCATCCATGGTAACAAAAAAGCATAAACTATGACACTCTACCTTTGACGCATGGAAAAATAATGTACTTAGATTCGTAAATAAAAAGTAGAACGTTTAAAAGAATTTAAACACCCTAAAAAAACGAATCCCCTCCTTAGAAATTCACAAATAACTACGGAGCTTGAAATGCTTCAAAATAGGTTTGTAATAGTTCCTATTGATAAGGCGACAAATAATGTAGCTTTTATCTGTAAAAAATAATATATACAACCCTTATTGCTATAAGTAGGAATAATAGGTGAAGCTTTAGATACTTAACTTATAAATTAAGAAATAGTAAAGGCGATTATATTATTATAAACAATACTGTTATCTGTGAAAAATTAGGATTAAAATTAGAAGAAAAGTACACAAAACCTCCATGTATGTATTGGATAACTAAAATGCATAACACACCAGTTGGCGCCCGTTTTATTGTTACCTCAAAAATGTGCATCACTAAACCTTTAAGTAAGGTTGTATCTAAAGGCTTTAAATTAATTATAAATTAAATAAATAATTCCCATAAAAAAGTAAATTCTATAGAAACACAAACCTATTTTGGGTGATAAATAATTCAGATCTAGTAAAAGAAAAATTGGATCGTATTTATTCTCGTAAACAGACTAAATCAATCTCGACACATGATATACGTACATTATATACACAAATACTACATAAAAACTTATTAAAGAATGAGGTAATACTATAGATTTAGCTTTTGCAGGAGGAAAAGGTAAATATATAGATATTGCAAAATCTAAAGTCTTTTGGTGTAAAACTAAAAATGGTAAGACGAGTGTGTCCAAAACTGGTCTGACAATGCTTGTAAGTCACCTTATAAAAGAGACTTACTTTCAAATAGGAAATAAAGTACTACCTCAAATAATAGGTATTCCAATGGGTTTGGGGAAATCTATATTTACATGGACTTGAATTTATGTATGTATCATCATTAATAAAAAAAACGATATATCTAGAGCGTATAGTTATCATGGATGTAGGCGATATATTGACGACCCTGTTTGCATTAATGATAGCGATGAGTTTGCAAATACTAAACATTTAATATATGCTAAAGAGTTAAAATTAAACTGTGAACGTAAGGGAGCACAAGCTACTTTTCTTGATTTGGATATCAAAATTGAAGATAAAATGTTTATCTATAAACTGTTTGATGAAAAATATTCATTTCCTTTTCGTATCGTGCGGATGCCACATAAAAATAGTACCTGCTCTGTGTATATATTTTACGGGAGTATTATGTCCGAATTTCTGAGGATTGCTCGTGTTACCTTAAAATTGGTAGATGTTATGCCCCCAATTTCTGACCTAATAATAAGATTGATTAAACAAGGTGGCGATCAGAATAAAATATTTAGGCAATTAAATAAGGCAATTACTCGCCATCCTGATGCTTTTAAGTGTCATCAAATTAATCAAAATAAATTGATAGAGCAAATCCAAAGCTATCAAAATATAAATAAAAATAATGTAGAATATGCATAATCGTATATATAACAGATATACTAATTGTATAAAAATAGTTACGTATAATAGACAGTAGAAAGGGATAAGAAGGAAAGAAATGTTGAAAAAGTTAAAAAAGAAGTTAGCTTATGACGCCGATTAGAAACGGTGTGAGTTTAAAATAAGAAGAAGAAGAAGAAGAAGAAGAAGAAAAAGAAGAAGAAGAAAGAGAGAAAGGATGGACAGTTTGCTTATGAACGCCGGTTGGAGACGCTGTCAGTTAAAAAAGAAGAAGAAAGAGAAAAAATCATCAGTTAAGCTCATGAACGCTGTGAGTTGACAAGGAGGATTAGTATTTATTTTAAATTGATGACAAGGAATTGAACAACGAAGGAGGGGGAGGCGGAGAAGGAGGAGGGGGAGAAAAAGAACAAAAAGTATATATATATATGTACATATAATTAAAAAAAAATTTTTTTATATTTGGATATGTTGATATTTTTTATATTTTTAATATAAAACTAAAACTAAAAATACATTAATCACCTCAAAAGTAGTGTAATGGATTCGTCTGCACACTTTAAAATGCAGCAACATTTTTGTAAGTAACGGATAAATGTTATTAGACAGACGAACAACACATGTAAGATGACTTTCTTTTTTTTAATAACTAATATAAGTTAGCAAAACATTTATACGGAACACAACTTAGGTTTAGTATACGGATTGTTTATGTTTTTGTCTTTTAAGGGAAGTGGGGTCTGATCAACTCTGCTGGGAAGCCATGAAATTAAATACTGTCTTGTTTTTAAACTCCCGAAACAGATTTTCATGGTAACCAACTGATGATTCCTTTAAATAATGTTAGAAGCAAACTAATATAATAACTGTAAAAGTTAAATTGACTTACATGAGTGATTTTCCACTGAACGACTTGGGACTTAAGGTTGTTTTTTTGGGGTCTTTTTAACATAGTTTTAATGGTTGAGAAACATCCAAGACTATTTTTATATATATATATATATATATATATATATATATATATATATATATATATATATATATATATATACATATGTATATATATGTGTGTGTGTGTGTGTGTATGTGTGTGTTTTCTACAATTTGCATTGTAGATGGCATAACCAATAAATACACAAATGCATCGTAGCATTTTGCAAACATCTATTATAAGTACTTTATGTTACAAAATGAAAAATACAAACACTCCCATATATATATATATATATATATATATATATATATATATATATATATATATATATATATATATATATATATATGTGTGTGTGTATTAGGCAGCATTTTCTCATTTATGCAAACAAAATTCGTCTGTTTAACTATACCTTTTTTTTAGATTTTTAATTTTTGTGATGGTCTTTGTTGTATTAAAACAAAAAAGATAAATGTGCCATAGGTTTCACAGGTTTCACGAACATTTTCGATTCTTCGTCGAATCATCCTCAGGTGTCAAAACCAAATAAACAAAAGAGCTGGAGAAATAACAGAATTTTAAAAAGACAGGAGAAACGCGCATAGAACGTTTTCGCATTGTTCGAGGAGATTGTTGACGATTTAAATTCAACAACGCTGGATGGCATCACAGAACAAAATCACATTCCGTTAAACATGGCATTACGTCAAGCATTTTAAAATGCTACCATTGGTTTCATAGGTGATGTTATTAATTTAAGGTTGTTGTATTCTCGAACTCTTTGCTTTTGAACTTGTGATGTTTTAATAAATATTGTATTTATACAACTTATATTCTTAGCTCTCATCTCATTTTCAATATTGAAACCAGACAGTATCAACATATTATGTATTTGATACATAAAGTGGTCAATACCATTCCAGATAGAGCTTTATTAAAATAGTAAATACAAAAACAAGTGTTTTATCGTTTGTAATCATATACACTCTGTTGTATATTTATGTTGATCTGTGTGTCTATAAAATATAATATTCGATCCGTGAGAAGCATGATACTTTATGATAAACATTATTATATATTTTGGAGAATGTTTTCTATTCAATACCTTTTCCCGTAGATGCCCTAGCGCATCTATATATGTATTGCTCAGCTGGTCATCAAAGCTTCAGTTTGAAATATAATTGCCTGACATATTTAAAGTTACAAATTCATTCTCGTTAGATGTTATGTTCACGTTTTTAATACGTGTATGTGCACCCATGTCTTCCCATAAAATATGTGCCTGTTATTATGTTAGTTTAAACCAAAAACTAATGATAAAGAAAACCAAATTGATGAATATGAATCAAATATGGATTTCGTTAGCCAAGTATTATTAATTACAAAAACTCAAGAAAGAGGCATGCTTTACTTTATTATATAGACATGATTTATTGAATAAATTCTAACAATTTAATTAATTTAATTATCTGAATTATGTTGGTTAAATGTTAGTAACCCAATGCTTAGATTATAAAACCAGTTCCCTAGTGGGGTACTGTAAACAGATGACGACGGGGTATGAGTCCCTAGTTCCGACACAATTTTGTGCTGGAAATGAAAACATGAGAAATGTTAAATACATCGCTAACAGAATGGATACTACAATACTCGTTATTATAATAGGCAGAGGTGTAGGAGTGATTTGCTAAATATACAGAATGATTTTACCCCTACAGAATCTAAGAAAGCCTCCCAGCAAGTTATTCATTGTAAAATTATTTGTGTAATAGAAACTTTAAGTAAAGTGAATGGAAAATATAATACACGTGTAGAGTTGCTGAATTTATTACTGAAAATAAAATAAGAGAAACTCTATTAGTCTTTTCCTGCTTAAAAAAGACTTCCACCAGAAAAAGCACACATTTAATGGACTAATCCTGAGAATAGTAATTCTTATCGTTTTATGTTCGCCTCTTTTTCTGAGTTCACCCCGAGGCATACGAGGCAATAGAACAAAAGAACAATCTGACAATTGATCTCATAAAGTGTTGGCGTCTTCTTCATACGATGTGTTTCGCTCGACTTTTCGTCGCTTTGTCTTCAAAGTTTCCTACGTGTTTGTTTTTTTTTCATTTTCATTTTTTATTTTTTACTCTTGCATTGTTGTCTCTATTGCCTAGCATTTTCCACTCACTTTATCCAGCTTGTAATTACGATCTCCGAACAACGTTTAATTGCCAGACTGACAAAGACAAAAATCGGTGACAGGAAAACTAACAATTTGTAAACGAGAAATGTATCTTCGGGCAAAAGAAGACCACGAAGGGATTAAAAAAATGAACACGGAAACACAAACAGGAACTTGCCTGGAAGATAGATGTATTGAGATAATCAGCTTTAAAGTAAACGTAAACATTGTAAGGAAGTCGAAAGTGAGCGTACATGTCTGAATAAGGTATATTACACGAATACACGTACGTGTACACACACATGCACACACACACATACCCACATACACACCCACTCACACACACACACACACACACACACACACACACACACACATATATATATATATATATATATATATATATATATATGTATATATATATACATCGGTCATATACAATTAGTAAGTGAATGTCAAAATAGAAAAAACACAGATTACAAAAGCGTCTCTTTTCTCTTGAAATTACTTTAAAGCCGTGTTGACTTTGAAGACATTTCGAGAGAACAGGGCGTGTTAGTACCATATAATTTGTACCATATGATAGTTTCACACACCCACACACACATATATATATATATATATAGAATGAAATATTACAATATTTATTATCTATAGACACACTTTTTTGGTCATTTGAAGACTCATCCGTATAGATTCAAACAATGCCATATACATATATGTATATATATATATATATATATATATATATATACATAAATATATATATATATATATATATATATGTATATAGACTTAATCAATAACAACTTGCTTCCATATATATATATACATATATATATATATATATATACCCATATATATATATATATATATATGGGTATATACATATATATATATATATATATATATATATATATATATATATATATATATATATATATATATACCCATATATATATATATATATATATATTTATTAGGTCACTTGTAAAGTGGACACCTCCACAAACGAAGTGCATTGTTCATATACAAAACAAAGAAAAAGAAGAAAATGTACAGATAAAGGTATGCCCAACCTTTGTATTAGAGAGGCCCTGCAATTGGCTAACTAAAACATTAACCTGTTGGACGAGAATAGCAATGAATCGAATTGGTATACTAGCTAGACTAACAACCAGGTGTATAAATAAAAACATTCAGTAACACCAGTTCCCTGCACCATTGCCTTAGGAGTATCCACGGGATCAAACTCGGACGCCTCTGTGTAGCCTAATGGCCATAACCATATATGGGCGAATGTAACTCAACAACCAACATTAACAACATCACCAATAAAACCAGTGGTAACATTTTAAAATGCTTAAAGTAATGCAATTTTGTTCTGTGACGCCATCCATCGTTGCTGAATTTAAATCGTCAACGACTTCCTGGAACAATGCGAAACCGTTCTATGCACGTTACTCCCTGTTTTTTTTTTAATTGTCTTCGTTCTTCAGCTCTTTTGTTCATTTGCTTTTGACACCTGAGGATAATTCAACGAAGAATAGGAAATGTTCGTGAAACCTGTGGAATCTATGGAACATTTATAATTTTTATTTTATTTTAATACAAAAAAGACCATCAGAAAAATTGCAAATCTAAAAAAAGGTATAATTAAACGGACGAATTCTGTTATATTTCACAATGTTTGCATAAATATATATATATATATATATATATATATATATATATATATATAATTCTATCGAGAAAAAGAATGGAAGGTGTCCCGAATCTCTACGTTTCCATCGATGTGCCGAATATCTACGTGGCCCTACCTTTAAATGAGGCTGCGTGGATAGAATTCGACTTAATAGTTTAAATACGTATACCTGATTTAATAGAATGTTAACTATATGCAAAATACACTAATTTAGAGAGTCTTTTAATATTTCAGCTTCTTCTGACTATAAGGGATCGAAACGGGAGGAAAGGTCAGTAAAAACAAAGAAAGTGATATGGTGTTATAAGTCTAGTGAATAAGTACATGGTAGTTATCCTCATCTAATCCCGAGCAACGTCGGGTCTTCCTGATACTAACAGTTTTGCACGACCTTTATTTCTCCTTACGAAAGATTTAAACAAAGAAATAATAACATTAATAATAACATTACACCTTTGTGTCTTGAATCCTCATTCCAATTTTGATGAAAATCCATCACATATTTTTATTCGAAGAAAATCTCTTAAATTTTAGGCTTGAAGAAATTAAAATTCAGAAGATCTTGTCTCATCGGTATCTCATTATTATGGGTCAAATTTAATGTAAATCTGAAATCTCTGAGGAGTGCTCATATAATGCCCCTAAAATAGTCTAAAGAAACTTACATCAAGCGAGTATTTAATAATTGATTTCTCATAAGTGTTTCTAAAGTGCGTAAATCAAACGCCGAACTCACGTGTGCGAGTTGGCTTATAACGGGAATAATCTTTCGAATTATAAGCATTGAATATTTGCGGGAAAATATCTGACAAAAGAAACACTCATATATATATATATATATATATATATATATATATATATATATAGAGAGAGAGAGAGAGAGAGAGAGAGAGAGAGAGAGGAGAGAGAGAGAGATAGAAAGAGATAGATTAACAGATTACTATATATATATATATATATATATATAAATATATATATATATACACATTCGTGAATACGTGTAATATCGCACTGGTAATTTGTCATATTTGTTGACGGGTAACATTTCGAGAATGATGTTCGCACCATGGTAAAATTCTTAACGGTATATATATATATATATATATATATATATATATATATATATATATATATATATATATATATAGTAATCTGTTAATCTATCTCTTTCTATCTCTCTCTATATATCTTTCTCTCTCTCTCTCTCTCTCTCTATATATATATATATATATCTTTCTCTCTCTCTATATATATATATATCTTTCTCCCTCTCTCTATATATATATATCTTTCTCTCTCTCTCTCTGTATATTTCTCTCTCTCTATATATATATATATCTTTCTCTCTCTCTCTATATATATATATCTTTCTCTCTCTCTCTCTCTATATATATATATATATATCTTTCTCTCTCTATATATATATATATATCTTTCCCTCTCTCTCTCTCTCTCTATATATATATATATATATATATATATATATATATATATATATATGAATGTTTCTTTTGTCAGATATTTTCCCGCAAATATTCGATGCTTATAATTCGAAAGATTATTCCCGTTGATAAGCCAACTCGCACACGTGAGTTCGGCGTTTGATTTACTCACTTTAAAAAGTGTAACTTCTGACGAAGGCATTCCGTAAAAGCTAACGGCATAGCCCGTCACAGTTAACTAGAACACTTCTCGACTGAACATCCGAGTAGAGAAAGCCTTTCACTGTCCACCACATTCTCGTCATTCCCCCCCTATTCTCTACAAGTAAAGCATTCAAACACGTACTCAAACAGTGAACGTCATCTTTACCAAAACATCTTTTTTCATATCATACAAATCTATATGCTACGCACATTTGATTTACGCGCATCGCGATAAAATAATATATTTTAAACTAGAGCGTAACAAATCAACAGACAGACAGAGCTGTTATTAGAGTGCTATGGTCGCATCTAATGATGCTATTTTAACTTTAAGCATTGTATAATTATTACAATTATATGTTGAACTTGAACGTGAAGTATCGACCAAACTTTTTTTTAAAAACTGAACGGAGTTTTATAATATTATCAGAAATATTTAATTCAAACGCAAACGTTCAAAATACAACTAGCAGAGGATTTATTAGTGTAAATTAACAATGCAATAGGTAGTTACATTTTATGTTTTTACTTAGTTCACCATAAACAAGACAAGTCGCCACTGTTGACCTAAGGGGCTATTGGAATTAAAGTGAAAGTTGTGGCGGGCACCCTATGTCGGAAGCTGTGCAGCAAGATGCTTGTTCACATTAGTTTAAAATTTATGCATGTTGCTACATCGGGAAAACAGGGAGCAGGGAGGGCGTTCCAAAAACCGGCAACTCAAAGAAATAAACTATTGTAGTAGAAGACTCTTCAGCATCTTAGGACCTCCACAGTGTATGGATAGCATCTAGCTGATTGTTGGGTTGGTCGAGTGCATTTACGTTGAGGGGGCACCTGAGCAGCAAGTTCCTCGGAGCATATTCAATTGAAGTACTTGTAAAACAACCACATGGATATTACATTGCGGCGATTGGACAGAGGCTGGAGCTTGGTTTATAGTGAGGGACTTTTTAGATTATATACTCTTTTTTTACCTCATCTAAGAGGGAGAGATTTGTGGATGGTGACCCAGCCTTGATGTGACAACAACACTCCATGCATGGCCGGATGGTGGCTCTGTAGAGATATAGCAATGTCTTCTATGTATTATTTCCAATTGATCTTAACTTTGAATATAAGGCCGGAGATTTTGAAATTTAATCTCTCAGATAGGGCTTTTAATTTATACTAAAACGGCTCTGCTGTACCTGTACTTCCACTGTAGTTATCGAGGCTGGGACTGTCGTTGTAGTTATTCTACTCGATATAGTCTATTGTATATGGAAGGGGTATCAATACTTTCTGTAGAAGGACGTCCTAGAAAAAACGACTAAAAGATGAAAATACGTTGAGCGATCGAAAAAATACTTGTTCAACTTTAAGCCGGACATATCGTTACATATTATTGCAGGATCTTATCTACATATTTATGTATATTATTAGATTATGTACTAATATTTCCACATAATCTACTGCGTGCACATATTTTTTTCATTATTTTTCCTGTCTAGAACGTAATAATTGTATGAAAATATACGTCTTACATGTTTAAAACTCTTAACTCTTTATATTAAGCATACATAATAATAAAATGTTATAAATTGACAATACAAAAATTAAAAAAAATAATCAAACATAATATTTCTAAAAATTATAACAAAATAAACACAAGTAAAACACACGCCTTAGAAATAATAGACACATATAACACAATTTAACGTGAGATATATGCGTTATACAAAATAATATTTTTTTCTTTTACTTATGCGCTAATATCGAGCTACGTTGGGGTCCGCAATGATGGATTTGTGTCGCCAATTGACACGATCACATGTTTGGTCGGAGTGAAGATCTTTGTGCAGAATGTCGACCCATCTCATAATAGGCCTTCCTCTCGGTCACTTCCCGGCGACTTCTTCTAACGCAAAGACAAGTTTCGTGAGGGCGTTGGAGTTGACCCTCAGCAAATGTTACACCCATCTGATATCTACAGACGTGATCAAGCACTGACATTCCAGACATCCTGCGGAGCATTTGGGTTTCAATAACAGTCGAATCATCGCTTTGCCTTCCTCATCATCGTGGCTGTACAAAGAGTCGGGTATAATTTAGACTTTAGCCGGTTACTGATCTTATGGTCGCAAAGGAATACCAAAATAATATTTAAATAAAAATGTATATTTTGAAGTTTCCCTCTGTGGAGAAGGTAGATGTTTAACCATATTTTGAAAATATGAATGTTACGTAAGATATTAGGTTAGAGAATATGGTAAGATATTGATTGTGTCTATTACTTCAATGCTAGGTTCTTTTGAAGATCGTGATTTTTAATCGGTAAACTCAACATTTGTTGTTTTTGTTCTGAAAATAATGTGTAAAAACACGTGAGTAAACTTGAGTAAGACAAGCGAGGATGTCCTGTGCTTTTCTTCAGTGGAATTCATGTTGAATCTCGTTTCATATAAAATATGGATGGAAGATACATCAATGATTTGCAGCAACGGAAACTCCTCTTTTCTACGCTTTTTTGCGTTCTAAGCTTACTAGACGATCCACTGCCGAGAGATACAAGGTAAGTCCAGATTCACAGTCCCTTTTGATGTGTGGCATCTTGAGGATTTACAAGCGAACCTTCTTACCGATGATAATAGAAGCAACATAACGTATTGGTATTTTGAGTATGGTAGAGATGTTCATATCAGCAACATTTTAGTAAGAAATAAAGGAAACTACATCATATATGTTAATTAGGTGATCCGACTTAATGCACCGACACAATTAATGAAATATAAAGTAATAGTACAGTTAGTAAGTCAAAAACCAAAGTAGCATGCACATTAAAGCATTATTATATTAATTTTTAGAACAAAACAATCAGTTTTTAAATTAAACCGATCAGTACTGAAATTGGAAGATTTGGTATAACGGTTATTCTTATAGTTAATATGTGACAATGCAGTGGTGCCCTATTAAAACATCAGGTTGATTAAATATACTAGTGTACATTCGGGACAATGTACTGTAGAAATAAGAAATTACAAATTCACAATTAACACGAGTTAGTATTCGAGAGAATATGACACTAATATTTTTTAGACGAGTATGGAAAAACTGTTAGTAAGCAGAAATTGGAGCTGAAGAGGTCACCTGCTATCAGGTATTACATTAGTCTAAAAACGTATCTTACCGGAGTATCCAGTACATGCGAACATACGAATCAAATACACATCTAGTATGGATATAACTAACAGCCAATCAAAATACACATTGATTGTGACGAACAATTTTGAACCGAGTAGAAAAGGTAACCATGCTTGTTTATAAGTACAATTGAGACGAGTGAATTTGTCAGTTTCTCTCCAAATTTCACAGATGTTTTGAAGAGTTTGTCATAGAAAAGAGTTTTATATGTGAAGCCCCATCATTCTCTCATCGCGTAATACAGTCTCTAACCGGAATAGAAATGTTGCAAAACTACTGAAGTTGGAAAAGTCGTTAATTGATTTAATTGAAAATGTAGACCAAGCATCTGGAAAAGCATAGACACTATGTCTCATTCAAGTTTCCTGTAAATACGAGGATATATTTTTACCACAAGTACTTTGTGGAGTTTTTTTGATCCTGTGTCAACTCTTTTGATTTCATTCGTATTTTTTAGTTTTTCAATATAAACACCTCGTAAAGTTGGTGCATCTCAGAACAGCAGCTAGATACACTTCATTACTAGACACATTACAGCGGGGAGATGGACCGTGGTCTAGCTGATAAAGCCGGGTAAGAACATGTATTTACTGCCCACGTTACGGCCAACGATACAACAGTGGGAACGGTATATAAGCCGATGAGGATAGCGGAGGGTCGAACGATATACGACGGTGTGTGTTGCTACGGACGGGGGGGGGGTGAGAAAAAGTAGTCATATTTGACTACCGTAGCCAATGATGGACCATAGGCGAATATTCGCATCTAAAATATAATGATTAACATAAATGTTAGATGTAATTTAAGAGTTAGCACTGCTGAGACAATGCTATGGTTAAAGGACAAAGTTGAAATACTGTACTTTTGCAACCATTCGACATATTACATTTTTATCTGTCAATGGCAATGGACTATTTATACACTGCGCTTGAGTTTGCAGAGAAATATACTGATATTGACAAAGAGGATGTTGACATCATTTCGATGTGTAAAAGTTTAGTAATATTAAACAAGGATCGGAAGATGACATCTTGCCTTTCATAAACTTTTGCTATTGAAGTGGGAAATCTAGACTCAGTTTAAGCGTCAAACCTTGCCAGTATGGTTTGTTTGGTAATAAGAGGGCATCTTCCCAGGCATTATATCCTATTTTAAGAGGGGATGATTTTCTTTCTGTTGACTGAAATACCCCAATCAAGAGATACCAACGAGTACGTTGAATCTATTTGTGTACCCATGCAATGTATACACTCATGAGATCTTGATTATACCTCCATCGTTAAACCTACACAACGTTTCACTGGTGTAAAACAGGTAAATCGAGAGTCTACAGTTTTGAACGTTCGAGAATCGGCACTTCACAACCAGAGGAAAATTCATGTAATACTCAAGACCGGGTTAATGTAAACGTACAGTTTTAGTTGTTGATAGCGTTTGGAAGTAGGGTAGGTAAAGGAAAAAAGGGTACCTTTTCCTTAATAAGTTTTAATAACCCTTATGGGTAAGGTCTTTCCAACTATTTCACATATATCTATGGAAATCTGTGTTTAATGATTTCCTTTTCCAATGAGATTAGCGTAATTTATTTTTTAGCTCCAGAGGTAGTGGTAAGTTGACCGCATCAGAAGCCGTTAAAGACGTACATTTGATATCCTTTCTTCTATATTCGTTATTATTTAGAATAGGGATTTTACCTGATGCTGCTCTAGTTAAAAAATAGTTATGTCTTATCTTTCACTTTTAAAAAAATCATTTAGATGCATAATTTGCATACGAATATTTTTGAAATCATATAGTTAAATTTAAAAAGTTTCGCCTCCTTGACTTTTTTTTCGTATTTACGGAAACAAATCTTATTTTCACTTTTGGCTAATTTCTAATTTATATTTTTAAAAATAAAAGAGTTTTGCCGAAAGTCAAACACTGTGTTTCAATTACTAAATATGTGTTTTTCATGTATTAAATACATATTTGTGTTTATTTGAAGCGAAGTAAAAAATGCTAGATTTATTCCAAAAATAACAAAAAGAAATCAGTTGTGAAAACGTGCTTTGAGCTGTTTTCGCATTAGTGAATATTAATGCATCCGACAAAAAAAAAAAATTAAGCGATTGAATAACAAACATGCAAGGAATTTGTTGCGATTCAAAATAGTCGTTTAACTCTAATACTATCCCAAGATAATTGCACACATTATTGAAAGTCTTTTAAATATGATAACAATAATAACTTACCATCCACACGAAAAGAAAACAGTGATATCATTACGCACAACACGATTTAAATAAAACACTTTAAATAAAAAATAACTAAGACTCAAATCAACATCAATTGTCTACTTTAACGGGTCAGTATGCTGATTGGTCCCAAAAAATCGCAACATTGTGTCCTTTGGTGGTTTTGTGCTAAGTCCGGTCTAGTCTACAACATACTAAATGTTGGACAAAATCCGAGTATGGGAATATGTCAAATTTCGAATATGACATTTTAGGTTTACAAGCCATTTTCTGTTTACACGTGAAGCAGTAAACCGGTCAGTTTTCATGATAAATAAAAATTGATGTGGATCGCTCGAGTCTTATCATTATTACGTGAACATTTTTTTTTAATGATCTTTTAAAAAGATGTTTGTTTATCCTAATCTAATGAAAGCAGTTCAACAGTTATTGAACTACGTAAAGTTTATACATACATGTACATATATATATATATATATATATATATATATATATATATATATATATTTCAGAGGGAAATAATTGTACATATATTATAGTGAAGGATACTATGTTTGATTTGTTACTGTGTTGTATTTAATCAGAATTATATTCACTAGCGGGACCCTGTGGAAATTCCATAGTGTTTTCTACATCAATCTGTATAATTTAATGTTAATAATATTATCCGGTGGCTAGAAATATGCACATATTTTACTCACCAAAATTTTGCGTGACGGAATGGAAGTATATGTATTTATTTATATTACTCGGTTGCCGGGGCAAAATGTGTCTCTTCACTAAATCTTCTTAAATAGGAGTGTCAGATCGTGACACACAAAATAAATAACACACACTCTATCGTATTAATATATAAATAATAATAATAATAATAATAATAATAATAATAATAATAATAATAATAATAACAATAATAATAATAAGAATAAGAATAATAATAATAATAAGAAGAAGAAGACATTTTAAATATTGAAAAATAAAATAAATAAATAAATAAATACCGTAAGCCTGAAACCGGCCCATTTGGTAAGCGTTTCCGCTAATGGAACGGGATACCAGAGTTCTATCCTCGGTTGAGTCATAGCAAAGACTAAAACAAACATTGCTAAAACTCTCAGTATTATAAGGTCAGGATCAAGGACAATGAATCAGTCCTGGGAAAAGAGTGGCGCCCTCCCCTACATCTCGGGGTAGCCGCTAATGTAAAGAGATCCTCTACTGTAGTCGGACAATTTAGCCTTTTATAAAGTCTGAAATTTGCGACCACCTCACCTAAAATAAGCGAACGTCATTTTTGATTGACGAATTTGACAATATAACTAAATAAATATTTGAAAAAAAAAAAAATTCTCAGATGTTTACTATACAATATCATAGCCCTTGTCTTATTTTTACGTCTCTATTTGGTACTTTGTTACATTGGGACCCGGGCTAACTTTGACCCTGACCCTAACTTTAACCCTAACCCCCAATGATCCTGAACTTTATAGGTAACCCTACCCCCCACCCCCACCCACCCACTGACCCTAACCCTAACGACGGGGTCAAAGTTAGCGCGGGTCCCAATCTAACAAAGCACCATCTATTTGTTAGTAAGTTTTATTAAGAGCACCCCCCGGATAAGAGTGAAATATTAAAAAAAATAATAATTTGCATTCAAATAACGCGTGTACGATGGACACTCTACTAAAAAGGGTTGATATACCGTAAAAACTGGCAGGTTTCCGAAAGAAAACAGAATTATACTTGTTACTTTTTTTTCGATTAGATTTTCTTTTTTATTTTGCTTTGAATCACGACTTTCCTAACTTTCGTTTTTGTTAAATATTTTTATTTACTTTTTTCGATTTATTTATTTGTTTTTATTGCGTTTTCACTTTTCAATTACGTTTATTCTCTCTCTCTCTCTCTCTCTCTCTTATTCTCTATCTTCTCCCTCTATCTCTCTCTTACGAACACAAACGTTCTCTTTCTTTCGTACGCGCTCTTTGTGTTTCACCGAACAAAAAAAGAAATTCCACGGTGTTTCCTACATGAATCTGTATAATTTACTGTTAATATTATCCGGTGGCTAGAAAAATGCACATATCTTACTCACCAAAATTTTGCGTGACGGGATGGAAGTATATATATTTATTATATTACTCAGTTGCCGGGGTAAAAGCTGTCTCTTCAGCAATCACCATCGGTCGCGACTCCCCTCCCCCGTTGTCAGGGGCAAAAGTAAATACTAAATCTTATTAAATGGGAGTGTCAGATCGTGACACACAAAATAAGAAACTTAACTTCTCAGATGTTAACTATACAATATCATTGTCATTGTCTTATTTTTACGTCTCTATTTGGAAGTTTGTTACATTTGGACCTGGGCTAACTTTGACCCTGACCCTAACTTTAACGCTCAATGATCCTGAACCCTACCCCCTCACTGACCCTAACCCTAACGACGGGGTCAAAGTTAGCGCGGGTCCCAATGTAACAAAGCACCTTCTATTTGTTAGTAAGTTTACTTTTTGCAATTTATTTATTTGTTTTTATTGCGTTTTCACTCTTTCTCAATTTTCTCCCCCTCCCTCTCTTACGAACACACACTCTCTGTTTCTTTCGACCGCGCTCTCGGTGTTTCACTGAGAAAAAAAACAAACAAAACAAACATTGTTTATTGTCCGTTCAAAACATTTAAAAAATAAATACTGGTCCCTTACCATCCAAAAATAATAAATAACTGTTTTAACACTTAAAGAAATATCAATGATACCCGCGCTTGGTGCAAATAAAAAATAAATACTTAGTACAAACTGTCATTGAAAAAAAACAATGCTTAACGTCCGTTCAAAAAACAACAACAAAAAAATAATAGACATGCCCTAAAAACGCCAAAATAAAAAATAGTTTAAGCTACACAAAAAAGTACTATTTGACCAGGTGATTAAAAAAAATGTATTATTTCTTCCCCTTCCCCTCGAAATGTAGAAAAATAAATCTTAGAGGTTGGTTGGGATCGAATTATAAACCAGTCGGGCCGAATACAAAAATACTACGTCGGTTACCGTTGCGCCAAAGAGAAATACTTCAAATATGCTGCACGAATTAGGCTAATTAAATGTTTTTCAAAATCTAGGTGCGGCACGCATGCGCAGAGCTTTTTGCCGGAAACGTGACACACGTACGTACACCTTAGCGTATTAATATGTAGATAAGTGTTGACCTTGTCCCAATTATGTTATGCCTTCATTGTGTTGTATGAATCGCATTCAATAATTAATGACAATGAATGGCGCATATATGTATTATTTAACATCAACCAAAGTTTCGATTTGTTTGTTTTTTCTAACTTCCTATACTTTCTCAATCGCTATTTTATTTTGCTGGTGGCTTTTAGAATATACAGCTAACACGTTAGCAACATTCTGATCAAAAATCTTACTATTTCAAAGATATGTTTGATTCGTTTGTGCACTTTCCACATCCACAACTTGATGGTTAATAGCATGGATTTCCAACCGGGTCTACATTGAACCCTAGATATCTACAGCAACTTTAAGAAGCTCAGGAAAAAAATTTGTGTGTGGTTCTTTGGTAAGTATTATATCTGTTGGATATAAAAATAATATGCATAATTATCATTATTTAAATATATAATCACAATATAAAATAGAATATGTAATGTAGATATACGGTGCGCTCTTTGGTTAGTATGTATTGTAATGTTTGTCTAATACAATAATACATTTTTGTCTTTTAATTTATTACTTAGAAACGAATTTACTAAATTAGTAACTTTGGAATTTAGTCAAGATTATACTAATACAAATGAATATGTGTGCAATTTTATGTTCGTAAATAAGTGTATGATGACATTTTATGGCACACATTTTGTTGCATTAAATAGGGTGTAATAAGAGAAAAGTAAATATGTCTGCCATAACATGTTATCAATTGAACCATTAATAAAGTTCAAAATCCTATGTGCCATGAAATAAATTTCAGTCTATACCTTGTTTGTTCTACAGGCCGCGGTCATGAATGTTCAAATATTGCTTACTTGAATGCTACAAAATAGTTATCTGAAATATAATGTTAATAACCACTTATTATAAATCGTTTTAATCAGTTATCAAATTGTATTTACTAGATTCTTTATTTGTAACATTCATTATCATTCAACTGCCTATTGTTACATCTCATTACATATAAGGGATAAGAAAGGACAACTGCCTCTGTTGATACATAAATTTGTTCTCGCTACTGTAACCAAGTTGGTTTACATTTCTCAGATTACACTGTATTTAATGTAATACCATTTCTGCGACTACACCCTTATCAGTAGAATTTTTTCTAACAGTACCGTTTTCAAATACTGATCTTTGAAACAATGTGCTCGCCAGTACAACTTTGGTATACTTTCCTCCAACAGCGACAACAATTTCAATACTAATCTATATCGGTTTATTAGCTTAGCGCTTCGGTTGCTAAAACGCTTCTGACGACTTCTATTCAATCCATTTTTTATTGATGGAAAAGCACACCAGTCACGTGTGATCGATATGCATGAATCATCGCGTTCTATGGTCTACTATGTATTTCTCCTATCTGGGTTTTACACGCGAAGTCCTACTGACTCTTTTATGATGGTATAAGGGTAAGTCAAGACTATTTCCACAACTCGATCTCGGTTCTAACTCATCATGCCCACTACACCCATATCCCCAGTGGTGTTTAGCATTGATAGCTGTGCACTTATTAGTAACATAACTTTGCCATTCAACTTTTTAAAATTATCACAACAAACTCTTACTCCTCATTCGAAAACAAGTTTGCTTTGGTTGGTTTAATAAGAAATAAACGGAATTTTGGTTATGTAATGCCTATAACAATTCGTAACGACTCCATTGTATACGCTTAATTAAACACCATGTGCTACTTTACTAATCGCTGCGGGGAAATTTAAAACAATAGATCGAAAATAATTCATACACGGAATAGTCGATTATAAAAAAAACGATTTTTCAATTAGTCCAATCACTCGACCATTCTTAAAACTGGATAACCTCTCCATCTAACCTGGCAACCTTAACAGTAGGCGGCTGCTAAACCACACGCTGTTATCGGTCGTCTCAAAGGGACACTCGGTTCAATAAAAATAATTACCATTATATTTACAACTTCACCCGACACACAATTAAACCACTGAACACTGCTTGAAAGACGAGTCAATTTAAAAACCACAAACAATGTGTCCCTCAATTACCTGCCAAAAACACACTTTACTGTTCGCATAAAAAGCACGAGAGAAAATACCCAGCCGTTCACACTATGCATACAAACCACAAGAAAATAAACTTGTTTTATAGGCGTCCACGTATGTTTATAACAGGCTCAGTCGGTCGGTTATAGATATTAATAAAACTTTTGTCGATCTGTAACCCTTACGTTTGGGACATATGTTTTAGATGCGTCCACATATCTATGAATAGTTGTGTCCGGATCTCAATCGTTTGTTTTATCAATTAGAACACTGGTGGGAAATTCCGTCTGTAACGCTAAAGTTTCGAGTAGCAGTTCCGTATATCTGCTAAACTAACGTTGAAATAGCACGTTTTTTGTTGAAATGTTTAACCCTCCCCAAGCTATATTCTTGCACGAAATAAAGAAATCTATTAACTTTAATATAAGCGGTGAGAATTGAATTGCGGCGACAGCTTTCGAAAAAAAGGGAGTAACAACCGTGTATGATAATTTAAACATGGTTACTTACGTAAGTAATAAAACATGATATACAAACAGTAAATTGTGTATATATATAAAGATTGTGGATTAAATAAAGCGTTCAGGTCAGGCTTCGATACAGACTTCCGCATCTGACAAACATTCCCGAGTTCGACAACATAAAATTAAAGAAGGTCGGATGGTACATCGACAAAAATGTCTAGAGAATAACTTCCATGACGAGAACAGTAATCCAAATAATCTAAATAATCCTAATACGTGCATAAGTAGAACTTATCTCATGGGAAGAGGTATTTAGTTATATGAGAAATGATTCAAGATAACTGCCTGCCGCTTGTGTCATAATGCTATCTACAGTATTTCAAAGTAGTAGAGAAAAAAGGAAAAGAGGCGGGAACATTTAAAGTTGGAGTCTATATAGGTTGGCTCACGTGATTCTTAAATAAACAGTCATTGGATTTATATCTAGCACAATCCACCCGATTGTTAAAGAGACAGATGACCGCAACGACATAGGCCTATTTATGAAGGTCTTGTAAATTCCAATAGTTTTAGGTGTGTTCATTTATTTCTACTACAGTCTGTTATATATACACATATATTGAGGGGTTGTAGAAAATAATCGTTGCTGGTTTCATTTTTTTAATTTATGGTTATTATTGTCCTGAGTCAATTGCTAAAATCTATTTTATATTTAAAATAGGGCATAGTCAGAGGGAAAATTTAACTTACATATTTCCAAAGAAGGCAAAATGTTGGTGCCCGTATAGCAGGTGCTAATGTAACGGAAGTAGCAAAAATGGTAGCGATATGAAGTGAACTGTCGCGACCGGGATGAATGTCTATGAAAAACAAGAGAAAACATCCTCTTCTAAACGAAATTCTGGAAGAAAGCAGAAGCTGTCTGAAAGAGATCGCATAATCCTTGCAAGGATTGTCAAAAAAGAGAACAAATCCACGGAACCCATAATTCAATAACACCTGTTCGCCAAGACTGGATTTCATAGGAAGGGTTTCCATTATATTGTAAAACCCCTATATATATATATATATATATATATATATATATATATATATATATATATATATATACATCAATATCGAAGGTTCGATCCTTGTCAAAGATAGCCATGCTGATGACGGCTGTGAGCCAGAAACACGTGTCTATGGATTACTTTTGTGTACGTAAAAAATTAATGAAACAATATATATATATATATATATATATATATATATATATATATATATATATATATATATATATATATGAAGGTGTTTACGGGTCATTCTTTAGAGAGCAGTGATTGAGTTTACTTTTTCCCATATCCACCGGGCCCTTAAATTTACAAGTAAGGACAACAACAGTGCCCAATCTAAAAAGAGCTTGTCAATTCCAATAGGTTTCAGTTTGTTCACATAACTTTACTACAGTAAGTTCGTCCGTCGGATTGTCACACTATAGTTCGACATAAAATTTCCATTGGTAAACGCGTATATTTAATAGATAGATTTGACACAGCAATTTTTACTCATGCTAACCAGAGTTATTATTGCCAATACATTTTTATGGTCAACCTTGTGATAGACACAATCCATAAACAGTTGTTATATTTACAGCGCCTTCACCAAATACGCTACAAATAGTTGTAAAAGTGTATATAGACTAGTCGTACCATTATAAACGATGCAATGTGAACTCTTAAATGATGTAAATTGAAAAGCAACTGATAATCTTGTGGGCACCTCAATATATGTTCATTCCCATTTCTATTGTGTCATCATCTTAATAATCGTGTTCCCGTTCCATCATCTTTATGTTTTCATTGATCTCTACGGTAAATATATACCCGTAGGTTTTGTTTTAAACAATTAAAAACCCCTATAATAAAACTTCTATACTTTTTATGCTGTGCATTCATACGTAGAAAACACTTTCAAGTTCACCGTAGTAAACTATGTAATGTATACGTGTAAATGCAAACAGATTCTAAATTTTGCATAGTAGATGAAACACTGTGGGTCGTTACGTGTCAGCCGTATTAAATCATGATTATACATCTTGGATCAACAAGTATTTGAACGCAGCGTAGATGATACTATTATCAGCACCGGCACCATTGCACAAAGTATACACACTTTCACACACACATATGTATATATATATATATATATATATATATATATATATATATATATATATATATATATATAGATATTTATTTTTATATATATACATATCAATTTATATATATAGACACATGTATGTAGTTATATATATACATATATATATTTATGTATATATGTATATATATATTTATATTTATTTATATATATATATATTTATATATATACATATATATATATATATTTATATATATATTTATGTGTATATATATATACATACATATATACATGTATAAATAAATAAATATATATATATATATATATATATATATATACATATATATATATAAGTACTTCATGTATCCACATAAAATATTATAAGGAGATATAATTTTTTATGTATCAGTTTTCAGTATTTACTTCAACAGTGCTCGATACGTAAGTAGAGCTAGGTAGTAAGCAATGAAACTATATATGGCAATCAAGCTACACAGAGGCTCCCGTGTTTCATTTAGCCTGACGATTCCCCCCGGGGATGAAACACGGGAACCTCTGTGTAGCTTGATTGCCATATATATTTTCATTGCTTACTACATATATATATATATATATATATATATATATATATATATATATATATATATATATATATATATATATATATATATATATTTATATATATATACATACATATATATATATATATATATATATATATATATATATATATATATATATAATTGTGACAAAACCTTAAAGTTTACAAATTTATATTCATATATTGGTTGCTGGTCGTTTCTCTTGTATGATTAGCATTTGATCCTCTAAGATTGAGGGAACGGCGCCTTGTAAGTAAAGCTTCTTATTCACATTTTACAAAAGAGGACACCGACACAAATCTCGTAGAAGACAAGTGTATAGCAGGTGGGACAAAATTAAGTAAGATCGATATACCTAACTAGTTATATATTATCACCTCATGACATTACACGTTCGAACGTCTTGTGTGCTTGCAAACATACTCACTCTAATATCAACCTCTCTGTTTTAAACACGCGACGTTATATCTGTGTTTAGTTCATTCGCACATACTACACCGTTTACAACTCGGGATTATTAAGTTTACTTCGGGTAACTTCTAATCGATGCACTGTTTCTTATAATAAACAAACTAAATGATATTGTATATATAATACCGCTCAATAACTAACATAATGGGGTGCATAGTTTGTCAGTTGAATGATGAAGAATATTATAAGACTGAACATGATGAGTGGAATGAATAAAATTTGATACTTATAAGGACCGTTTATGACAATTATTTTGTTATATTGTATTGAAAGACGCCCATGGTGTAGCCTGCAGAAAGGTAGTCCAGTGATAATGGGTTATACAGATTGATAGTGATTGTAACCAGTCATGTTACATGAATTTCTATTTGATATTAAACGTACGAAGGAAGAAGGGAACGTCTGCAGTGGTTGTAAATAGACGAGTTCTATCTGTGGGTGTTTTACAAGATGTACGAGAAATTGAAGATCAGTTGATCACTGTCTATAGAAATAACGAAAACATAGAGAAAAACTAGCAACGTCGTTTCTCTTAAAAATAGCTGTAGAGCAGAAGTTATCATCCTTCATTATATTGCCATATATATTTTGGATACTCTCTATCGTATACCAAGTAACGCCAGTTCAGAAATAAACTGTAAATAATCCGTCCAAATTCCAACTATGCGCATTTGTCATATATTCCGAACATATGTAGATTAAAATTTCATTCTTGAATATTTATATTTTATGTCAAGATAAAGTAAAAGAAATCAAACTGAAAGCGAAACGAAACGACAAGATTAAATGTAAAACAAATACTGTTTCTCTTCAACAGAGAACACAGCTCTGAGCGACTGCATTAATTCGTTTCAGAGTAAATAATGAAAACTCGCAAACTCTCGTGGAATGTCTCCGCCAAAGAGATTACAGCACATTTGTAGGAAGCTGTATGAAAAGAGACGGAACAAAGATAAAAGGATTGGAATTTTCAATTTTGCAAAGACGACCGTGTTTGTTTCGCCAGGAAATGTATTTCAAAATTAAAAATGATAAACTGATTAAGTTTATCTGTCTCTGCATACGTTATCATCTGATCATTTTGACGTCATCTAAATATATATAACATGTTCAACCTTCTTATACACGTGTTTATAGATCTATGGATATGGGTGTATATGCATGAATGAATATGTAAGTTCATGTATCTATGTATATGATACATATTTCACACTCTATAATAAAGACTAATGTATATATAAATATATATATATATATATATATATATATATATATATATATATATATATATATATATATATATATAAACATTCAATGAATTAAAACATTATAATTGTTCCAAGAATTTCAATATTAAGTAGAGTATGGCGCACGATCGTTTCCAAAACAGTTTGGAAATACCTTATTCTATTTTATTGTATAAATTAATAAAGCTAATCCAACCCGTTACTTCATAAACGCCTTTAGCAACACGGCTTACAGAAAGTCAGAGAAACACAGAAAAAAACTCGTTGTAGAGAAACATCCACTGACTGAAAGAGTCACAGGTTTATATGTTACTAACATAGGGGGGAAATAACACAATAGTACCTATAAACCAAAACACAGCTATATATAAAAGAAATACCCCAATATTTTCCATAGATTTACCCTTTCAAATTATGCAATAAATTAATAAAAAATTCTTTTGTCAGAGTAAAACAAAACACAAAACTATTGAATGGAAATAACAATAGAAAGAAAATAAAAAAATTAAAAAATGGAAAAGATACAAAATATAAAATAAATATATAATTTTCTTTTCAAATAATAACATACAAAATTAAAAATTAAAAAATTAAAATGAAAATGAAAAATACAAATGTAAACGCTTACGTCTGTAGGTATAAATAATTGTATATTTATTTATAAATATTATACTAAGCCCCATTAAGAAATTAAAGTTGAGCACTCTCGGGGATGTTAAAAATAGACTGTCAAAAAGCTCTAATGCAAAGTTCCGAAAACGTTTGTAGAACACTCTCGACTAGTCTTCTATCTGTGCCCGCTTCTAGGTATATATAGATCTTAATTTCCCTTAATTACGTAACAGTTTCTGTTGGCCGAGTTGATATGGCGACTGCTTGCAGATTCTAGGCTGACTCTGTGAACCAAGTTCGCACATCCCGACCATCTGAAATTGTTACTTTCCTGCACTGATGAGAGCAACAAGCTTGAAACGCTAGCGTATGTAGGTATTAATAATTTAATATTTATTTATAAATATTATCTATACATATATTTAGATTTTTCACTTAGAAGATAGTTTATTCAGTAAAGACCAGAATAAGTCCAATAAAAATAAGCTCGATGATACTCAGTTACAGGGTACAGAGCATTTATATGTGTTTTATTTAAAAAACACACGCACACGCACACGCACACGCACACGCACACGCATATATATATATATATATATATATATATATATATATATATATATATATATATATATATATGTATGTATGTATGTCACTTATCACGAAATCTAACGAGTTAAACACTGCTGGACTAAACTATTTCAAATGTTATGTGGACGGGAGAAAGACAATAGCGAGTCAGATAATCCCCCGACTTCTAAAATGAATTCAAAAAAGAAACGTAACCTCATTCATGTAATGCGGCTTGTTTCTTCCCTTTTCTTTATTTTACTAAAATTGTTTTCATTAGATTTTTTATTGCAGTGAGAAATAGCTTCTTTCGTCTCATATTCTATTTCAAATAATATTCTGGATTGAAGAAAATTATCTTTTCATACTATATAACATGACTATATATCCTGTCAATATGCATTTAAACATATGTTTATATTCTTTCTGTACTTTTAGAAAATACAGAAGTGCGTAAGTGCATATAGACCGTGGACAAAATGGGGAACAAATATACACTTCAACTTATTTATGTAGACTTTGCCATATGCTAAATATCCAGACCGTGTATACTGAAAAGGTCATTTCACAGGAGTAAGTGCACATGGCCAGAAAGAAACAGCATAACATTATTGATTGCTAACAATAAAATAATCTGTTTAAATCGGACAACCTAGCCGGAATAGACTAAACCTGACATGATTGATTTTGAAAAATATAATAATGGTTTGATTAAGTCGGGTCACCTATCCGGAAAAAAACAAGTAAGATGGATAGTCAAAAATAAAATTATTGTGTAGCAAATACGAAGCGGCAGAGGGACACACCACGTCGCCGAATAAAAAAAACGCATGTGAGCGTAGCTACATCCAAAGCGCAGTCTCACAGTTTGCATTTGTAAGTGGAGACGGGGGTTACAAGCTTCTATATAATAACAACTCGAAATTTATATCGTAAGTTAATCAGCGGTTTGGTCTCGAGACAAACAAATGATTTAATTCCTCTGCGTTCGTTTTATTATCTTCACTAATCCACACTGGTTTACAACCACCAATAATAATAAATATATATCATTATATTTTAAAATATCAGTGTGTCGTCACTCTTTTAAGAAAAACAGAAATGTAACACATAGCCATCATTAGTTCAAACTTGTAATGCAAAACTTAATTTGAATTAACACCTCGTATAATAAGCAGACTAGAGTAAATAAGACCGTCGAATTGAAAAGGGGGTGCCATTTCATAGACAGAATAACGTTGAGTGACTGACTTTTGATAACCATTCATATTTAAACATTTTTTTTTATAGATGTAACCTAACATTTACATTAACTACGTAACCCGTCGGTCGATCGGTTGTTCAGGTTAGAATAGACTTATAATCACTGAGTATACGAATTGAATATAGACATTTATATTAACTCATTTGCCTACATTGGCGTCATCCCAGTTTACCGCTTAAGTTTTACATGCGGGTAGCCAATCAAAGATTAGTGCAACATGCAAGTCTATCTTCTAGGGTGTTCCTATTAATGCGTAACAATCTCAGATGGTTAGAACACATGGATAGAATGGAACATGAACAACGACAAGATCAACTTTATGGTATCGCCATCAACTACAAGATACCTGTTTTGTTCCGTTATGAAATGACTAAGCCTCTATTTAATGAAGCATTTTGTTTTGATAAGCTCTTAGGAGAAGTTGCACTCCAGCTCGAAAATAGATGATTTATGTTGACTGTTTTGCTAAAGTTATTCGAAACATGTTTAAATGATTTTAGCGTTCGAGAAAGTTTCTAAATCCTGATGGTATCGTCTATTTATATGAGAATTGGATACGTCAAAAAAAGAGAGTAGTGCAGCCACATATGCGGAGGTCACACTCACAGTACTCATCCTAGGCTTGTAGAAGAAAATAATCGATTTCGCAATCTTCTTCTTCTCTTTACACCCTTTTTCTCACGAAAGACATCTCGTTAGTCTTTTTCTACACCATCGTTATTTCCATGGAAAATGTTCGAGAGAGCTTCAATTTCTGGTTCCTTGTCTTCACTGCAAGATATTGTTCACCTACAACTAATACAAAACACATTTCGTTCGTCCAACGTGTACTTGCCGTCAAGCAGAATTTCCATGAACATGCTCCTTTCTAAGAACGTATCATGTACGAACAAATTACGACGGGGATGCTTCTTTGTAGACTACAACAAGGTCATCTGGAAATCTAACCTCACCAAATACTAGTCATAAAGCATCACCATCAGTAATAACATTTTGTTAATTTGATTTATTATTGTCAATCTTTTCATAATTGCCTTTATGATTCAACTGATAATTAAGTCATCTCATTAAGCCATTACGGTCCATGTTCCTTTTATACTACGAGATTTATATTTAACCATATTTCAGCAATATTTGTATTTTTCAGAGATATCTATATTTCATCATATAAAGATTAGAGAGTATTTAACAATTACACTTACTAGCTTAAGTTTATTGGCAACGCTGGTGTGTTAGTGTTGTCGATATAATATGAAAATAAAGAGAAGAAACATAACATCAGTTTTATTAATAATTCACTGACAATCGTTTTGATAAGCAGTCATAAATAAACAATATTTCTCTATATAGTATAAGTGAATGCTCTAACTGTCCTATGAAGTCAAGTAAATCTTTTTCTCAAATATAATATGGTATTTACAAAGATCTTTGGTAATCAACTAGAGAAAAATTGGCACTAATGAATTAACTTCAATCCTCGGGTAGCTTTTAGTCGTGAAAAACTCGTGACTCATAAGGAAAACAAACGGTTATACTCTCAACAAGGTAAAATACATATTACAAATATGAATTCAGAATAAACTTACGAAAAAAAGAGTACCAACACCGGCATTTGAAATCATTACATAACATCCAAGAGCAAGTTGAAAAGTATGATTATAGCTTTGCGGTGTTCACAAGATGGTCACCATCACCTCGACGAGGTGCATTGCTTTTTTAGATGTGCGAAAGAATTTCTATGAGAGGTTTTCTTTTTTGTCACGCTTAAGATAAACATGTCTTTATTTTTAATTGGCATCTGATAGTATTAACTAAAATAAAATGTGAACCTACAATACAAAAGCGTTAATAATGAGATCAAAAATGGCATCTAACTAATATTATTTTTTCATAACATTATTATTATTACTACTACTACTACTACTACTACTACTACTACTACTACTACTACTACTACTACTAATAATAATAATAATAATAATAATGATAATAAAAACAAATTAAGTTATAAAATCATGTACATGATCATATCAGCATCGATTAGTACCACACAAAACTATTATGAAGAGTCATTGAAGATACAATTCCAGCAAAGGCCAAGCTAGTTTACTGCAATAAATTAATGGTTAACGACTGTTGCGATAATGCAATGTGACTGGCATTGGTTATGAAAATGAGGTACAGATAACTGGAAATCTGGGCAGACATTTTGTCAGTCATACTCTAGGGAACGCTACTGGATATTGTCAGTGGGCAATCATTGCTATTAACCTGTATGAAAAAACATAGTAAGGACATAATAATAATAATAATAATAATAATAATAATAATAATAATAATAATAATAATAATAATAATAATAATAATAATAATAATATTGTCTTAAAACATTTATGGTTATTTGCACTAAAACAATTTGCTGCATGAAGCACAGAAAGGCAGCCGAAAAAGATCACATGACACCAGATATTAGCTTCTGATCGATAAAACGATACTGAGAAATTGTAAACGATAAACTACTAACTTTGCCATGTGGTAGGTGGATTATAGGAAAACCTTTGCATGGTGCCTCATTCATGGATACATAAATGCTTAAAGACTTTCGAAATATCCCCCAACATTTAAACAACTTTAAAGAATAGCATAGAGAATTGGGAAACCAATTTAACTTCAGAAAGTATTGCATTAGGTAAAGTGAAAATAATGAAAGTGATTTTCCAGGTTGATAGTGTTTCGTCTTTGTTTAAACCATTACTTCGAACTCAATGATACTTCTCTTACGTATTGTGAAGGCATCATATGAACTTGGTAAATGGCTTCGTACAGTCAACCACTTACAATTCATGGATTAACTTGAAGTCATTGGAAGGAATGAAAACACACTTGACACCTTAATAAATACGGTTGAGTTATTTAATGACGATATACGAATGGAATTTGGCATCACTAAAGAGGTCATTCTTGTTATGATAAGATGTGCACTTATTCAATAAGGTTGCCTGTAACTCCCAACAACAGATCTGATAAAGAATGTAGAGTGTGAGAAGGGCTACACTTTATTGGAAATAATGTATACAGATAATATAAAAACACAAGAAAATGAAAACCAGGGCACAGCTGAGTTCAACAGAAAAGTAAGGATTATTCTTAAATACACATCCACAGTCGAAATACAATCTATGCTATCAATGCCAAAACAGTAGCTATCATTCGATATACTGCCGGTATACTTGATAACAATGTAGATGAACTAAAATGTTTGGATACCAAAACACGGAGAATGCTTACAATCTATGGAGTTTTTGCAAGGAACATAGATGCAGATCGATTGTGTCTGCCTGGAAAAGAAGGTGGTCGGGGTTTATATGGTGTCAAGATGTTGTGCATATAGAAGACGTTTGTCTATATAAATATATTTCTGAAAGTAATGAGATTCGGAACTGAAAAGAGAACACATACTAAGAACTGGTGTGAGAAATAATCAAAAGTAACAAGGAGGGTTACAATTATTTCGAAAGAAACTACACAGGGTATGTATTAATGAATACTGCATTTAGAGATAATGACAGCTTGAATTGGTTGGTAAGGATTTATCTCAAAAGATCTACTGAAGGCACTTTAATGGAAACCAAAGAACAAACCACTAGCACTAGGTCCATAAAACTTTACATTGACAAAATTGCTATATGTCTAATGTGTAATGAAAGGGAAGAAACCTTAGCGTATATTGTATCTGATGCCCTATACTAACACCACATTTGTATAAAAATGGAGAACGAAAAGATCGCTCAGGTACTACACTGGCAGATATGCACACTTCATGAATTGGAAAACAATGAGAAATGGCATCATCATAAGCTAGAAGTTGTGGAGAGGAACGACAATGTCACACTTTTTTTGAGAAATTGCGGATACAAACTGCTAAGGTTCTTGAACATTCACAATCCGACTTAATCTTTCTAAATAAAAACAAGAGAACCTGCTCAATTATTTGGTACTTATCCAGGGTTTGCGCCTAATTTCCGTGACTGCTCGGCCGCATCGATCCGACAGGTCGCGGAAGCGTTCGAGACCTGCCGAGTCGAAAACGAGGCTCCCGAGACGAAAACGACGCTGTATAAATAAAACCGCAAAAATCGTGCAAAAAAATGGAAGGTTGGCAGACAACAATATAAGACGATGAATATACGGAAAGATAAAATGCATGAATGAAATGAACAACCCCATAGCTGAAGAACTATAAATACACTTTTTTTTTATAGTGTTAGGCTGAACAAAAGACTGTTATACGCCCTCCAGCAATCGGATACTACCGTCGTCCCAGGTACTGGCTTGATTATTGGAAGGAGGGTTTCGGCATTCTTGTTAGACACTGTCACCAGGAAATCCCTCCTTCTCTGCGAGGTCGTATCTCCCCCGAATACCCAGAGCTGCTAGAGAAAACACGGCCAGCATTGTTTTTTTTCTTCCGGCGGTTGAATAGAGACTCGTCTATTTCCACCGTATGCCCTTGGCTTCCGAGTCGCCTAGAGTTGCGCGACAGACATTTTTTTGTCTAGTTTTGTTTACAGCCTCGTGTTCGACTCGGCAGGTCCCGGACGCTTCCGTGAGCTGTCAGATCGCTGCTGCCGAGCAGTCACGAAAATTAGGCGCAAACCCTGGAGTAGTGCCAATCATTTATATAGCAAGCCTCTTTAGATGTCAGAATGCAGGAGAAAGAACAAGAAAAATAAATATATCTCAAGATCTAAAATGAGAATTAGTTAGACTATGAGTATGTAAAGTAGTCAAAGTGATTCCAGGTCTAGTTGGAACGCTTGAAACCATAACGAAAAGTCACCATAAATGGCTTAAACAGATTGACGAGACAATTGGTTTCCCAATTCCGTAAAAGGCTTGCCTGTTAAGAACGGCGAAAGTTTTAAGGTACAGCCTCAAGTCAAGGGAATTAACTTGATGGTAAAAGCTGTCAGATCGCTGCTGCCGAGCAGTCACGAAAATTAGGCGCAAACCCTGGAGTAGTGCCAATCATTTATATAGCAAGCCTCTTTAGATGTCAGAATGCAGGAGAAAGAACAAGAAAAATAAATATATCTCAAGATCTAAAATGAGAATTAGTTAGACTATGAGTATGTAAAGTAGTCAAAGTGATTCCAGGTCTAATTGGAACGCTTGAAACCATAACGAAAAGTCACCATAAATGGCTTAAACAGATTGACGAGAAAATTTGTTTTCCAATTCCGTAAAAGACTTGCCTGTTAAGAACGGCGAAAGTTTTAAGGTACAGCCTCATGTCAAGGGAATTAACTTGATGGTAAAAAAAAACCCAACTAAAAACATCCAAAAGTTTAAACTCTAAGAAATAATAATAATAAAAATAACAATAATAATTATTGTTATAATTATAATGATAATAAAACACAAGAAAGCAGGAATGAAAAGATCAAACGAGTAAGCCATGGAAAGAAATGGGCCACAAAAGAAAACAGAGAAGTAATGGAATGCTACTTCAAAAGCCGCTACCCAACGGAAAGAAAACACCGAATACGAATGAAAAATCATTGGAACATTTCTATTAACTACCATGCAACGGAACAGAGGAACCAGATAAAGCAAGGTAGATACTTGAGAGAGAGAGAGAGAGAGAGAGAGAGAGAGAGAGAGAGAGAGAGAGAGAGAGAGAGAGAGAAAGACTTGTTCTTTGAGATAGAATTAACGGAGATAAAACAAAAGATTACTGTCGTGAAGGATCCAGAAACACCACCTAACGAAACACCCAGGAAAAATATCGGCAAAAGATAAACACTAAAACTGAAGATGATGAAGATTATGAAACCACAGAACTTACTGATGAAGAAGCAATAGAAGTGAAAAACATCAAACGAATCATGTCCGAGGAAAAAACAAAACTCCCATTCCTAAAATACGAAGATTGGAAAAAGTAAAAAGTTTACACAGCGACATTAAAAAAAGTACTTGCATATATACCAACAGACACTATCACGCACTTAAACCACCTGAATTATGCAGGGAAAACATCAGTAAGTATAAAACAAAAAAAGAGAATAAAAGACTGCTCACAGAAATGGACCGACAATGCTCGGATGAGAAATTAGACTGAAAACCTAGATTATCAAACGTAAAAAAAGAAACTAACATCATAAACAGAATGAAAGAGAATAGGGCACGATTGAACAGCAGAAATCTGGTTGAAAGGGAAATACTTAATAAGAAACATGAAGTATTAAAACAAAAGATAGCAGCAATAGAAGGAAGACTGAGACGATATAGATACACATCTGAACATCAATAACAGAACAAGACCGTTAAAAATAATGAAAGCCAGTTTTACAAAAAACGTAAACGGAGAACGAACAGCAACAGCACAACCTCACCCGACAGAGACGAAACAATTCTGGAGCAAAGTATGCGAAAAGCCTAAAAAAAACAGAACAAAAATGCAAGTGGCGGAAAGTCATGAAAGATGAACTACAGGAAGTTTAAGAAGAAACACAAACAGAAATTAATAAAGAAACGATTAATATAACCCTTAGGAAAATGGACAACTGGAAAGCACTAGGCCAAGATGGAATACATGTATACTGGCCTTACAGAATTACGACCTTACATGAAAGGCTAGTGCAGAAACTGAGAGGTTGTTTCCAAAAAACAAACGTACCAGAAATGATGACCAAAGGAAGGATAACAATAATACAAAACTATGCCAAAAGGTACAATCCCAAGCAACAACAGACCAAAAACATGTTTACCTCAATGTGGAAAATACTGACGACACAACTGAGAGAAAAAATCTACAAATCCCTGAACAATCGTAGATTACTCCCTGAAGAAAAAAAATGAAGCCAAAAAGGGAAAAGAGGGACGCACAATCTGCTATACATAGATCAGAAGATGCTGAAGGAGGTAAACAGCAGAAAAAAAGAACACATCCATGGCATAAATTGAATTCAAAAACGCTTGCAGCAGCATGCCTCAAGCATAGATAATTGAATGTTAAAAATATAAAAGATTATTAATCTCATCAATAAAGCAATCGAAACAGAGCGACTAGAACTGACTACTTGATGACAACACCTGACTGAGATAAAAATACAGAGAGCCATTTTGCAAAGAGGATCCCTATCACCACTACTGTTTATAATAGCCATGATGCCGTTCAGAAAGCAGGAAGGAACTGTAATAGCTGATAAATACGGCCAGAATCTTCAGTCAGGATATTCAAATTGAATTCGGAATGCATGGTGCACTACTAGAAATAAAAAAAGAGACAATTGAGACGACAGAAGGCATGGAACTCCCCAATCTAAAGGAAATGAGGGCGCTATGTAAACAGGATAGCTATAAATATTTTGGATTTCTAGAAGCAGACACCCTCAAATCTACAGAAATAAAAGAGAAGATGTGAAAAAAAGAAAACTCATAGAGACGAACTAATATAGCAAGAATCTCGCAAAAGGAATAAACAGCTGGGCAGTGTCCGTAAAAGATACACTTGATCATTCATAGGCTGGACAAAAGAAGAACTCAGACACCTTTACCAGAGGAATATAAAATGAATAACCATACACAACGCACGACATTCAAAAAACGATACGGACAGACTCTACATGAAAAGAAACGAAGAGGGAAAACGGCCGGTAAGAATAGAAAACAGTGTGGAAGACACAACAATCATGAGCTTGATAAATGTATACCCCAGAACAGGGAAGGCTGATCAGAGCAACAAACAAGTCGGGAAGCATCGAAACGAGAACCAAAAGGCAAGGAAACAAAAGTAGGAAAAAAAAACAACTACATGGACGCTTCATAAGACTGACAAGACAAGAACCCAACAAAAATAGCTAGAAATGGCTAAGAAAAGGACACATTGAAATGAGTAACAAAACCTTTACTGATGGTTTCACAGAACAATGCGATTATAACAAATTACATTAAGACTGAAATAGATAATTTTAGGAAAACAGTAAATGCAGATTGCGTTGACAAAAAGACGAAACAGTAAATCACATAATAAATGAATGCCCAAAACTGGCCCAAACAGAATACAAAAATAGTCATGAGTGCGTGGGAAAAGCAGTACACTGGGAGCTATGCAAACAAATGCATTTCGAACACTCGGACAAATGGTACAAACATAAACAAGAGACAGTACTCGAAAACGAAAACAAAAACATCCTCTGGAATATGGAATTACGAACACACAAACTCCTAAAAGTAAGACGACCGGATATCATAATAGTCAACAAGAAAGAAAACAATTGCCAAATCGTAGATTTTTCTGTCCAAGCCGACTACAGAGTGAACACCAAGAATACAGAAACACGAAGCAAATGCACTGAAATCGCCAGAGAATTGAAAGGGATATGGAGTATGAAGAAAGTAAATTTAATATCAATAATCTTAAGCGCACTAGAGAACAGTTCCGAAGAACCTGCGGGAAATTGGAATCAAAGGGAAGACTGAAACCATACAACAGACACCAGTGATAAAACTAGCTGAACTCTTTCCACATCAGCTACGAAGAACTAATCACGAGCAAGCTGCAATAGGAAGAAACCAACATCGCATAAAAAGCACCACAAAAACCCGTCGAACAGAAACTGAAAGTAATTTCATCAACCGCTCCCCCCCCCCCTCCCAATAAAAAAGATGTCACAAGCCACGGCTGATAACACAAAAAACAGTCATAAATAGTCAAGGAGGATGGGCAGACAGAGGAAGGATAGACCTTACCAGACATTCGATTGGAAGAGGCCAGTAAGCAGCGGGACATTGTGTAGGCTTATAGCTATCCAAATCCTAGAGAAGACTAATGGTCGTTGCTAACAAGAAATCGATGGTAAGCGTCTGTTGTGATAACGGACACTCATTTTCAGTAGTAATCGAAAAAAGTTGAGAGCACTAGAAATATGGGGAGACTCGTTGCAACTCTAACTCCAGTGAACACTACTGGTGATTATCAGTGAACAATCACTGATGACCTTTGTGAAAACTCCTAGTGAGTAAACATAATAATAATATCATAATAATAAATGAATCGACTGTAGTCGAGGACAACCAAAAGCCTTTTCATTGGCCACTACGCCAATATATTGGGGAGGTTGTCTACCCCTGTATTTTTTCACTAATCCTTGAGCTATAATGCTTGGTGGTTAGAAAGGAGACGTAAAGTGCAAATTCTTGAGGCTTTGCTATGAATTGACAGAGAATTATAATCGTGTTTGTCTATTAATTGCCGAACACTTAAACCACCATGTCAAATAATGCTGTTGAACTAGCCAAGGAAAGGCTTATGATAAATGACAGAAAATTACTCTTTCCGCTTCTACAAAACCCGTGGTTTAAAATCCACAGTCGAATATCCGAGAACGTAAGTCCAGACGTCAGCAAGAAAAAAAACACGTAACAGAATCATAACCAAATACGTAAATAGCCCGACACATAACTGGTTGGCAACCAAAATTACAAACGACACGTCGTTAAAACTAAAGTTTTTTTTACAACTAATGGAAATATGTGATTGATTGTGACGGACAGGTTCAGGTAGGTATTAGCATATGAAACTTCTCTACAGATTTCTGCATTCTCGATGTGTCAAACTATGTAGATGTCTCCAGGTGAGACGTTTTTTTCTCACCATAAAACACACACACAAACACACATATGGAAAATAGAAGATTGTAAGATCCATTTTAGTCTCAGAGTTCGTTTCGATTTCCATGAATAAAAATATCTAGTAAACAAAAAAAAAAGTATATGGGCAGTGTACGGTGAGATGCTTTAGTTTAAGAACTGTACGCAAGTGGTTCGCAAAGTTTGGAGCTGGAGAGTATAACCTTAAGGATGAAGAACACTTAGGCTTTCCACACTCTACAGATGACGACCAAATCAACAATTTGACTTAGAATGCCCGAATTTATAGGGCTAATGGTACATACACACCCACGCGCGTGCGCGAGCGAACAGTCTTTTTTTCGAAGCTGTCATTTGTTTGGCAAATGAAACAGTGGAATCATAAAAAACTCTATTAAACGTTCAATCATTTCTTTAAAGGGTTCTATCCATCGCTCTGTTGGTCGGTTGTTTTCACATGTTTCCGTTTGACATAGCGTTTTCATCGCTAAACACAGATATGACATATGGATTCTCTTAGATTAATCAGTTTGTCACTCGTTGATGTTGAACATCATTTTACAAAAGCATGTTAATGCATCCATGTTTTTCTTACTAATAGAGATTCTTCTTGCCTGAAGCTGAAACTATACTATTGCAATACTTTCAATGCTTAATTTGAGGTAATTACCGTGGTATTTGGTATTTTGTCATGAGACCATCTTCCTAGACATTACTTTATCCTTTTGGGGACAGGGAGGCAGCATAATATATATCTCTGTGTAATGATATACTTTTCCCAGGCATTATGTTATTCGTTTTTGGCTATATTGTAGTATCTGCCTGTTTAGTTTTTTTCGTTATATATAGTTGCAAAATATACGACCAAAGAAAGCATATTTTAGTAGTCTATATCATAGATACTCTATATAATAGTTTAGAAAGTATTAAGATCCGTTAAAAATAACTTAAGCGCGATAGATCAATATAATAATAAAAATAAGCATCCATAATAAACTAAGATGAAGAAACGATTAGGACCGACAACCGTGTGATGCTTAATGGGGAAACGGAGAGTCGTGATTGCTTTCTTGTCCACGTTCTAGCTATATACTGCCTTTCGTCTCAACGAAAAGCATAAAGTAAACAAAATGGCGCTAATGAAACCAAACCAAGTAATTGGTATAACGTATGAATGTGAAATGTTTCGGATGTAATCAGGCAAAAACAAAACGCCAGATTTTTATCTCTTAGCTTAGCGATACTAAACTGCTTGATTCTGACAAGACTATAAACATTTGGACAAAAACATTACAGAAATAAGTAGCCCAGCTGCTAAGCATCATATTATTAAGGTTGATCAATCAAGTGTCGAATTTGGATATTTTCCGTTAATTTAAAACGGAAACGTGTATATAAAGTGTACATCTTCTCATGTCACTATCAATCGCATGTGAACGGTTCAGCCACGCATTAAAGTACTTTAGACAAGATGACGTCATCGCCTGCACTGGATAATCGCTTATAACAATAATTGTTAAACATATATCACATTTATACCTCTCTCTGTGTCCATTTAACCACCATAAAAATTGTAGTTTTATTTATGAAATTATAATAATTAGTGTCAGTGTTTATAGGAGTTACAAAAATCTTAACATTTTTATACGCATGTATAGGTAGATAAATGAGAAACCAACCTTTAAATGAAAAAATTAACCCAATTTATGCCGCAGCTCTTTGACAAATAAACAGCTCGATATTCTATAGAATGGAATTCTACTAATAGTAAATGATATTGAAATGTACTTAGTTAATTTTATTATCACTTATATATATATATTTATCTTACTTTCTATTTATTTTTCTTTCTTTCTTTCTTTTTATTCCATTTTATTCAATTTAATGTTTTATACTTTATATTATTGACTTCATATTATATTATATTGTTGCTTTTGATTTTTAATAATCCCAATTCTAACAACGTGACTTTCTAAATTTTAATTTGTTCGCCCCATTTCATTCTTTCCAAATCTGATCTAAGGTTAAGATCGATTTTTAACTGTGCCTGATGAGAGCTCAGTTTATAACAGCTGAGAGCCAAGTTTATAACAGCTGTTGATCAAAAACATCGACATGCCAGTGTCGCAGATTTTGTACATGTCTGTCGTAATAAAAAAATACCCATATATATATATATTTATATATATATATATATATATATATATATATATATATATATATATATATATATATATGTGTGTGTGTGTGTGTGTGTGGTACACGTATTATATTAGTTTCTGCAGATGTGTCAACCTCTTCAGACCAAAAAAGACAAGGAAGTGAAATGATTTGGAAACATTCCCATTAAGTAAATCTTTTTGGGGGATGAGATATGTTTATAATTTTCACCAATATCGGATTACATTCTTTACTTGTTAACTCTTTCAATTAGTTTCTATATTTGTTATCATCTTTTTCATTAACAACCGTTCCTTCTATTTCTTTTCATTGTTATATGTTATTAGCCACTTAGCTTGGATTCCTTTCTTCTCCATTTAACACTTCATGCCTAGGTGAGAAACTTGAAATTGTAAAATTTAACGTTTACAAGAAACTTATAAATGAAAGAGAGATGCTTCATCAGAAAAGACAGAAACTTATAAAACCAATCTAAAACTTATCTTAGAAAACACTCTTCATGCGATTGTTTTCCTACAATATCTTATTCGAACACGTTGGTGGTCTGGACATATAGATAAACGGTTGTAAAATATGAATTATCTTGAAAAATTAACATACTGTCCTTGCTATCTGCTTTATCTTGTGTCAATATATAAATGTCCTGGAATTATATAACCATATCTATTTAGCTTAAACACTATAATATATATATAAATATATATATATATATATATATATATATATATATATATATATATATATATATATATATATATATTAACTATCATGAATCTTTTACTTCGATGGAAATAAACAGAGAATGAAACATGTTTCTAAATAGTAAACTTACAATTTCAGAAGTAACAATAAAAATATATGTATTATTTATATATATATATATATATATATATATATATATACATATTATTTTTACAAAATGGTTCCTTAAACTAACAAACGGTGTTTAAATAGTAAAGCTATGTTGTAAGCATAGTTATTTGCCATGTCAACGTCTATGTATTTAATTTGTTTGTTTGCAGGTTCTTATCCTATTATAATAAAACTATTTGATATATATATGTATGATTTCTTCATACAATTTTAAGTAGATACTTATAAAAATAATACTTTCAGTCTATTTTTTATGCCGTTATTTATTTGATTATAATTATCATGCGTTACTGTTTAATTATTGAATCCAATGAAGATCAAATCAGTTAGACTTCTATTTTTTCGGTGAAAAAGTCTTGGTTAAAACTCAACATACACTAATTAAATAAACAGAAATTATAATTTCCAATAAGTAAACGCATACAATAACACTTTAAACGTTTATTTGTGCGGATTTTCTTCTAAGTACAATTGATATTAAATGGAGCTTTTAATTAATTTTTAAAGGTATTTAAGTCAGGAATACCATTTGCAAATCTCTTGTCAAACTTAAATTAAGAGTTATCATGTTACCTTATATATATTTTTTATATATTAAAATGAATTGACTTTTAAAATTTAATTATTTATAAATTTTGCATTTTTCATTGTTTTCTGTGCACATTTATTTTAAAGGTACTTTGACATTTTTAGTAAATATATGGAGAGTATTGCCGATTACACATTTTAAAATTGATTTAATATGAAAATAACATTACTTTTTATCTAAATTCATAGTTATTTCCAGACATAAGATTCATTTACATACGTTTTTAATGTAAAAAATGAATGTTCAGTACGTTTGACCCTTGGCCAGTAATCACTTAGTCTCTGTAAAAAGAACTATCATTATCTGGCAATTTTTCAACAAGGTACCATAGATATTGTTTAAAGTTATTTGTATCATCTATATTATAAACAATATTGATCAAGTATTTGATCCGTTTAAAATACTATTATATCGTTTATATTGCGCATTGTTTTTGTTGTGTGGACGTATACTTAAATTAGTAGTTTATTTTACCCAAATATATGTGCACCCACCATTTTGCACTGTTAAAGTTTATCGTCGTGTAAGTTGTATTTGAACTGTATCATGTGATTATTGTTATTGCTTAGAAGCACATGGCAGTTAGACTCTCTTGAATTTATGCGAAATTGGTGTTTATTTTCCCGCAATAAAACACGATAAAATGCAACATTTTTACTGATGAAACATAATGCAATTAAAGAGTGTATTACAAGTACATGTTAAGTCAAATCCAAGTTAATATTTGTTGTCTCCTGCATGTTTCGAACAATCTTATCTGAGATTCCTGTTATACATAGAATCCTGTAAGATCAAACCTTTCTATATTTAACACACCCAAATAATTTGTTATCCGAATTATAACTTTACTCTAATTTCAATCCAACTTCATTGTTTAAGATAAATATTCTCATTGTGTTCTTTCAAGAGACCTTGACTTTTTAAATTATGATATGCAAAATGTATATCTTTTTAAACAGGGACTAACACTGTATTAAACAGCTTCTGAAAAGTTGGAAACTCCTAATAAAACCAATCTTGTATTCTTTTAGCATATTTGGGCAGACAGGAATGACAAATATACAAAAGATATTCATGTGAGGATAAAAACATGTAAATTCAACTGTAAATAAGTAACATCAATGTCTATGATTTCACTTTGTACGTTATCTTATATGTCTGGTTATAGACACGCGACTTCTATTCTATTCCCACCTTAGCAACTCCGAACATGTGTGAAGAGCCATTTTCATATAGAAATATTCGGTCGACATGCAATTTTCCCCTTGAGTTGAAGGTCATTATTTCAATTATCCTGTATATTTTTACAATCTTAATACGGTTTTTCACAATCCTCATTTTCAGTACTTTGTCAGAATTTTAGAAGATTTAAAAGTATAACATTTAAGTAATAATTATGTGATGTTTATACTGCCTAATTACGTTGCTACACCGGTTTCGATTAAATAACCGAAGTTAATAAACGTTGAGCCTGGCCAGTTGAGATGGGTGCATATTTGGAAATACTAGGACCTTTATGTTATCTCCCGCAACCGGAATGTACATGCTGACTAGGGAATGCATGTGAATTATATACACCATAAGCTTTCACTTTCAGTCGAATAGAGAATTGCCGAGTCTGGGCGAGTATCACAAAAAATCGGTATTACTGGTTATTCGAATATAATGCTTAAGAGTACTACACAATTTTCTTTGCTTGGGAAAATAGAATTTAAATAAAGATAGTAAAATAATTGAACATTCTATCTTCTGTAAACTTTATCAATCACGTTTCAGCTAGCGTTGTGAATATTTACAAATGTTATCACTGATGGACAGTTCAATCGGTCTGTTGTAGATTAGTAAACCACGCATCCGAGGGACAGATGCACGTACATCAACCCCAAGCCGTTCATGACAGGCAGCTTTTATATCACTGGAGGGGGTTAACGATTCGTTGAGAATACACACACGTTCACATGGAGATTCTCTATGAGAGAGACCTCAATCAACCTTATAGATTCTGTCGACAGATGCCACACGATACGAGATCGCTTATTTTGATGACAGAAGTTGCTATGTTGTTCACGACATATGGCGGTAATAACACAAGCGCCACCACCATCACTACTACTACTACTACTACTACTACTACTACTACTACTACTACTACGATCAATTATAATAATACATGATAATACATGATAATAAAATAATATTAATAGTAAATAAATAATAAGAAGCAGAAGAAAAAGAAGAAGAAGAAGAAGAAGAAGAAGAAGAAGACGAAGAAGAACAAGAACAAGAACAAGAACAAGAAGAAGAAGAAGAAGAAGAACAAGAACAAGAACAAGAACAAGAACAAGAACAAGAAGAGGAGGAAGGATATCACAAACCAGAGTTCCACTGGAAGAGTGCGGAAAATGTTGGGTTGTGGAGGTTTATTGCCACCCAAATCCCAGAGAAGACCAATGGCCTTTATCAGCGGGAAATCAATGGTAAGAAGCTATTGCGATATCGCAAGATTATTTGCGGTGGTTATCGAAAAGAGGTGAAAAATACTAGAAATCTGGGGAGACATGTTGTTACTCAGACTCAAGGAAGTACTACTTGTTGTTGTGGGTTATTGTTATGTTATGGATGGGGCCCGATATTTTTAGATACGATTAAATGAGCTAGTGTAAATGATGGTTGGGGTCAAATGAAGATAATGAGTGCGAGTCGAGCTGACATGCACCGAAGGGGGCCGTTATGAGTCAATCATGTTTTTGTCAGACCATAACAAAGTTAGAAATTCGACGCCGACGCAGGGAATCTCGGGTCATAAAAGGTCAGAAAACATGAGAGAAGGACATCTTTTGCATGAGTGTCGCACGTGTGGATCTGTGATTTCACTCTTTTTTCATGAGAAACTAAAGTTTTTAAAGAGTACGCTTTGGGAGCTGAGAGCATGGGCATCACCATGTAGCCGCTCGTCCTGAAAGCAGGCGGACCCATGAGAAAATGGGCTAAGAGTTATGAGCTGGATCTCAAATGAGATCCAGAAGAGATCCCCGTGCATCGTCGTATCCTACAAGCAGTATGAATGAGGCGTATGGCAGAAACGAATGGAACCCCTCCAAAACAAGACGTAGAATAAAAGAATCGAATCTCTCTCTGAGGACCAATTGTCTCCGAATTTGTCTCCTGCCTGTCTATTAAGTTTATCCACAGATAAAAGACCACCAGCATCGATCACGGCCAGAGAGACTCATTGAAACCGCTGGCACCAACGGCGATCGACACCAGACGACGAACGAAACTGTAAGGTAACTTCTTGTGCATGACATTCTCGCGTCCTAAAATGATAAACTGAAAGAGTTTAAAACAGAACGAAAAAGTGCATCATGCTTAATTTGATAGGTTAAAAAGAACTATGTTTAAAAGGACTGTCAGTTTAAAGGCTTGAAAATGCCTTAAAAGGGTGTAACAAAAAGGTTTGAAAACGCTTCTAGACTTTTCTAAACGTTCGTATGGTTTTCGTGTTTCGAGAAGCGTTTAAGAGACAATTGATTTCGAGCCGAATATCTTTCATTGATTATGTAACAAAAAACTCATTTTAGTACCGTTGTTTAAAATTAAGAACTTTGGATCGATTTTGTGGGACGAGCCTTGGTCGGCGCTTCCGAAAGATTTCTGTATGATTTTGTATTTGTTGCGGTAACCGTCGGCCACGAGGTGTTATTCCAGAACGTGTTATGTAACATTAGCAACAACTGACGATGATCTGTGTGAGAACGTCTAGTGAGTAGTAGTAGTAGTAGTAGTAGTAGTGGTAGTTGTAGTAGTAGTGGTAGTAGTAGTAGTAGTAGTAATGATGATGATGATGATGATGATGATGATGATGATTATGATGATGCTGCTGCTGATGATGATGATGATGATGATGATGATGATGATGATGATGATGATGATGATATAAAAAAAACATACTCTAGAATTATTGCATCAAGAGAAAAAACATAATGGGCATCCGTATTTAATAGTAAATAATATAACAAATATAAATTACATTTATAGTCATATTTCCAAATAGATAAATGAATACACATGAAGTACAGAGAAAATGTATCGGGATTGTTATCCTGTATTCCAAATTAAACATATATTACTGTGGCTATTATAAATAATATTTATTAAAAAATCATTATTAATTAGTCAAGCTCCCTTGAACGGCGAGTACTTCAACAGTACTATAGAAGAGTTTATTTCTAAGTAATAATGCGAAGCTCTTTACCTTGGAAATGAATCATCTTCTGTCTAGTTTTAATGTACACGGCTTTAAGAATTTTAAATCTGTTCATGTTTATATTATATCATACTCATTGTGCTTGTGTTATAAACTAAAATGTATATTGAGAGGGGAACAGTCATATGTTTTAGGTATTAGAAATCCTAGAGACGCATGCATGGCTACGCGAATGATTTCTTATAGAAACCGATGTAACATTCTTTTTTACTGTCAAACGTAAATGCTCTCAAATGGCATTGACACTGATATATAACATTATTTCTTGTACTTAAAATAGTTATTGGGAACTGCAAGTATTAGTGTTTTATTTTTTAATAATAAATAACAAATAGTATTTTAGTATTACAGTTAATGGGGGATATATCTATGTATTATATTTTTCATAACTTCTAATCAAAGTTCCAATTCGCATGCATTTTGTAACAATACAATAGATTGATATAGTGGATAATATTAATTGGATAATTATTAGTATTTTCCAAGTTTTTAATCATTAATTTAATTTGTACTTTAACAACATAATAAATACATTGATGTTAATCAGAACTTAGCTTAATGTTTTTTTTAATTCGTAAGAATGTATTTCTGTTTGAAGAGATTTGTTTTACGCTGTTTAATAGCTTCTTTATCATTAATATTTTCTATTGATGTAAGAATTTACTTTGATAATTTAAAATGTAAGCCGTTCATACTAGCAAATTTGCATGGTAGTATGAGTCAATGAGTACATCAACAACTGAATATGGTGTTTAACTTACATAATGTTGGTTATTCGGACTACGTTTCTCATCTTGAGTGTTATCATCAGAAAGTTTCGACTGCTGTACTCTTCTGCGCAGTGGATATAATAATAAGTTAAATTCGGTTCCAATTGATAGTCATCTGAAGGTTGAAAGTTCAATCCTCTGTGCGGGCGATACGAAGAATTGCGAATTTCTGAAAACTTCTCTCAGTCATGGCTGACAGAACAAGAACATGCTACCCTGTGGAAGTAATAAAGAGTTCCGTTCGAAATTCGGTCCAGATTACCGAGTTTGACAGAAATATCCCCGAGTGCGAAGAGATACACCTGAAGAAGGCCGGAGGTTACAGCGGCCGAAACGTTGTGATGATAACACTCAGGATGAAAAATGTAGTCCGAATAACCAACATTATGCAAGGTGAGTTATTAAAACAAACACTTGTTGTTGTTTTTCATATCATGATTATTGTCTGGAAAGACATCCATAACATCACCGCAACGCGCATGAATGGAGGGTTCAGTAATTATATTACATGTTATTTTCAATGTTGGCGATGCTAAAGTTGCTGAAGGTCGCTTGAGCACTGGCCCCAGAGAAACATCCTCAACTTAAATATAGATATTTCCCCTATAAGGAAACTTCAGTTGTGCCGGTTAATATAATTAATAGGCCTATTGTTAATAAATATCTGTTACCAAATTAATATTGTGATTCAGATAGCAACTGACGTATTAAGAAATAAAACATGTCTTAAAAGTTTTAAATTTCGATGTCCATTCAAGCCACGTGATTGGACCATGCTAATGCTCGTCTACAGATGAAATACATCACATTGTATACTACTATTTTATTCTCTATCAGCATGATATTCGCTCTGGGCGGACTGGGCCGTCTTACAGCGAAGGAGGATATTTTAAAGAATATTAAGTTCAGATGCGGTCCCTAGCTTCATGTATATAGTGGTCAGGGAAAATCACATATAGCGCTTAGTATTCCAAATGGTCACCCAGTGACCAGGCCCAACGTTGCTTAACTTCGGTTATATAATTAAGACTTCTGTATAAGCCTGATTATGCCGTACATAACAATCAATGTTGGACCATTACATTTCATTTTCGTTAGAACATTTTTACTATTTGCTGTAATGGTTCAAATTGAAAAACGTCGTCATTGAAATCGCGACCAACCATTATTTTTCCTTTCCATACTTATTTCTCATAACAACACTCGTGTCACTATTGACTACGTTGTTCAGTTACATCTACATATACTAGAGTAAGAGGGATCACTTTATCCATATACAGCTATATTCAAAGTTAAATATAAATTAAGGAACATTTAACGCTATTAAATTCTATTGATTTGAACTAGTATTATATAATAACTGAGTTTAAATAACAAATAATAATAACATTTAAGTGTGAATTATATTTCTCTGTGATTTACTACAATCAATCGAAATTCATCCAGGCAACACTCAGTCATATAAATCTTTGTATTTTCTGAGTCAAAATTAATATTACCGAAACTAATTATGTATTTTTATAAATGCATTTAAGGGATACATTTCTCATCATTTTTCGCTTACATATGACTATGTTTTAATCCATCAACCACTTTACCTGATATACTATTTATAATACAGAAAAGTTTATATATTCCCTTTTTCATTAACTATTGGAATTTCGAACCAACCCATGCATATACTAATCTCTATTGTAAGTGTCCGTTTTTCAGGAAATATACGTTTGTTCCATTTGTTATTTTTCTTTCTCTAACTCACCAATGTCTCATCTACAGAGGATGTGAGCTATTTTCACTCACACACTACATAAACTCACACACCAACCTATTTAAACGGGACGATTCTAATACAGTTTTTGTTTCATTCTTATTTCCTTCCTATAGTATGTTATAGTAAAGGTAAAGGTAAAGGACGCGCACGAGTGTCGTTGTGACATCGCACACTTCCCACTGCATATGGAAGGCGGAGCCCATCTCTCTCCTTCCGCTGCCTTGAACCTTCCTTGAGTTTTAGCTGGGTGGACAGTAATGCACAATGCAAGTATACAGTGAGTGGGATCGAACCCGGGTCATCCAGCCCAAAGACAAGTGCTATAACCACTCGTCCACAGGCCCTCCCTGTTATAGTCTGTCAACCTAAATAATTACCGCTCTTTTCAAGTGTCAAGCTTTCTGATGTTCTATTCAAAATTATTTCTTCTATATTATGTGATAATGTAAACTTGCTATCAACCTTTATACTTAATGCAATTCGTGATATTTTGTCAGTAAAATATATATGTATTAAACCTCAAAACTTCTGATCACGTTTCAATCGTCTAATGTTTTCGTGAGTTAACACTCTCTATGTTTAATGTTCGTTTATGTTCAATAACATTTTTTTTTGAAAAGTTTAAATCGATAAAACGCTAAGTAGTTGCACATCGGAATTTACTTGTTCCTTTGTCCTGCCAGAAGGTTGATCGATACGCTCCAACTGTCTGCATTGATCTTTAGAAACCAGTTATAAGTCACTCTAGTGAAAGCTATGCTCAAACTAGTGTGACTATAGAAACAGTTTTTCTTAAGACGGAAGAGCTTTATATGCAGACATCGTGTTTTTCTGACATTGTGAATTGCATTGAAGTCAAATACGGTATTTCTCTGAATATAAAGTCAACATCAGCGATTTCTGTTATACAAGAAAACAACACTTTTTTCTAGATAATCATTTTTCATGAATTTATCAATTTATATGGTATTTCTAGAAAATAAGCATATTTAAAAGTGCCTATTTGAAACAGCAAATACAGTATTTTCTCACAATATATACTCAACACAAGCGATCTATGTTAAACAAGGTAATTGCATTTTCTTTTTTATATAAATGGTATTGTATGGTTTACTACAACTTCACATTTATATGTAAGTGTATTCTTGCTTTTCATGAAACCGTCCCAGAATATTTAAAATGCAAAAAGACTCTAACGCACTAAAATAAAACAAGAGATATGATACTAACCAGCAAATTCATATTAAACAAGTGGAACAAACAGATTAAAGTCTGTGATTTTATTACCCAGTGGGGTCGGCTAAAGATTTGCAACATTAATGCAGAATGCAAGCAAATGGTTATTACTTTGTAAGTAAAAATGCAAATACTTTTCCTTTACACTAATGTATTTTCTAACAAAAATTGCACATACTTTTTATAAAAATAATCACTGCCATGTATTTCCAAAACGAGATATACTATTGGTTATAATAGTCAGTGAGATCAAATATAATATATCCAACGATACTTAATTTGTCATATATCATAGAACTTATTTTCTCTACCGGCGTCAATTATCGGCAACACTTCTCTCCTCCTACTATGAGATACGCGACATCTTATTTTATTTTATGTTCGAACAATATAAACATATGACTTTAGCTAAACATGGAATCGCAAACATCTAGTTCAATAAAATAATTAGCAAAATATGCTGCAGTTTTACACAATCCAACATAAGCCACATGTAGTCCTCCGTAAATGAGAATAGTCATAGTAATGTCTTAGTATTCGTTAGCAGATAATAATATATAAAGGATATAGATAAAGACACTATAATTAATGCAAGTAAAACACAAAATTGAACGCTGACCATTCGTTTGATGTCGCCATTAGGGCCTATCATATTACCGGTTTTTTGCGACCTAGTCGAATGATTTGTCTTACACTCACAAAATTGTAGATTCACGGATCACATTTTGGGGTTATACCGTGACAATGACCTTTGCCTATCCAGAAATTGCAGCGGGCATACGTTAGATTACATTCGCAAACTGTTAACCTCAATTACGACTTTAAATCTTGATAAACTATCTGATGTTATTTTTTTTTATTTAATGTAGACCTTATTTGCCCCAGCATGAATCAAACGAGTTACTAAAATACATCAATATAGTATCGTGCCACACACCTATGATAAACAAATCGCATAACTAATATGGGAATAGCCACAGAATTTCCAAATTGACATCGAACTTAGATATTTATAAACAGGCTGCTTTGTACTGCAACATAGCACACTGCGATTGAGGATTACGAGAATGGATTTACTATATAATAACGTCAACCTTTTATAGTCACTAATTAGGTAAACAGGGAGATGAATAGAGTTAGATTTACACCCCCAGCTAACCTCATAATAAATTAAGTTAGATTATTAAGACTGTTAGATAAACACTTTCCACCGCAACATAGTCTCCATGAATAATTCAGTAGGAACTTCAATAAGACAAGCTAACGCTACAGGCTATTTATGAAAGCAAAACATCACTATTGCGCGTAAACATCTTGTCACATCCGCGTGTTTCTACATGAAATGTGCCATGATTTTCTAGAGTAGAAGTGCTGCGTAAAATGTGTTGTTTACGACGTTAAACTTACGCATAACAAGCGAAAACGGACTAATGAATTATAAGTCAGAATGCGACAAGGTTTTTTAAACAACGGTTTCACGCTCACAGAGCATATTGCAGGCAGTTGTTGCTACATAAGTAGAAACATATCTGACCGTTTGTGTTATTCGTTCAGCTTGGTTAATATTGTTTGAATCAGTAAAATGGTTGATTTGCACAGCAAGTTAAGTATAAAAATAAAAAGACAAAATAAAAATAAAAAAATCTATTTCCGCTAACTATATCTCCACCCTTGGTCCCTCTATCGTTCTCTCCCCTTTTCTTTCTATACTAATATAGTGACTTTACATTTTTGTTATAATGGACTATTCTAATCTTTCCATTTTTTTCTGTCGTTACCTTTGACTATAAATAAACGCAGAGAAAATGTGAAATAACGAGGCTAGGTGCACTGAAAATGTTATTTCACAAGAGTATATGAACATGGAACAGAAACACACCTGTTCGGAAGAAAACAAGCTGGATTGTCAAAAATGTATTCATTGTTGGTTGAAGTCGAGCCACTTAGCAAGTGAGACTTTAACGATACAATACATTTTTTACGTGTTGCCCACAAAACTGGAACAGAACACGTCGGGCGACTTATGAGGTAACATCTCTCTCCTTCTCACTCTCTCGTTCACACAGAACATGCGAAGTTTCTGCTTTTTTTCCTTTGAATTAACCTTTTTATAAACTAAGAAAGAGTTTTGGCGTGGTGTGTATGAACGACTAAATAAGCAACTGAGCGTCGCAAGACGAATACGTCGGAAGAAGAATAAAAAAAAACGAGGCTAACCTCTATATGGCAGTGACAGTGATAAGACAATGCCTCGTATACATAAATGAACTTCTACATCCATTGGTACAGGTGTATATAAAAGAAAAAAATATTGAGAAGCCGACGCGATAGCGGTATATGCCTCATAATAGAAGAATATGGTGTAACACATGAGAAAGGATAATATTGAAATATATAAAATAAGTAAGATATAGGACACTTTATTAGTAAATTGTCAATTATATTAATTAGAAAAATTGATAGGAAAACGTGTTCAAACATAACTCAATCTAAACACCAAGTAATACCTTAGAATGTATTTCCAGTGATAAGAATGTATTTAAAAAAGTAATGGAACAAACGATAATTGACTTAATTTTAGTATTATAATAGAAGGATTAGGAACATCTTCATCTGACTATATTCATTAAGCACTTACTCTACAGATTAAAAAAAAGTATTTTTGAAAATCTCTCTTACGATTTTTTATTGCATTTCAATGTTCTATGTTTAACATTACATCACAGTAATATTTACAATTACTATTTTAGAAATATCTTTGGTTGAAAAGAAATTTCTATGTAACATAGAGATATAATAAACATGCTAATCACTTTCAGGAATGAGCTCAAAAAGTCTCCTTAGGTACTTCAACGCATCTTCCTAGGTAGCATTCCAGGTAACGTTATATCCATTATGAGGGCATCCTGCAACGTCTTGTGTTTATGAAGTAAACAAAAATGAACACTTTGCTATCGTGTACAGGCAAGTAGATAGATACTTATTAAAATGCACTTGTATTTCTGCCCTCATGCCGGGAAAAGTTCATGGTTTAATCGGCAAATACGCGCATACAAGACAGGACTATATCGAGGGGTTTGTTTAGGAACATCAGAGATAATGTAGGTCTGGGTACCAACCTGTGGGCCACACCCGCGTTTAAGTAGTGTTGTCTTGAGTACGACGCTCGAGAACGACCTGATCTTCCTGATAGTTTCTTTTCTCAAACCGTTTGCCTTTGAAATGCTCTGCATTTTCTGTCTTCCCGACTGTCACACATGCAAACATTTAAATTTAATGTGAATAAACATCTAGCTACTCAGCCATCCACCAAGGTTGCCCCCTGTAATCTGACCCATACCACAGAACACCCTTACACTTTAATGGCGATTTGCCTGGTTTTGGATGAATTAAAGTAAAAATAAATACATATTAGAAGTAACCTAATATTAATTCAAATGTTAATATTTGAAGAAATAAAACAACATTACAAACTCAATTTACATGGAATAATTTTCCTTGGATGTAATTCTTGATCTTGCATGACCATTTGAGTATGCATAGGTTAACTTTTACACGCCATGGTCAAATCATTATATTCAGGTAAAATTTAGTGGGAATGGTTGGGTGGGTTTTAACATATTATATATCAAAATTTGATTGGCGCATTCGATACACAATACCTTAATTCTAAGATCAAAGTGAAGTGTATGTTCTAATACTGCACTTCATCTTTTTCTGAACTATGCCATATAAAGAGAAATGCATCTAGATTGAGGCAATTTTAATTATTGTCCCAATCCAGAGTGCCCCGTTTTTGTTAGAGGGCTTTTCCCCATGTTAAAAACCGCCCTTGTGTCTAAATATTCCCTTTTTGTGTAGAAAGTGAGTAAGGTATCATATTACAGTGTGTTACATTATATGTAATACCATTCCCGGCACGTACACACATCCCACAATAACATGGTGAAGTGGCATAATACTATTTCTCTTAATTCTAATTCTACAAATTACTTATTGTAAACAATGAATTTGTATAGAATCAATTACACATAAGTTTCTATTTTGCTTATAGGAATTGCGGGTCTATATCATTCCTAAATGTATAAGTATGTACTTCACACATGTAGAATATGATTTGAACACCTTATCGAACATTTACTCATCTATCATTGCATATTAAGCCAAACACGAGCTCACTTAATTATTTTCGCACTTAGACCTATGATTACTTTTAATTAGAAGTGTTTGTTGCGACATTGCTTTTTATATAGAAATACCTATTGAAAACAATAAATCGTTTACGATTAATCGGACACAGGTTTGTTTACTTATAGTGTAAAACTCAAACACAACCAGGTAAAATTTTTCCTATACATACACATAGTAAAATATTTCTGTGGCATTACGCCGTACCGTGAGTGCATGCCATTTATATACCAGCGTTTGAATGCTACTTGAATCTTTCGTCGTTGTCGTTGTAAAATTGATGGAGTTCGGGCTGTTGATAACAACCACGTGAACGCAATGGGGGCTTACTATATTACCGGGTTTTGTGACCTAGACGAATTATTTATCTTAGACTTACAAACTTATAGATTCACAGATCACATTTTCGCGTTATACCGTGTGTGTCATCCCCAATTAAGGCTGGTCACTGTAGGTAATCGTATTAGCACAGCTCTAGTCGTCGCTTTAATGCATGTTCCTTTTGATAGTTGAACAGTGTTGACGACAGCTGCCGCCTATAATATGTTTAAACTCTCGCTGATTGATGTAGTTGTTCATAGTGGCCGAGTCGGTTGAAACGTCTGTATTTGAGTAAACACTCGTGTTCCGGGGCTTCGAATCTTGCGAACGGTATAAATAATTGTCTGTACACTGACTATACCCGAAAATACGAAACGTATACGCATGTAGATGAGAAAAATATTCATAATTATGTGTCGCCTCCAACCTCTACTGGGCACTGCAGGTAGTACTATGAACACAACTGTCGTCGTAGTTTTAGTGCATGTTTCTTTATTAGCATCTGCTTATAATAGGTTTGCACTCTCGCTGATGTATCTAGTTGCTCATCGTGACTCGGTTCCTGGGTTTCGAATCCTGCGATCGGTATAACTAATTATTTCTAATGTGACGATTCCTGAAGGTATAGAACATATACGTATGTAGATGAATATATATTTGTAATTATTTGTCACCGTCAATGTGCTCACGTATTAATGTGAATAATTATTAAACCCTTAAACCCTGCCAGAGGATAGACAAAAACCCACACCTGTACTTTTTCCATCTCACTGTAGTAAGTTATATTAAAACAGCCATCATCATAGCTTTAATGGATGTTCTTTATTAGTTGAACACTGTTGATGAAAACTGTCTATGATAGGTTTAAACTCTCGCTAAATTACTTAGTTGTTCATAGTGGCTGAGAGGGAGCGAGATTAATAGATGATTTGTCAAGTTACACCTAGCTACATTGTACACGGACGCTTCACACGACGGCATAGTTCTCCGTTGCTTAAGTTGTCAGCCAAGAAAAAGAAACCGATCACCCACCTGAGGAAAACATGGAAAGGGACACTAATGTTTCCGTGTCGGTGGTTGTAATATATAGTTTATCCTAATTTACAGATGACCGGACGAGAGAACCCTCGGTATCGCCAGTAGCAGCATTAATGCATACTAATTAAATAATATATATATATATATATATATATATATATATATATATATATATATATGATAACATAGAAAACACAATTATTGTGTATAGTTCAGAGTTATTCTTATGAGTGTCAAATAGCAGTATGTTTTGAATTTTTGTAAAACGTGTGCTAGGGTTTCTTTGCTTCGAAACTGACAATAAATCACAGTGAGACATACTATTTATCTATTATTTCATTTTGCTTCAGTCGAAGTTCTCAGAAATCAGGGTCCCATTCTTGGAACTAACACCTGATCTTTATATAAGATAACTAGATATACAAATATTCCATTGACGTTTTCTTTTACCTATCAAACGTTCAGTTTGTAAAGAAGTTAAGCACATTAATTATCCGCTTCCTAATTGACCAGTTTACTATGTTATAGTATATCTTTCTTGTAGTTTCTTGATCTTCCAGGTCAAAGTTTTCATCTAGTCTGGTTAGGTATCCGGCTCAGTGTTGTTACTTGAGGTAACATTACTTGGAGAAGGTGCTTATCCCGCGTATGAGCTAGTGGCGAGAGGATCTTATTTGTGCTTCGCATACTATGTGATTTAGAATATTTGGTCAGGGTTTAATTGTAGGGTGAAATACCACCATGTCTGATTTTCCTGACAAACCCTTGTACAGAGAGACCTACAACACTCGAGGATGGTGTCTAGTAGGTAAGTAAACTTTCTTGTTTTATCTTACATCAGTTGAAGTTCCAACAAATCAAGGGACCCTTTCCGTGGGCTAACACTTGATCTCCATATGAGATAATAGATATTCGTATGTTCAATTAAAGTCTTCTTCTACCTCTAAAACGCCGAGCCTGTAAAGAAGTTAAGAACATCAATGTTATTCTCCCTAATTGACCGATTAACTATGTCATAGCATATGCTCATTGTGGTCTCTTGGTCTTATCGGATTCCAGGACAAGATTTATCAGGCCTGGTTCAGTATCCGGCTTAGTGCTGTTACTAAAGGCAACAATAATATATATATATATATATATATATATATATATATATATATATATATATATATATAGAGAGAGAGAGAGAGAGAGAGAGAGAGAGAGGGGGATATTTTGATATTTAACTGAGAATAGTGTATATGCAGTAAAGTCCTGGACAAGGCCAATAAAAACAAGCTCGATGAGAAAATGAATACATAATAAACGAGAACTGTTTTCGTTGTAACACTCCCGAAATCTCATGGTAAATTGTCCAAATATATTATATATATATATATATATATATATATATATATATATATATGTGTGTGTGTGTGTGTGTGTGTGTATGTGTGCGTGTGTACGCATATTATTTAACACTATTCGATGGGAAAATAAAAATAATGAATGGAAAGCTGCAAAATAAGAAATATAAGAATAGTGCTTATAATAATAAATATGAAAGTGAAAGCCCGATAAATAATAATCAAAACACGGTAGTTTACTAGCCGGATTTCAGAAAATAGTATTCCTCAAACGTTTACCTGACATTCTCAACCGGGTTATAAATATCTACTTATATATTGGGTGTTTCTGTGCGCCCGTGTGTGTGTGTGGGGTGTGTGTGTGTGTGTGTGTGTCTATACAAGTATACTAAAGGAAAACTAACAAAAGCACAAACATACTGGTGTCTGCGTGTATAAACGTACTAATGTGAATAACTATAAAAACATACACGAAGGTAGACACAAACACCCACGCGCGCTTTTTCCAACTCACACACACACGCACCTGTTTTGTTTTCTAAAAATTCCTGATACCATATTTTGTAACATGCCCAACATTAAGCTGCTTTTAATAAATTAGTATACATTAAATGGACTTTTATTTCTGAAATGTGGTATAAGTTGATTGCATTATCATACGGTAAAAGAGTCTATATGTCGTATTTTCTGTAAATTTGCTTTCATGTAAATAAGTAATTAATCGATATAATCGTTAGATGCTTGTTAATAATAGTTACAGTTGCAAATTATTTTTTCTCAGTTATTTTTATTTCGTAGTAATGCAGAATCACCTATACTCGTTAGCAGAGTTGGACTCTAGCTGCATTGCATTGCATCCGGGCCTGTTATAGACATCGCCTTGATTATCGTTGAAAACATTCACTTGTTTGCCATTCAGCGTGTTGATTACAAATTAACTCCATTTTATGTTATCCTTTGTTTAAAAGTAGATCTAATTTACTCATTTCTGGTTTCGCGTCGACTGATCCTGCGCGATCTGGATCAGACATTGCTTGAGTAAACATTATCACGCTGTATTAAATCAGAATTAATCTTATTCTGTATTAGTTTTAAGAGCTTCCCTAAATTCTATGGTTTCTTCATCTTGCAATAGTTGGCTCCTTTGAGTGTGTTGCTATTTAGTTTAATTTATCTATCCATCTATCTATCTGCGATCGATTTATCTATATAAACCTAGAACAACAGGAACATCTTGGTGGCGAAATGCAAGACATCTGAACTTTCTGTGTATTGATTTTGATAAAGTATTTCCACAGAACCTAACTACATAAAGTATTTTTACAATAAGACGATTTTTATGTTTTCATTATTGTTCGTAACGCTTAATTTAACACGCTGTGAGGTATTGATTTCATATCGTCAATATTTATATATTTTGACCATAATTTACAATACGGAATAATAATAATATATAATTCAATTATAAAAAAAACACAATTATTCATTTGTCTACATGGTCGCCACCTTTCTCTCTCTATCTCTCTTAACAATATATATATATATATATATATTGGTATCTCTATGTATCATCGGTATGGAAACGATAATCAACCGATATTTACTATTTTGTCTTTTATGGTGAAGTTTTAAAAAATGAATCCGAAGATTCATTTTTTAAAACTCCATCATGGATGCTTCTCTATCATTAAAGCATTCTTTTGGAGTTAATTATGAACAGGCTCTTAGTCTGCTATGTTTTCGGATTTTATTACACCCTCGCCAGTTGAGGAACTTCGATAATTTCTTTATACATTTTCTTCCATGATTATGATGATACGGATCTGTTTTTCTATGTAAAAGTTCATGGTTTTTACGTTAACTATATATAATTTAAAAGAAAATATGTAAATCCTATGTAATGCTTTGAGTATAAATTATTATAAAATGATATAGTAACACATCTTGAAATATATATATATATATATATATATATATATATATATATATTTAAACGTCAGCAACTTATGTCTACGTATATCTATAATGCGAATAGAACTTCTTCGATTAAATAAGATGTATTGGTGTCATTTGTCGAGGGCAGATGCGACGAAACAACACACGGGTTAAATACACTAAGAGTGTATAAAGGTATTCTGCGCACAGGTCAATCCAACATTATTTCGGCTGTTAAAGCTGTTAGATATCTACTATTATTTGTAATAATTAATCAACAAATAAGTCTACTGACCGGACATTTCATAATATATACAATCAATATTCGGTTCTCTAAATAAAACAATTTATTTACTGATAATTCAAATATACTAAAATATTTATAATCATGTAAGCAAAAATTAGCTGAAATATTGAGAGCACGAATGATATTTATAAAGAACTTAAAAATAATTCATGAAAGTAAATTTATTGTGGTTAACAACAAATATTTTAAAAAATAAATGTCATGACAATAAGCTTACCTTTAACATAACTAAATTTTCTCATATCATACGTTTTTATTTTACTTTTGGTTTCATAAAAATCTTTAATGACTGAAACTATGAAGAGAATCGTAATTTTAATATCATGTAAGTATGTTTAACGATATTTTTGTTTACTTATATTCACTCCAAACATAGCACATTGTCACTGAGACATGAGAGTATATTGTTAATTTGGAGCCAGATTTATGAGAGCATCCTAATTAGGGAATGTCACAGAAAGGTGTTTGTTCACATTACATTTAAATTGATGACTGTTAGTACAGTCAGGGAAAAACAGAGTAGAGGGGGAATGCCAAAGGCAAGTTGTTCGAAGAAAAAAAGCTATTAGATTAGAAAGTTTTTCGGCATCTGGGTACCATTATATTAAACGGGTGCTGATTGTCGGATTGGTCGAGGATATTTACGTTGAGAAGGCACAGTTGCAGCAAGTTTTTTTAGATATGTTTTTTTATATATTTAAAAAAAATGGCACAGAAGTGCATCATTGTGGCAATGAGACAGGGGATTCCGCTGTGTAGACGGTATGATACCTATTAGATAGGAAGCTCTTTTTGTACGCTGTCAAATTGGGAGAGACTAGTGGTTGGTGCACCAATCCAGATGTTGCAACAATACTCTGTGCATTGCTCACGAACTGTTCAGCCACCCGGACCTTGTTCTATAACATCACGCACATTGCAACATATAGCATACAGGTAGCCCCGTTTTCGAGAAGAGGTCCGCATGAAGTTGCACTCGACAAGTTTATGCCAGCGAGAAATCGATGGTAAGCGTATGTTGTGATAACGCAAAGTCATTTGCAATTGTCATCGAAAAGAATTGGAAAGTACTGGAATCCTGGAAAGACTTGTTTGCTCTCAGACTCCAGGGAACACAATCGGTGATTATCAGTGAGCAATCACATATGATGACCTGTGTGAGAACTCTTAGTGAGTACACATAACAATAATAACAATAATAATAATAATAATAATAATAATAACAATAATAATAATAATAATAATAATAATAATAATAATAACAATAATAACAATAATAATAATAATAATAATAATAATAATAATAACAATAATAACAATAATAATAATAATAATAACAATAATAACAATAATAATAATAACAATAATAATAATAATAATAATAATAATAATAATAACAATAATAACAATAATAATAATAACAATAATAATAATAATAATAATAATAATAATAATAATAATAATAATAACAATTATAACAATAATAATAATAATAATAATAATAATAATAATAATAACAATAATAACAATAATAATAATAATAATAATAATAATAAATAGTATTATTATTATTATTATTATTATTATTATTATTATTATTATTATTATTATTATTATTATTATTATTATAAAGGCGCGAGGTTGTCGCAAACGATACCGTTACGAGTTAAGGAACGGTTAATTCTAGGTTAAGATATCTACATACCTATTGTAGTCATTTATGAAATCGGGGAAAAAGTATATTTGTCAGTATTTAACAATAGGTTAAGTATTTTAGCATTGCATATCATGGAAAAAGATCGAATACTATAATAATAAGTTTAAATTGAAGAACTAGAAATTGAATCTAGTCGAATAGTTGTGCAAGGGGAAAATGTCGGAATATAGGAGAACAAAAAGAGATCGTAGAAGGAAGGTAACATTATATATATGGAGAGTAAATTAATAAAATAAGATTTAAAATTAAACAACAACAACAACGACGACGATCATCATCATCATCATAATAATAATAATAATAATAATGATTATAATAATAACAATAATAATGATGATAAGGATAATGATAATGATAATGATAATAATAATAATAATAATAATAATAATAATAATAATAATAATAATAATAATAATAATAATAATAATAATGGAGAGCAATAACTAGACCTCCACCGGAATAGTGCGGAGAGTACTGGAACTTCAGAGAGGCTTATAGAAACCCAAATACCAATGGTTGTGGCCAGCCACAAATCAATGGTAAACGTCTGGTGAAGAAAACCCAAACTCATTTGCAAAAGTTATCGAGTACTAAACATATGAGGATACTTGTCACTCAGAGTCCAGAGAATACCACCGGTATAATCAGTGAGTAATATCTGATGATTACATGTGCGTATACTCCTAGTTAGTAAAAATAATAATAATAATAATAATAATAATAATAATAATAATAATAATAATAATAATAATAATAATAATAATAATAATAATCGATCAAAAGATTCTGAAACTGATATTCATCGATCAAAATATCCTGAAGGAGATAGACAGCAGACAAACAACATATCCCTGACATTGATTGGCTACAAAAAATCTTACAAAAGAATCTCACAAGCATGAATAATTAAATGTTTAAAAATATACAAAAGACCCGGCACGAATTATTAATCTAATTAAGAAAGCACTGGAAACATGGAGTCTAAAACTGACAGCCGGAGGACAACACTGCCAATGATTAAAATACAGAGAAGCATTTTCCAAGGAGACTCCCTATCACAGCTACTGTTTATAATAGCCATTATGCCACTCAATTACATACTCAGAAAATGTGATGCCGATAACAAGTTGACACATAGAACAAAGAATAAACCACCTAATGTACATGGATGACGAAACTATTTTCAAAAAGAAAAAATGACTGGAAAAGCTGATAAATACGACCAGAATCTTAAGTCATGACATTCAAATGGAATTCGGTATGGAATGTGCACTACTAGATATGGAAAGCAGAAAACTTGAGACGACTGATGGCATGGAACTCCCCAACCATTAAGAAATGAGGGCGCTAGGCGAACAGGATAGCTACAACGATCTGGGAGTTCTGGAAGCAGACACCATCAAAAGTACAGAAATGACAGAGAAGATTAGAAAAGAATACTCATGAACATCAAGAAAACTATTAGAAACGAAATTATATAGCAAGAACCTAAAAGAAACGAACGAGGAAGAGGACTGGTAAGTACAGAAGATTGTGTGGATGACACAAAATGAGCTTGAACACGGAAATACTAATCACTGCGACAAGAAACACCATCCCAACGAGTGACTTGGGAAACAACGAAACCAAACAAGAAAAGAAAAATGAAAAGAAAAACAACTACATAGACGCTTCAGAATACTGGCTAGAGAAGACACCAACGAAAATAGCTGGGCATGGCTAAGAAAAGGACACCTGAACAAAGAAACGGAATCTTTACTTATGGCTGCACTGAACAATGCGATTAGAACAAACAACATCAAACAACAATATATAAAACTCAGGATCACACTAAATGCAGACTGTGTGAACAAAGAGACGAAACACTTAATCATTCAATAAGTGAATTTAACAAACTAGCCACAAAATAATATAAGAACATACATGATTGCGGGGGAATGCAGTACACTGGGAACTGTGCAACGGATTGAATTTTGAATACGCAGACAAATGGTACAAACATAAACCAGACACAGTACTGGAAAACGAAATACACAAAATCCGTTGGGATATGGAGGTACAAACAAACAAACTCATACAAGCACTTAGACCGGATGTTATAAGAATCGACAAGAATGAAAAATCTTGCAAAATCGTTGACTT
>OY744515.1:154101365-154108865 GCA_963556195.1 Sepiola atlantica | reverse complement strand
TTTCAACAACATAATATCAAAAAAAATAGACTATATATATATATATATATATATATATATAGGATATACTAAGAAAATGTATACAAGAAAAATAACTCGCGGGAATATTTGTTTTTTGTATCTGGTTTCAATATTTTAAAATCTATTTACAGTTTGGTTTTATATATATAATGATTACCTATTTAACATGATATATTTGATATTATATAATATTAGAATATATATTAACAAAATACCATATATTCCTAATAAATCGATAAAGAATTTTCCATATTTACAAATATTGGTCCATAATGTTAGATTACACATTTGCCAATTATCTGTACGATACTTAAGGATAACACAACTCAAATTAAAAGATACCAACACCTTTTAAAGTAATTGCTTTCATATATCCTTCGTATTTCTACTTCGGAAGAAATCTAAAATATGCACCTTATGTTTTCGGCAGGCTGTAATGATACGTATTCATACAGAAAACTTAACTAGCAAGAAAACTGACATGATTAGAGCAAGCCTCAAATTAAGAACGTTGAACCCACCCTAAAATGGTAAACGAAACAAAAGTGTCGGCTATTAGTTATTTTATCCGTGATATATACAATAATACGCACCATAAGAAAATAAGTAAATCGGCCTTAATGTAAATTGAATTGATACATTTTAGTTAGAAAGACTGCAGCATAAAAGTTAACTGATCACAGATTAGAATCTTTAAAAAATACTAATATATTAAAATATGATATACCCATTACATTTTGTCAGTAAATTAGATATACATCTTTAGTTTTAATATATAATCTATGGGAAATTGTGTTATATTATTTTCAATAGTACTTATATCGATTAAGCTATATTTATTTTGGCACCGAAATATCAGATAAAAACTATATATATATATATATATATATATATATATATATATATATATATATATATATATAAACAGTGTGATTCATAAGTCACTTCACTTAGCAATTTAAAATGATTACCATATGAAGCACAAACATGCTATGACCTTTTGATTATTGTTATCTTATTCTCTAATTACTGCCATTTGTTGTTTAAAATTTGTTCGTTTATATATTTGTTTCTATATATATTTATTTAATAATCAATCAAATATGCTAAAAAGAGTCGTAAATTTCTTTGCAAAAAAGAATGGAGCTATTCATGCAAGGCGAAGGTGGAAATTTTGAACTTTTGCTGGAATTTCAAACTCCCATAAATGAATTTGTTGAATAACCTTTCTGTTTTGTATTACCGTATTTCTAAACTTTAGGATTTCAAAAATAAATAGCTAAGTGACTTATGAATCACATGTATATTCAAAATGTATATTTAAACAAGTAAGACTACCAACATTTGTAAAAAAAACTTTTTTCAACATTTGTTTGTTATTTTATTATTTTATAATTTCATAATTTTGTTATTTTATAACGCTTTCGAGCTTTCGTGCTTCTCTCTTCAGATATATTTTAAATTTTAGAAAATGTTTTATTTTTAATGGTTTGATGTATCTGCGCATGTGCGCACGTATATGTGTGTACGCGCGCACACGCGTGCATGGTGTATGTTTTTCATATTTTTTGCTTCTCTGGGTCAACGTAATTTGTTTTGTTTTTTAAATATGTGTGATTTTGACATTTATCTTTCCGGTAATCTTCGTCTGCGGCGGTTGAGTACATTTTGTTCAGAATGCTTAAAGTTTATCTTTCAATTTTATGACTTGGTCGGCACTCTGTCTGCATGCGTAGATAGCTATAGTCCGTGGCCCGCGCAAACACATGCGCGTCTGCCTCCGTCTATATATACATATACTCACACAAACACGCACAAACACATATATACACACACACACGCTAACTGACACACGCATACATATACACATATACATATATATATATATATATATATATATATATATATATGTATATCAATGTATATATATATATATATATATATGTTTATACATATATATATATATGCACACACACACACAAACACACATATATATATATATATATATATATATATAGATATAGATATATATATATAGATATAGATAAAGAACGGAAATAAAGGTCAGCGGGAATAGTCCTGTATGTATGTAGAATTAAATTATAGATAGATAGATAGATAGATAGATAGATAGATCGATAGATAGGTGTATGGATTCTCTCCAAAAAAGGCAATGCTGTACTGAAGCATAAGAGATTACTATGGTAAGGGCCACATTAATAAATAGGTGATCTATTGTATGACAGCAATATATTTGTTTACATTACATTTCAATGTTTGCATGTTAGTACTGTTGTGGAAACATAGGCGTTGAATGGAATTCCAGAAGGCAAATGGTTCGAAGAGAGAAACTATCAGAGTAAATCAAATCTCCGACATATAAGAACCTTTACAGAGAACGCGTGGGATTCAACAGCTCGTCCGGTCTGTAAGACACATTTTCGCTTAGGTGGTAGACGTGTAGTTAGTTAATTAGAGAACATCACGTGGAAGTATGAAATAAGTACGGGGATTCAACTCTGTGCAGTATTTATCAGGTTAGAAATTCTTTCCTGCATCCAATCTCAGCGGACGATACTAGAACTGTATTACCCAGCCCAGATGTGAAAACAGTACTCCGTGCACGGGCAAATATTTAATGAGTACATAACAACCAGTATTATGTGTTGTATAGGTGTGAATGTGTGTCGGTATGAGGAGTTATACAATATATATATATATATATGTTGGATAAAACTTTAAATATTTAAAAGAAAATGATATACATAACCATATCATGTATAATATATATATATATATATATATATATATATATATATGTGTATATACACTCTTTGTTTAATGGTAGAAAATTAAATAAATACGGTTCGAGAAGTAACGGCTATTGCATTTATTAAGGGGTTAGTATGTCTTAGTATATATATATATATATATACATATATATATATATATATATATATATATATATATATATATATATACATATATATATATATATATATATATATATGCCTACGTATATAGACATGTGTAATAGATCGATGCATATTGCACATTTATGTTAGTGCTTTCAACCCCGACATTTATATGGGCAGTACTGGTCCATTTTAATATTTCTTTGCGGTAAAAGAAAGCTAGTCGACTTGGGAATACCCAAGCATTTTGATGATAAAAGCAGAAACGCACAAGGAGGGGGTTCAACAGAATAACTTTGATATGTGATATTTCTTTGATTCCATGTAACCCTTTAGTGAGGTGTGGATATGAAAGAGGATTAAAAATAATAGGGAATGTTAAAGGTATGCAAGAGAGTGTTTAATCACGCCCATATATGTTATTCTTCCATGTGTATGAGATGGTGAATGTAACTATTTGCTTAGCAGATTATGAAACAGAATATATAGAGGGAGATGGTAGGATTTAATTGGGAAGGGAAACCCGATGTGATTTGTACATATATCAAATATATTATGTACTAGCTAACTTTGTTAGATTTCTATAGCATAGCAAATTACCTTAATCAAAATACTTGAAAGCAGTATTTAAACAAAACATATCATACATTATTTTCTAGGAGACATACATGCGAAACTTTTGTTTAGGGGATAAACGATCATAGAAATTAAAAATAAAATATGACGTCGCATACAATAGGATGTATATATATATATATATATATATATATATATATAGAGAGAGAGAGAGAGATGGAGAAAGAGAGAGAGAGAAAGTGAGAAATCAAGCAAGCAGTACACTATCTTTTCTATATTTACTCTTATTCCTTATGTCTTGTCGGTATATCTTTCTTTCTGGTAAGCGATGTTAGTTTAATTAAAATCTCTCTATTTGTAGATTAATAAAACCTTTACCAAAAGTTTTAGTAATTTACCGTATTTTTATGAAATCGCATGAATTAATCACTGTTAATATAGACAAAACAAGTGTATATATAGCAAAATTAGCACAATAACATTACCCATGAATAACAACGAATATCAATTTATTGTTAAAAAAATGTATGTACATTAGGCAGTTAATTATCTGGGTATTTCGTATGTACTATGTATACAGGATAACACAACCTCATGTTGTATCATTGATTTACACAACAGTAAGTCGTGTTGATTGTAATTTAGTAGTTCGTATTTATTCATTTAGGTGTTATCTCTATTAATATACATTTTGTCATGTGTGTATATTTATATATCTTTATTATAGGATTCGCTCTTGAACTAATTAATATATCCTTACGTATTTTGAAAATTCAGATACCTTCGATGTTGGTGAAATTTTAACAACAAGTATTAGACATAAAGTAAAACATACTCCTCGAATTTTTTTTAGCTTATTTACAAGGGTATTTCGGGGGAACAATATGGGTATGACACTTCAAATGTCTCAAATTTGCATTTAAGTTAATCCATAGTTGTTAACACAAATTAAGAAAGATTCCATGAATTGTCATTTCTTTATTAAGACTTCTTACGCATAAACGTTAAATTTGAGACAATTTCTAGAATAAATATCATGTTATGGATTTGGATCAAAATTAGTATTAGGATAATAGACATAACGTTTGGATACATTGTATCTTGTTTTTAATCGTTCTAAGGGCACATTAATATAGTACAAAACTGTTCTGGAAAATAGTATTGATTTTACCTGCTATGGGATGGGTATCTTCTAGTTTTATGTATTCTTCTAGTTATTTTATATGCAAGTCGTACGATATAAGAACATAGCATTTACGTATGTGTACTAACAAGAATCTATCGGAATCATTGAAAAGAAGCCAATCTGAAAAAACATGATTTCTCAGAACTTCCTTTGAAGTTTCTACATGTCGACCATCATTACAAACGCTTATACATTTTAACAGTTCTCTAAAAAAATTGTCAATTGATTTACAGTATTGCCTGAAAGGATATCAAGTGTTTAGCTTCCATGAGTTGTTTACTTGTATGTACAATATTTTTAACATGTTTCTACATAAGTAAGTATATAAGATCTGTTTAACATAGAGACTAAGGCAATGGTCTAATTGTTACAATCTATCATTTGGGAAATTTCTTATGTAGAAGATTGTAAAACGACACATCTTCATCTTCTTGAAACAGTGTATCCTCTATCCGCATAATCACGTTGACACATCGGCTCGCATTACATTACCGAAATAAACGACATTTTGCCTGGTCAGTACTTAACGAATGCTCCTGGCTTATCCCGATATTATTTCAATTGTACTGAACGTTTTATTTCCACTGGCAGTTCATGAGATGTGTATTTGATTATAGCAATCTCCTTTTCACAAACGACTCTCGAGACTAAACGGAGGCCTCTCCTTATTAGTCTTAACATGAAGAATTAATGTTATTTGGTAGCATATCTACGTAGAAATCACGATTAGTAACATTACTATAACAGACGAATGTCTCTATGATTTGTATTATTTGCGCTGCACACCAGTTTCAGTTGCGTTTATAGTTATCAACATTTGGCAATTATATCAGTTTTTCTTTGAAACCAATCTACAGCGATTCTTAATCAGGAACATTAAATAATTCACATATGCATCATCAATGTTAATTTTCATTCTGAACTTATGATGACAAGCCATATACGCATGATACTTCTTCTAATAACATTGTAAAGTATCAGCTCAAATAATTGCTAAACTTTTAGACTTGCCGTAAAGGAAATTCCTAAAGATATGATGCTATATTAGCGTTGACGTAACTTACCAGTTCTTGGCTTATCTTGTAGCGAACCTGTTTCGTTGCATTTTTTCATAAAATTGGCAACAAATATCTTTAGAAGGTTATTTACATGTAAATAATTCAAAACAGAATCAGTTGTAAAAAATCCATAGATCATACACCGAAAGGACACAGTTTTGTATTTCTTCCGTTTAAACTATTAGTTAAGACATAATTCTGCGAATAGAGACATCGTAACATGTTGGTGTCAATTGTTAATAAACACGCTGACGATTCCTAATACGTTGAACTTAGTGCGAATAAATTTAAATGTGTAATTTACGTGCAAGGACTTCTATCAGGAAATGACGAAGAAATCAGATGTAAGGTTCCAAACCAGTTACAATGTATACAAAGTTAAACATTACAGAAATTAGCTGAAAACTGCCAGCGATTTATAAGTGTAAAACAAGATTCCAAAGACATTGCAGAGTTAAATAACACATTTACACTCACTTTTAAAAAACAATGCAACACAAAAGAGAGATTATTTTCACGCCCTCTACAAAAATAAGCCAGCCCAATAAAAAACAATAAATTACCGCCGAGCTTCTGTTTCCGTTGTGGATTACTCCATTGAGTAACGGATTGCCTATATCGTTTTAAAACCTGTCTAACTTCTAATAAAGTCGGACACAAGAGTTCACATTGCAAGACGAATAAAACTCAGGTTAAATCCACAAAACGAACGAACATGATAGCAGAATTATAAGAAAAGATGTACAAGTAATAATCCTAAATTAAAATGTTAAATTACAATTACATTATGGTTCAAACGTGTCGATTATAAACATGCATACATGTAGAAGGTTGGGAAAACAAACCATGCTAATAACCAATAAAAGAGCCTGAACGGTGTCTGGTGAACATATTAAATTCGAAGGTGACATTTTTACTGATATTACTTTAAACAGAACAACAAAAATAATTAAAATGTTCATAGTAAAAAATACAAACAATCTACATATCACAAATTTTCTGCAGCTGTTCACCTTATGGAGGTTACCAACAAACATATTTGCAAGGAAATAAAACAATCGGACGACCGAGTCAGAAAAACGAATATTGGAATTTGTTTCAACCATTACACATCGTATAAAATGGACTCAAAATAAATTGTCGGCAGACATTAAAGCACATAAGGACACAACATTCGCGCTGAAAATAGTTAATACTAAACAGAAAGAAAATAAGTCAATTATTTTAATAACTAGTTTAAAGTTATAGAGAGTGGAATCGCTAAAGTTGTAACTCAAGAATGTTTTAGAAGATATAAAAAGTATGAAAGATAAAGTGACTTGTCTTGAAGTGGAATGTCGAAGCAAAGACGATTTTTTTTCAATGTTAAAAGATGTGCTGCAAAATCTCAAGTCTTGAATTTAGAAGCTGGTGGATATCAAATCTGATTTGATAGTGACTCTTGTTTCTTCTCATGAGATGCAACTAGATCAAATCAGGGAACGACTATCGGAAGGCACCGACAGATACAGCACTTTTGCCATACAGCTACTCCAAGCAGCCTAAGAATAGCGGCAATCCAAAAAGTAAACGATACGGTGGCTCCTGAGGAAGTAACGCTTGGAAGGGGGTGTTATGCTACCCTAGTTATACGGACTAATCGAACTCTTCCACTCACCATAAATACTGGAAGCACCTGCTTCTCCGTGTGAGAACCAACTCAGTCTATACTGACGGTCAAGACGTACATACAACCACTCTTGTT